>JAWRVZ010000108.1:1965000-2022500 GCA_037043235.1 Rhodeus uyekii | reverse complement strand
AATTATGATCTGGTACATCTACCTCGACATAATATTTTTTACTTGATTTATTAAATTATAAAATTTTCTTGCTACGAGCCAATTCATTTTTCTGACGTAATCTACATTATGCCACATTATATTTATTATTATTAAGCAGTCATATTATTTTCTTAATTCTTATATTATTATCATTTTCTTTTACAAAGAGAAACTATTATCTGTGGAAATCCACATTATGCCACCATTGCATACACTGTGAACCCAGAACAGAAGTCACAAAGGCTGTGATTTATTTCCACTGCATTAACATGCATTTGTGTGTGTGTGTGTGTGTGTGTGTCTCCAGGTGTCTGGTTGTGACAGCACAGAGATCCCAGATGAGGTGAAGTTGATTGGCTTTGCTCAGTTGAGCGTCACCTGATAGCATCTCATTACCACGGCAGAGGGAGTGTGTGTGGGGAGAGACTGAGCGCTGCAGGAGCCGGCGGGAGGGGGTTCACTACTTCTGCTGCAAGCTCCCACCTCCAGGTTTTCCTTTCCTCCCCTCGCCCCCCCAGAACGTTTGCGCCCGTTCAATCAAACGCAGCGCTCTCTTATTTAAACACACCCGTCCTCTTTCCCAGACGCTGTATTTGCAATGCCTTTCATCCAAACATTCCAGCACCCATTTCCCAGAATTCAAAGCAGGAGCATCTCAGGAGGCAATAGCTAGTAAAACAAAAAAATAATAATAATTATTTTCAATTATGATGATTGTCATTGTGTTACCTCTGCTTACAACAAAGCTCTCACCGTATTATTATTATTAATGAAGAAAATGCCTTTTATTTCATGTCCTCTCATTTTTATGTGGAAGCGTTCCTCCGATGCGCAGATTGTAGACCAGAAAACTGAAGCGGAGATGTCTCCCTCTGAATGTAAAAAGCACATTTTCATTCTGAATCTTATTTGAACACATTTTAACTGTATTGTACATAGAGACCTTCTGATGTCCCGTGAGAAAATAAGGGAATATTTTCGTTTTATTTATTTTTGTTCCAGAGGACTGAACCGAATGTTGCCATGTGCAAACGTACTGCTTTATTTTTTGGGGGACAGTGTTGATGCTTCGATGCTAGAGGTGCCTTGTTTTTTCTTTTAATCCGTGCCTAAGAGATATAGGTAACATGCTTGAAGCTGTTCTCATGACACTGAGCAGGAAGAACGCTGGTTTGGCGATAGTATTTTCACTGGCATTGAAGTTAGCCGCTGATGCACCTTTGGCGCTTTGACCCGACGCAACTATCCACATTTAACCGTTAAAGCAAGGTCAGTGCTACCACTACACACACCATAATCCTGTTGTGTTGTATTAACAAAAAGACCGTCGATGGTCATGCGTCATCTTTACAGCACTAGAATGTGTTTGTTTTTGAACCCAGAATGCATCTGTCTATCAGCAAACATGAAGTATTTTGTAAAGGAAACCAAATGTCTACTACTGAATGACAGAAAAGCCATCTGTGTGTCCAAAACTAGTACAGTAGCTTGAATTCAGTTTTGTTCTCAGCCCACATGTAAATAATGTTAACTAAATACTTTATTATTATAATTATGATGAAGTCGATTTGTGTTTTCTATATGCCATGCGTGTACCTCCCTTACTATTCTGCCCATGTTCCCATTCTGTAATCAGCAAAGAATATAAACTTTCTGCGAAGGTACAACAAATAAAAAAAGAGAATTGCTACTATTAAATCGGAGCATGGCTGTGTTTTGAAAGAAAAAGGATCCTAACCGTATAATGTGATTATGATATTATCTTTTGCCTGCCTCTGTGTGTGTTTTTTATACTGTAATTGCTATAATTTACCACCGGCAAACTCCCAGAAAAGAGATTTCATTACAGTGTTTTAGTATCTAATCGTCTCCTCTTGAAATGGTAAAACCCATCAGATTTATGTGAGAAGTGAAGCATTTATGCGAGTACTTGAACTAGTTAGGGCTGGGTAATTTATCAAATATCTCAAATGATTGTGCTGGAGATATTAAATTAAGTTTGTAATTATGTTGGTAATGATGTGATGATTTTAGTACGTTTTATGGAAATAACTAAATATACAGTAACACCTTGAGATACGAGCGTCCCGACATACGATTATTCTGAGATGCGAGCAAGCCTTCGAGCAATTTTTTGCTTTGAGATACGAGTAAATATTTGAGATACGAGCAGCTTACAGACAAGGTGTTCAGCACTCGGATCAGCCCAAGTCGCCTCACTCCTTCACTTCACGTGTTCGTTGACTTCCTGATGCATCTCCCGCAAGTTTTCCTGTGGTGTGTGTTATATACATTTATGGGGTAATTGCATATGATCTCCACTAGAGGCAGCTTGGTTTTACAGCGGGAGGTTATCGGGGGTGACGAGTGATTCACGAGTATTAAGCTGGGAGCAGCACGAGTTATGAGTGTTCAATAATAATAAATATGAGCTTCTGAGTCTATCCAATGCACAACACAGGAAGAAACACTACACTTCCATATTGTGTTTACATTATCTACGTTATCCCTCCCTCCTCCTCCTCCGCACAAGCCGTCATTAGCCGCTACTGTATTGTCTGTCTCGAAGGTAAGAACTCATAATTAAAACCACATTTTATTTTATATCACAGGAATCCTTAAATACTATAATTTTGAGTGTGTGTGCGTTTCAATAGCAATTAAAACCATGTTTTTTCCATTGTTATTAGCACTGATAAGGCAATAATTTTTTTTTAGAGGGCCGGAACAGATAAATAATGTTTTCTGTTCTCTCTTATCGGAAAAAATGATTTAAGTAGCAGTAATACTCAATACCATATCTCAAAGTATATATATATATATATATATATATATATATATATATATATATATATATATATATATATGTTTACATTCAAAGCTTCCCTTTTGACATTAATTGTAATAATCGAGTGAGATTTTCGTATGCACAAGGAGCCTGAAAACAGCCGGTGCTTCACATGCAGATCTCATTGAGTCTGATTGAGATATTAATTGTTAGATCATAACTCCAAGCTCCCATTTTAATGAATGGGACACCAAAGTGTGCCATTATTCAAGGTAAGTTCCACTTTTGACATAATGTTGACTCAAGGATACTGATTGCTTTTAATCCCACCCTGACAGCAGAGCTTCTTGGCAGGTGTCCCATAACACACACCCGTTCCTGAGTGAAAATCGGTTGCTTTAAAGCACTTGCTCCATTATTTCACATACAACAACGCCAAAGACTTCATTTGTCACGGGTGTTGACAGAGTTTGGCAAGCCCACCGTTTGGCACGTCTCGAGCTGCATGACCAGTCTGCCAAGTGGCAATACGTGGGCATTTGGCAGGACGAGTGACTGGCGAAATCCTCCAAGGATGGAGAAGGTGGGTTGGACATTTTGCTGGAACTCCACAGCATATTTATACTGTCAGACAAATTCATCTAAAGGTAAGACATCAAATTCAAAAATTACTCATATTTGACAGAATTGTTTTCATGCTCAACAAATATTAGAAAACTCTTAATTTCCAAGTAAGCAAAGGTTTTACAAATCGGCTACCAATAATACCCCCATTTTCACACAAAAAACCTGTTACTAGAAACCGCATATTAGTATTTATTATCATATTGATGCTGTCATTTAAAAAAAAATGTACCATGGTTAAAGGAGTCTTTTTTATGTTGTAAGTTTAAGGTTGATAAAACGTTTGTCTTCAATATTTTAATGTAAAAACAGTAATGTAAAATATTTCTATTGTTGTTTTCCTTGCGATCAAAGCATCATTACTCCAGTCTTTAGTGTCACA
Organism: Rhodeus uyekii; assembly: GCA_037043235.1. Taxonomy (NCBI): domain Eukaryota; kingdom Metazoa; phylum Chordata; class Actinopteri; order Cypriniformes; family Acheilognathidae; genus Rhodeus; species Rhodeus uyekii. The sequence goes on along the minus strand of JAWRVZ010000108.1, from coordinate 2,018,685 downwards.
TGATCTTCAGGAAACATTTATTATTGTTGTCAATGTTGAAAACAGTTAATATTGAGGAAACCATGATACATTTTTTCTTCAGAATTCTTTGATGAATAGAACATTCAAAAGCGTTTATTTGAAATGGAAATCTTTTGGAACATTATATATCTTTGCAGTTACTTTGGATCATTTTATCGTGGCCTTGCTGATTAAAATGATTCATTTCTTTTTCTATTCAACTAATCTTTAAATATAAATGAGCAAAACCAAAATAAGGTCAACGCTTCAGGAAAAAAAGCATACTGTTATATATATTTTTTATGTAAAAAAATACACCGTATAATACAATAGTACCATTGGGGATATGTTCATTATTGTTTTCACAGTTAAACGTCAAATCCCCTCAAACTCAAATTATAAATGAAACAAAAACACATGTGAATCACATTTTGGCCTCAATTAAATCAAATTCTAGAGAAGAAATAAAAAAGATCTACTTTCAAGTTTTCCACGTTTCTCACTCAAAGTGCTTCATTATATGCCACATTAACACTGCGTTCCTTAAGCAACGTTTTTACAGAGTTGACAGTAGATGCTCACAAGATGAAACTTGATAGCAAGCGTTAATGACTATATATATCGATTTACAGTATAACTACAAATATGAGTCAGCTGTTCAGAAGCAATGGTGTCCTTCAACTTCTAGGAGTAAGAAAATAATTTGTAGACTTATAAATAACGAACTATACATCGCCGTTATCTTTTACAAGAAAAGAGGTTTTTGAACATGTAAACAAACGGTATGCAGGCGCTTTCACATACAGTAAACAAACGTTGCATGGACCTTTCGCTTGAGTTATGTGCAAAGAAAAGTGAACGATCAAGGACATTCATCTGTTTGATGTGCATCCAAGCCAAAAAAGAACAATAATCTCCAGCATGTTGAACCTTTACAGACTGGCACAGTTATAATATTAACACGAATAGCACAGCCGATTCTCATCCCACTGCTAAACAGTGTTGTTGAAATGCCCCAGGAGGATGTTAGTGTTTCTAAGAGAGAACTACAATATGTGCTCGGCTCGTCACATCTTTTGCATTGTGGGTATTAAAAAGGGCACGGATACGCATGTCCTCAGGCACCTTTGACTAACACTTGAGATGCTTCTTGCTGGTCATGTCGTTCCAGATACGATGCATCTCCTCAGGGGAAATCTGGTGCACGGTGATGACTCGGCGGTACCTGCAGAGACTGTAGGCCATTTTCCAGTGATTGAAGCCACTGTTCTGATACGGGTGAATGCCCAGCTTCCTCAAACACACCCCGACGTAAACGTCCTCCAGATGCAAGAGTCTGGTGTGCAGGGAAGTCTTGTAGATGAGCTCCGCAACGTCTGCCGAGAACACGTACCCCGTGCCCGAGCAAAACGGCGGGTACTTGCTCTCGGGATAAAGGTCCCTGGGCATGTACCATTTGCTGCGCATGTCCCGTATGGGGCCGCCGTTGATGACGTACCCGGTGAAGTACCTCCGTCGAGGTTTGGTTGCCGGCTTCAAGAGTTTATACACCAGGTTATCCATGTTCACAAAGATGTCGCTGTCTGTTTTCATCACGTACTTGGCTTGGTTGCAGTAAGTCGCCACCCAGCGCATTCCCATCAGCGTTTTGAGAGTGAGGTTGTGGTACGAGTCAATGAAGTCTTCCACTACGATGTCGTGAAAGATCTCGCTTTCCTGCTCCACCATTTGGTTGAGCACCACATCCGTACTGCGCCCGAGAAGAAACAGCGTTATGATGCGAAGGTCGCTGAACGTGCTCTCGTCGCCCCACGTCTCCCGGATGGCCTGACGGGCGTCAAACTCCTTGTGCGTGGTGGTGATGAGGATGACGAGGAAGGGAACGTTGGTTTCGCATTTCTTGGGCTCGTTTATGATGAAATCGAAGGCGTGTGGGTTGAGCGGACGCGTCCTGATGTTGCTGAAGGTGGTGGTGGCGTTGTTCTTGAGCGCTTTCGCCGTTTTACGCGCCGGCACGGACAATTGGCTCCCGTAGGATGACGTGGGTCTGGATATGCTTAGGTACCACAGAGCGCTGGCCCAACAAACAACCGTCAACACGTAGAGGCATGACACTTTTGAAGGCATTATGATGCATTTACATGCACTTGGAGCTGTAGATCTCGAACGGCCTCGCAGCCATTAGTGACGGTTCCTCAGGCAGAAACGCAGAACGCCGCGGCATTTGTATGTGGCTTGACAACTGTCAGAGCTGTCTGTTCTTCGTATGAAATTGCTGGTATTGTGTTGCAGGGTTTTGAATGCTCCCTGATACTCTTCTGCTGAAATCTGAAAAACAAAACAGCAACAGTTATTTTCATCTAGAGGCCGGCTGACAAGTGGGTTCTCCAACTGAAGCCAGTACTTATGGATTGCACATAAATATGCTGATAGTAACCCTTGTTTTAGATGATAATCGTTAAAATTCACAAAACTAAAATTGAAAACAGAAACACTGTGTCTACTGCCAAGCCTGTTGGAAAATTACAGAAGTGACACAATGGGGAATAACTTTTTGTCTGCCAGTTGGACATGATTTTTGCCTAAAGACTATTATATCAAAAAAGCTAAATCAATAAAATGATTATATCATGATTCATCAATTTGAAATACAGCAATAGCAAACCTTCTTGAGTCCTATATTGATTTGAGCGGTTTCTTATAAATGATCTCACCTGTGAGTAATTCTTGGTTCTCTGGAAATTATGGTTTTCTCCATTTTGTAAGACAATTATCTGCCGAAACATCAAAATAATAATAATTAAAAAAACTTAAATAAGTGTGCGGTTCTTATCACTATCGTTTCAGCTTGGGTACATTACTTTTACAATTGACAAACCACAATAGGACTTTTCCTTTGACTTTTGGATTATTGGATTTTTGGTAACATTAGGCAGTTTTGATGCACATATATATGCTGTTTCATGTTGACGATTGTGCTATTTTAGATATGCATATGCTTCCGTATGCCATCATTTGTTTCTGCTTCTTTTCCTGTGTTTTGATCAGGAGATTCTGTACTCTTTCAGAATATGTGTAATAGCTCCCCTTCTATATAACAGTGACAACATGGAAACCCGGACATTTCCTTCAATGGTGGGAATATTTTATATCTCTAAATAAATCATAAAATACTCAAATTCACCATGTTTTGAATAAAATGTTAAATGAATCAAATACCTAAAAAAAAAACCTTCAGTACGTAGACAGGATTAAAGATAAAGTTTGGTTTAAGTGCAACTGAAATGGAGATTTCTGTCTCGGTGCAGGAGAAAAACCTTTTGAGAATGTTTTTGAGAAAACAGCCTTTTAAATTATTGAAATTAGATGCAATTATAGATAACATAATAAAATAAACATTTAATGTTTTGAATGTTTTCTTTCCTCTGGCCTGAAAATCTCATCATTGACCATTGCATGAAAAAACTAAGTTTCAAATAAAATAGTTTTCTAGAGTGTGAGTGAAATATGACTTCCGGAGACTTGGGATGCATGATTCATATGGATTATTTATACTTAGATTTTATTTTTAAATGCTTGACAGTAGTGCAGATTCTGTCAATACTTACCTTAAGGTCATTCCAAACCCATATCAAGGTTTAAATATAGAATTTAGTATCCCTTTAAGAAGAGAAGACCAAATTCAACCAAACGTATGGAACATCTCTCCTGCTGGCACACAGCAGCAAACTGTCAGCACATTTATATATCTAACCATATTTATTTGAATAGACAGTTAACAAAACATTATGATTTTTATCTACTGACGTCGCAGGAGATTGTTAATGTTAGACTGTATTAAAGAATATGAGATGGAGAATGTGCATGTGTGTGAAAGCAGCAGTCGTCTGTTGTGTTGCCTGTATGGAAATGAGAGCGCTGTGTGATGCCCGCTCTGAAGTTTTCAGCCGTTTATACTTGATAAGAGAGCTGTGTCGGCATATAGCGGCTTTCAAGAGGAATCGTCTTCTCAGTGGGGAAGATAACCAATCAGCACATTTATGGAAGTGAGAACATATCACCGGGATTCTTTACAAAGAAATTATTTATCGTCATATAATCCAAACAAAATTGAATTGGAGGAATTACTCTTTTCTACTTTATGTGTAGCTAGTTTTCTGACTGAAACTGTGACCTGGTAAATAAATATGTGCAAAGCACAAGCAAGTGAACTGAAACTAAATAAAGTGCAAAATTACAATTTTATAATTAAATCCTAAACAAAATGTTCCATTATACACACACAGACACACACACACACACACACACACATATATACAATCATGAATATGTATACAATGCTCAAAAAAATGAAGGGAACACAATCATCAAATGATAGATAGATAGAAAGAAAGAACAACTGAGCATAGATAGATAGAACAATTAAGCATAGATAGAAAGAAAGAAAGCACAAACGAACAATTGAGCATAGATAGAAAGAAAAATTAAGCATAGATAGATGGATAGATAGAACAATTGAGCATAGATAGAAAGAACAATTGAGCGTAGATAGATATAACAATTAAGCATAGATAGAAAGAAAGAACAAACGAACGAACAATTGAGCATAGATAGAAAGAAAGAACAAACGAACGAACAATTGAGCATAGATAGAAAGAAAGAAAGAACAAACGAATGAACAATTGAGCATAGATAGAAAGATGGATAGATGGAACAATTGAGCATAGATAGAACAATTAAGCATAGATAGAAAGAACAAACGAACGAACAATTGAGCACAGATAGAAAGAAAGAACAAACGAATGAACAATTGAGCATAGATAGAAAGAACAAACGAACGAACAATTGAGCATAGATAGAAAGAAAGAACAAACGAATGAACAATTGAGCATAGAAAGAAAGAACAAACGAATGAACAATTGAGCATAGATAGATAGAACAATTAAGCATAGATAGAAAGAAAGAAAGACCAAACGAATGAACAATTGAGCATAGATAGAACAATTAAGCATAGATAGAAAGAAAGAAAGAAAGACCAAACGAATGAACAATTGAGCATAGATAGAACAATTAAGCATAGATAGAAAGAAAGAAAGACCAAACGAATGAACAATTGAGCATAGATAGAACAATTAAGCATAGATAGAAAGAAAGAACAAACGAACGAACAATTGAGCATAGATAGATAGATGGATAGATGGAACAATTGAGCATAGATAGAAAGAAAGAAAGAACAAATGAACGAACAATTGAGCATAGATAGATAGAAAGAACAATTGAGCATAGATAGATAGAACAATTAAGCATAGATAGAAAGAAAGAACAAATGAACGAACAATTGAGCATAGATAGATAGATTGATAGATAGAACAATTGAGCATAGATAGATAGATAGATGTATGGATAATGTAATATGTACTCACCATTTATCATTATAGTAGTATACAGATGGAGGACGCCTCATCTAAAAAAGAAAACGTATTTATTTTTAATTATAAATAAAAGAATACAAATAAAAGAATTATATAATGCACAAAATAATGAATTAAATAAACGAAATAAAATTTAACAAATACAAAATTCCAGCATTTAAATGTAAAACATGTTGCATATAACAATACAATATAATATAAAGGACTTTCATTGCATTATATTATATTTAATATAGGAAAACTTGCTGAACTTGACATGAAGTCCTTGCAACAACCTCCCTGTGTGACAACAAGCCCCGTCCCCCCTGAAACACATTGGCACATCACTCCCGTTCCAAATTCCAATTTCTCTGATTCTATCAGCCGTGTCGCTCCTGATCTGCCTACCCCCGTTTTGTTCCATTGGACACGTTTCAAAAGCTGTCTTTCTCAATCAGCCCAGCAATGCTTTGTTTTAGTTAACATGCCTAAACTGAGCTGTGAAGCTGTATGATGAGAGAGCAGAATGACAGAAGATTCGTATGGCAGCCGCCACAGAGCCGGTCCGCTTTAAACAGAGCCGGCAGTGATGAAGCTAAGAGCTCCTCAAGAGGGATTTGGACATTTATTTTCACACAAAGCAATTATTGATTTTTTTAGATACTGCACCTTTGATGGGGATATATATATATATCAGTGATTACATCAGAATTTTCCCAGGTTATTAGTAGCATTTATAAGTTAAGCAGAAACAATTATCAAACCCCCAACACAAAGTATTAAACTTCGCTTTGTAATTAAAGTTATGTTGTGTTCCAGGCATTAATGATCACTTTCTAAGCTGGTGGATTTTCACCTGTCAGTCAATGAAGAAGGTGAGAAAATCCCACAGACTTGCATTAAAAAGGGCTCAAATACTTCTCTCAGAAACCAAACCGCAGCCGCAAATCAACTCTCTTCCATGTGCAAGAACAATAAAGTCCGTGAAAATGATTACATCATTCTCAACAGGTCATTAGTTAATGTACATTCACAGAGTTGCTTTGAAATTTTGATTGATATATTTTCATGCATAATCATATTTAAATGCACTTGAGCTAATGATCTGTTAAGTATTATTATGTTAAGTATATTATAATGTTTGTTAATGACTTCTTAATGAAAGGAAGATTTTTTAAGAAGCACATTTGGAAATGGAAGGAAATTATCACTTCAATCCATAAATAATCACAAAGTTTTATTTATGAAAGAAGTCTTTAAAACAATAATATTGTGAAACATTATTACAATTTAAAAGAGTTCTATTGTAATATATTTTAAAATGTACTTTATTCCTGTGATCAAATCTGTATTTTCAGCATCATTATTCCAGTTCTCAGTCACATGATTCTTCACAAATCATTCTAATATGATGATTTGCTAAAATATCTCTTATTATTATCAATGTTGAAAACTGCTTCATATTTTGGGGAATAGAAAGTTCAAAAGAACAGAATTTATTTGAAATATAAATCGATTAGAGCATTGTCAATGTCTTTACTGTCAATTTCAATTCCTTGCTGAAAAAAAATCTTACAGCCCAAAACACACACACACACACACTACCACACACTCAACCAATCGCTCGCTCGCTCGCTCACTCATTCATTCATTCACTCACTCACACACACACACACACACACACACCCAATCACTCAGTCACACACACACTCACTCACCCAATCGCTCGCTCGCTCATTCACTCTCACACACACTCACTCACTCTCTCTCTCACACACACTCACTCCCCCACACACTCACCCAATCGCTCGCTCGCTCATTCACTCTCACACACACTCACTCACTCTCTCTCTCACACACACACACACACACACACACACTCACTCCCCCACACACTCACCCAATCGCTCGCTCGCTCACTCATTCACTCACACACACACCCAATCACTGTCACACACACACACTCACTCACACCCCCACACACTCACCCAATCGCTCGCTCACTCATTCACTCACTCACACACACTCACTCTCTCTCTCTCTGTCTCTCACACTCACTCACTCATTCCCTCACTCACACGACTTATCCCAATAAGTTCAGTAACATGCATTAGGAAAATTAATAGGGCCAATGTTGATTTCATGCTGACTTTAAATTACATCAATAAACTCACATACAAAAACAACAAAGACTGTAAAGTGGCAGCGCTCTCTTTATAGCTTTTACGCTGATATGAACGCTGATTAAGCCACACAGTACTTTGCCGGGATTGGTGACCATCTGCTGTGCAGAAATGAAAGAAACGTTCCCTCACTTCTAAACGCACATTAAGATGAGACCTGCTGGAAGTAAATGTCAATCTCTGAAATGACTTTAAAATCACTCTGAAATCGCTCTCTCTCCTCAAAGGTATGGCATGAAAACCATTTTATATGAAGAACAGGATGGCATTACTTTGGTGCGCGCACACATACACACACACACACACAGACACACACACTATCTATATTGAAAGTGTAGTGATAAAACTAGTCTTATCCTGTGTTCATATCCACATTCTAGTGCAGCCAACTCCAGCATATTAACCTTAAATGAAAGTTTCGCGTTTGTCCCAAGATAACATCATTCTCCAGGCAGCCTACAAGATGAGCTGCCGGCACCAAACACACACACACACACACACACACACACACACACACACACGGAACTGAACGAGATAATTTCACAATCACGGCATGTTTATCAGGAAAACAGGGAGAAAATTCTGTCTGTAAAAGCAGATAAAGACCTCAAAAGGCCAAATGCCCCTGTTAAAACAAGAAATGGCAACCGATCTGGACTTGACTCAGATAAGCTGTGTGTGGATTCAATTTATTACTTGTTTTTAGCCAGAGACACATTCAAAGCTAACTCATGGACCTAATGCATTTATGCTATTGATTTGCCGTGAGGGGGTTTAAAGCGCCTTTGATTGACTTAATAAGAAATTGCAGCAGGTTCAGAACTGCTGTAAATAAATCCAGGAGGGGAACAGAACACACACACTCCAAGAGTAAAGTCAATATTGATTCACTGTTTACTAACTTTATGCATATTCCTGCTCATATTGTGCATAATTCATCAATGCCTGTCATTCTAAAGGGAGACATTTTGGAGTAATTTGCTCTGCGTGTGCAATGACTTTTCGTTGTCAATGCTTTCTGAATATCTTGCTATCCAATTAATCCTAGCAAAAAACAATATCTTAGAGTTTGACGCTCTGAATATCATGTTTCATTCTGAATGCATCACATTTTACAACTTTTATCCGAGTGAAACATTTATCATCAGGTTTGTCTAGAGCTAGTTGCATTTTCTGAAGTTACACATGACACAAAAAAAGTGGTGCTCACTGCAGAGGACGTCCAGCTCCACCTCTCTGGATGTCATGGGTTGAGCTTGATCTCTGCGGATGTAATTGGTAGGGTTAGGGTGTGATTGGACCTTCTAGCTCCACCAAATCACACCCGGAAAGGTGGAGCTGGATTTCACAAACCACACATGGCTCTGCATTGAGGAACCTCTCAAAAAAATAATGTTTTATAACACCAACATATATATTACTGTTGTCAATCTATAAAATAAATGAATTAATTGCACATGGTTTTTATATGGTTTTATATGATCATAATATCAAATTTAATATCCAACAATGTAGAAACAACAAAGACTATTCTTTTTTTATTTGATCTAATAGAAACAACAAATATGATTCTTTTTTTTATTTGACCTAATGGGATATATTCAGGGATGGAATAGTTATCAAACACTTTGTCAACACTGCAAAATTTATAAAGTAACTATAGATACATTTTTATTAAGCTACAACAGTTATTCAGCCAAGCGAGTGATTTCCTTTGAATAACATTAATTACAGACAGCGGCAGGTTTATTAGGCTCTTACATCATTAGGATATACATCAAATCCTCCCAAAAATGTGACTATATATGTATGGAGGGGTGTGTGTGTGTGTGTTAGATTCATGTCATGTGCATCAGGTCTTAAAGTGCATCAGGTGTTAAAGTGCCAGAAATTTGACTTAAAGAACACACAAATACTAGATAATGGTGCATTTTTACAAATATGTTCAATGAATTGTGCTGCAACATATAGAAACAGATAGCAAAAGCGGTTTGAGATCCAGAGTCTGATGAGACACAAAATCACACTCCATCTTCATGTGTTTTTGTGACAGGTGCACCCGTCGCGAGTGACACCTGTGCCGTTTGCCACAAATGTAAGAGAAAACAGCTATGAAATCCAAATCCTATTATGCAGATTTATGGCTGGTACAAAATATTTATGGCCAGTAATTTTCCTCAATTCACCCACGAGTGGCAGGAATAGCAGATTACCTATTAATCATAATAGCATTTTCAGTCTCTCTCACAATGATTTAAGCCGTTTCATTTTTTTGTGACTAACCCCTTCTCAAATATTTTTCATCAATAATTTTGCATAATTACAAGCTTATTGCAAATAGAATTCATGACATATCAAGCACCAGTATGCTGTGTTCTTCTTGCAAATGAGGCTGTTATCTGCTAATTTCCTACTTTAGAAGCTTGATAGAAACACTCATATTGGTTTTTGTTGCGACAGAATGAAACTGTGAGGTACACACGGATCGCTTTTGTTTTATAAGCTGATGAATTTGTAAATGAATTGAATTATCAAGAAACCCTTGTGTGAAGCTGAATCAATTGAGAAAATTAAACATGCACACTCTGTTCCAAAACCTAGTGAGCTGCCTTGCTGTTTACAGTCTACTTAGGCAGCCGTCTAAGTGTTATGGACCCTCATAAGTGAACGATTTGATGCTGTACAATAGAATTTGGAATTGGTATGTTGCTAAGCTAACAGTGCAATACTTTAATCAGGTATTTTAGTATTATTTAAAATATTTTGTTAATATTTTATTATATTTAACATTTTATATATATATATATATATATATATATATATATATATATATATATAGAGAGAGAGAGAGAGATTAGATTTTTAATATTTTATGCTTTTATTTTCAGTGTAAACATTATTTTTTACTGATTTTAGTTACTAACTCTAATAAGCATAAAAATACACTAAACGGCCACTTTATTAGGTACACCTTACTAGTGCCAGGTTGGACCCACTTATGCCTTCAAAACTGCCTTAATTCTTTGTGGCATAGATTCAACAAGGTGCTGGAAACATTCCTCAGAGATTCTGGTCCATATTGACATGTTAGCATCACGGCTGCACATCATGATGCGAACCTCTATAGGATTGAGATCCGGTGACTGTGGAGGATGTTTGCGTTTAATGAACTCACTGTCAAGCTCAAGAAACCAGTTTGAGATGATTCGATCTTTGTGACAGGACGTGGTATCCTGCGGGAAGTATTCATAAGCATTACTCAGGTCGGCTGTGGTGCTTAAATGATGCTCGATTGGCACTAAAGGGCCCAAAGTGTGCCCGGAAAATATCCCTGCCTGAACCGTTGATACAATGCAGGATGGATCCATGCTTTTATGTTGTTTATACCAAATTCTGAGTTGACCATCTGAATGTCACAGCAGAAATCAACACTCATCAGATCAGAAACGTTTTGCCTATCTGTCCAGTTTTGGTGAACATAATCGAACTGTAGCCTCAGTTTCCTGATCTGAGCTGACAGGAGTGTGTTTTCTACTGCTATAACCCGTCTGCTTCAAGGAGTGACGTGTTGTGTGTTCAGAGATGCTCTTCTGCAGACCTCAGTTGGAAGGACTGGTTATTTGAGTTAATGTTGCCTTTCCATCAGCTTTAACCTGACCATTCTCCTCTGGCATCAACAACAAGGCATTTTCACCTACAAAACTGTCACTATTTTCTCTTTTTCTGACCATTCTCTGTAAACCCTAGAGATGGTTCTGTGTGGAAATCTCAGTACATCAGCAGTTTCTGAAATACTCACAGCAGCCCAACAATCATGTCACGTCCAAAGCCACTTAAATCCCTGTTCTTCTCCAGTCTGAACGTCAGCAGGTCGCCTCGATCATGTCTACATGCCTAAATGCATTGAGTTTCTGCCATGTGATTGGCTGATCAGATATTTGCATTAATAATCAGTTAATCAGGCTTCTCTATGAAGGATACATGTGAATTAATCCAAAACAATGCATTTAATGAGGCAGCAAACACCCTTTGACTGTGTTCGAAATCGTCCCTTGTACTCTCATTCACTATTGCAGGGGTTTTCAAAGTGTGGGGCGCGCCTCCCCTGGGGGGCGCCAGAGCATGCCAGGGGAGGCGCGGAGAGTTGTAAAAAAATGATAGTCTGATAATAACTCGCCGAACTTGTATTAAACCTCCTTCATTTTACATTTCCCTGGGATGTCATTCTGTCGCGGCTGCAAGCGCGTCGTTTAACCCCCCCGTCAACGATCGCGCATCGCGTCCACCCCTCCGTCAACGATCGCGCCGCATTTTTTTTTTTGGAGGGGAGGCGGCATTGGGTGAGTTGTGTCAAAAGGGAGGCACACTGTCTCAGACTTTGAAAACCTCTGCACTATTGCATACATCCCACTACTAATATAATCCAAGGAGTGAATGAAAACGAGTGAGTGATGTTGGACAGTGAGTCTGCAAGAAGGACTGACGCTTTTGTTTAGTTTGTCCTTCGCAAACTGGCAGCTCCAGTATTAATAAAAAGACGCATCTTGAACTCTACAAAGGAAACTTGCACATATAAACCCTAATTAAACAATTTAACCATCAATTAAAAAGGAATTTATATTAAGCTGTTGCCACATTGGACCAGTGTTTTGGAAAATGGAATGCCGAATGAATTCCCGCATACATTCGTGTGATCGTCACTCTGAGCATACATTGGTTGTACTCTCGTTATTGCAGTGCATTATGGGATTGAATGAGTGCACTTGATAGCATCCACTATGGTTTCGGACGCCACTACAAATGGCTGTCGCCTCAAATAGTGCCCTATTTAGGGTATAGGAGGCTATATTTCTGACAGCCTTTGTGTCTCCAATAAAGCTTCAAGAGGCTGTCTGTGCAGGAAACTCATGTTCTGGAGGAGAGCCATTGTTTTAAATACCTTTTTAGTGTTACTCAATCTCTCTTGAGCACGACAGCCAAATGTAACAATTATGAGCTTTGATGAGAAAATAAATAAAGGAAAAAACTGCTTTATGTAATGCTAATTGATTCAACAGGTGCGCTCATTTGTGTGATTGACAGGTGATCACCATGGCAACGGAACAGTTGGATGACCGCCAGAGAGACTGACAGAATCCCACACGGTACTTAGTGCTTGTCAGTCACACACACGTATATCTGCCAAACACACCCAGTGTTCACTAAATGATAGTGAAACGATTCTCTCAAATGACTCACGCAGACCAATAGTATGATTATTGCCAAAAAGAGTAAGGAAATACTCAGACGAAGATGTTTAAATGATGTGAGCAGACCTTCTAGTCATTCTGAACCCCGTTCCACAACACAAAATGTTACATTCAAATGCAAAAGGCCTGATTTGTATTTTCCAGCTTTGAATGGAAAATGTTTAATCTGGTTCTAGGGTGCCAACCTTCCTCATTTCCCCAAAAATGTCACCACTGGCAGGAATCTACAGCAGATTGCCTTTTAATCAAAATAGCATTTTCAATCTCTCTTGCACTGATTTAAGTCGACTGGTGTAGAAACAATTTTAACTCAGAAATTCCTAGTGAATTTCACAATTATTTACAAAGAAATGGCAAGTAAAATATTGAATTAAATGCTGTGTTTTAAAGTAGAGTGTACTCCAATAATTGTTTTATTTCTAAAAGCTATTTTACAGTGACTAAAGCCTTCTCTAATATCAATAGTTTTGCGCAATTACAATCCTACTGATATAGAAGCCCATTTCCGCCATATAAGAAGAAAAAAATCTGTCACAATTATGATATAAAAAGACAAAATTATGACATGCTAAATTGAAATTATGACTTAAATTATGACATACTAAGATATAATTATGACATAGAAAAGTTGAAATGTTTGTCATCTAGTGCTGTACTCCTAAACCGAGTCAAGACCGAGATAAGACCTCCTCAAAATCCTCTAAAAGATTCATATCTACTGTCTGAGAAATGTCTCATATTTAATCAATAAATAGAGTTAGAATAATAAGACACTATATAGCTAGATCACTAACAATTAAATGCATCTTTGTGTTTACTTTTAAGCATTTACAGACGCTTTTATCCAAAGTGACTTGCATTGCATTCAAGAAACACATTGACATTCTAATCAGTTCTTACTTTCCCTGGGAATTGAACCCATGACCCTGGCGTTGCAAGCACCGCTCTCTACTGTTTGAGCTACAGGCAAGCTATCGGTGTTGAAGAGGTGGCACAACTTCACCGGCATAAATAATGCATCTTAATAAATTAATTATAATCATACCTTTTATTTAAAATATTTAAAAAATAACATTTTGAATATAGAAATATGAAAAAATAAAACGATAGGACTACTTTTAAATAAAAAACTGAAATCATAGCACTTAATGAAACAAGAACGTTTCTGCAATCATATCTCGAATTTTGTGGGCATTTATATTCATTTTGGGCATTTTACTTTTTTGATACAATCCTGTATTGATTTCAAACCCGGCACAACAGAATCAAGACAAGAAAATCACATTAGAAATAAGTTATTGATTGCATTTTAGGCGGTGAAGTTCTTCATTCATGTTATGGACAATTATGTATCTCAGGATGGGATTAGTTCAAATATCTGGAGTACGTCAGTACTGGGAAAGTGAAGATTGTTATGGGCCTGTGGCCTGTGGCAGACTTAATGAGTCGCAACCAATTCAACCTGCTGCTCTCTGTCATCCACTTTGTAGACAACGAAACGGCCAGTGAAGAAGTAAAAAATGATTGACTTTGGAAACTGAGACCATGTTTGGATTCTTTTCGGAGACAATGTCTGACTAGAGCTCCTCGCCAAAAACAGTCCATCGACTGTAGTTTGGTACGCCTAAAGCCCAATGGGTCAAATTTGACCCTAATCCCAAATTAGGGAATAAAGGGTTAAAATTGAAAAAGTGGACATTTTTGTGTCATAGTCATAGTTTATAATTTTCCAAAGAAGAAAAGGGTTCTTGGGTTCTCCAGGTTTAAAAAATGTACAGTCAATAAATAGGCATAATTAGTCCCAATGCAAGACATTTTGGACTAATAAACATTCCTCAGTTGCATGATTATTGAATTTCAATTCTGTTCCTTTTTGGGTCATTCCATGGGTTATCGTTATGCAACCAATAAAGAATTGCAATGCAGGCAGTGGGATAAATATCTCTGTAGTATGTTAATAAAAGATCAGCTTTTCCAACCAACCTCCCATATATTTACCACGTTAAAAAAACATGCCGAAACACATTTCAGCAGAATAAGCAGCCGCACAGGAAGACACTGCCGTTCCTGAAATCTAATGAGTGCGACTGCACTGAAACACTGGTAAATTCCCGAGGAAATATTAAAAAACAACGTTTCCTTCCATTTCTACAGGCAGGATTCAAGCTAGGCCCGAATCATTCAGATGTGGCTTCCATTGCCGAAAGCAGTCACCCCTGTCCCATTTGGCTTGCATTGCAAATCATCCAGCAAAACCATGTATATTCATGAAAGGGAAATACAAGTCATATCTTGAACCTCAAGGAGACATTAGAAACCAGTGAAATAATTACACAAAACAACCAGAAGATACAATGTATATGGTGATTTATGATTTATGGCAAATCCGTAGCAGAGGAACAATGCGAAGACACCTATTCATCAAAGCGGTGGCATCCATTTCTTCTAGCCGCTAGGTTTAGCTTTCTGCAATCTACTCAGTGAAGAGAGCAATTATACTGTCCTCTATAGAGCAGACAAGAAAGACTGTGATTTATAGTTCTGCACTGATCTGAAAGCAGGTGCTCAAACACCTAACCAATAAAGACATTTCTACTTTACACATGACACATTCAATTTACAAATCTGCATTTCTATAGAAACGAGTGCAGTACGACTCACAGAAGACAGGTCATTAAAAGTTGAATCCAACTACGGTCTGATGTAAATAATGTCTTTCGGACTTTACATAGTACAGCGAGACACGTTTGACATTAAAAGCGGAGCACAGCATAATAACATAACACTTGTCATTTCTTTTCTTTGTTTTGCACAAGACAAAGAAAATGAACAGGATGGAAATAAAGAGCTAAAGTTTGCTATTTCTTACAGAGAGATTAACCGCAATCTTTTGTGAGGACTAAAGATTAACTAAAACTATTAAAAACTGCTTTTGTTAATTGGAATAGAAAATAAATATTAGATGAAAACTTCTTATGTTTAAGTTGAAATACTAAAAGGACTAAAACTGAAATACAATAAAGCTAAATAGAAAAACTACGGTTATCCAAATGACAAAAGAACAATTTCTAAAACGTATAAAATATAAAAAAAATGAAGAAATACTGAAAACTGGAAAAAACTGGATTGACAAAAAAAAAACGTTTTGTTTTAAACTTTTTGACTAGATAAGATAAAAAAGCCTGTGGTATTATATAATAAAATAATTATATAATAAAAGTAACATCTAAAAGAAACACCTTATAATATCACATCATTCCCTAAAAAAGTATCTAATTGAGTTACATAATTACATTTTATGAAAATTAATGTTATGTTACTTTTTCCTCACCTGGGTTTTTAACAACAACAACAACAACAACAACAACGCGGCTAAAAAATCCAGCATAAAAGAGCATGGACTCCATGCTGGTCCAGGCCTGTTTCTGCTGCTATAGTACTGGTCTGGCGGATGGACCAGCATTTTCATGCTGCTCTCAAGCTGGTTCATCAGCATGATCTCGCATGAGAGTGTGAAAGGCCAGCTGTCAGTCTCCAAGCAGTGTTTTGGTGACAATCATGGCTTTTGCTTGCATATATTTCTACATGTAACCATGAAAAAAAAACTTTCCTCTATTCTCCAGGCTTGTATGTGTAATGTTTGAAACTTTAAATTGTAAGCACTATTTTGTACATTTGCATCTTCAAAGGAATTCTAAAGATCTTAACACAAACCAGCTTGTGTACAATCACGATTTAGAGAAGCGAAAACCAAGACAACTGCACAATAAAAGCAGTTTGTTCAATAACAGAGCTCTTTCAATGGGACAGTTAATAACAACTTGAACATGAAAGTTCAAAACTGGAAGTTGCTATTTTTAAAGACTTTCATACTCATTTGGGAACTCGCATTTGTCAAAATCCAGCTGTCAATCCAGATTCCAATAAGTTCACATTGCAAATGGTATGACATTGCAGTCAGGAGCCTGAAATACTGTAAACAATATTGATATCAGGCACTTTAAAGAAATGCTGAAAAACAATGAATTCAACCAATGTCAATGGCCAAGCGCCCAACTAAATGTCTTCAATCATCTTTGTACATATATTTACATTTATGCATTTGGCTGACACTTCCAAAGCGACTTACACTGCATTCAAAGAACACATTGAATCAGTTCTTGCTTTCCCTGGGATCGAACCCATGACCTTGGTGTTGCAAGCACTCTACTGATTGAGCTACAGGAAAGCTGTGAAATAAATAAAGCCAAACTGGTTTATAATGAATGAATCTGGTAATACGGTTGTTGGAATAGTTGAATCATCTTCTGGTGAAATATATTGATTCTATTGGCAGTTGATTTAATCTAAGGCTGTGTTGCTGTAAGTTAGCTGGTGTTTCTTCCCATGTTTTCTCTTCTTATTGTTCCTCTAATCTTCAGTGATTCTGCTTGTTAACCACAGGTTTCATCAGTCATGCTCAATCATCACGTGTTGAGTGAATCTTCTTTATTTCACTGCAACATTGCTTCAGTAATGCTTTTACTCTCTATAGATTGGGACCGTATGAAAACTGAGCAGTGTTTGTTTAACGATGATGGTTTTTCTGTATGTTTATCAATATTCTTTTGGATCACAGGAGAAGAACATTCTCAGCAGCGAAGGCATTGGTTAATAAAGTGAGATTAAATACATAAAGCATATTTTTGCTGTTTCACATATTTAATTACTGCGGGTTTGCGTAATATTCTGAGCGCGCATTTAACAGTTTTTTTATTCATTTGGAGGAATACTTAATCTGATTTTGTGCAAGTGAGATTAGGAAATATATTCACATTTAGTCTAGCCTGGAAAACCTAGACTAGCAAATAGAAGTACCAAAGATAGATCAATATTAGCTGTTCCTGATTAAAACTTCATATCCAGAACATATATTTTGTGAATGTTTGCAAATCACCTTTCTGAATGTGCTTGTTAGCATGCTGTACAGCTAAATTTTAATTACATTTAAATAAGCTTTAATTTTATGTGCAAAAACTGTCTTTAGTTTTATGTTTAAGCAGCAAAACGTTTCTGAATTACACAGACAGTGAGTGTTTTGGAGTTAAAAATAAAACTAACTAGTTGTGGTCTCTGTGAATACAGTCAGAGACAACGTGCTAACAAGTGCATTCAGAAAGAGAATCTGCAAACATTCACAAAGCAAAGTGCAATTCTTATGTGTTCTGGATGTGAAGTTTGTTCACCAACAGTTGGTACTGTTCTATCCTTGAGAATCAAGTCATGTGTTTTGCTGCCCATTGTTTGAAATGATTCAAACCAACATATGAATTTAGATATTTTCTTGGACACATTCCCTTTATACATGAAATGAATCCACTGCATTCTCAGATGCCAGGAGTTTATTCTAATGTTCATTACATCCAACAACAGAAGAGTTATAATGTTTGTGTATCGTTAGCAGCTTTAGCAGCTTCAGCTTCTGGTGGTTGAGGAGATTCCCCCGTACTATGTAAAGCGCTTTGAGCTCTGGAAAAGCGCTATATAAATGTAACATTTCTTCTTCTTCTTCTTTAGTGAGGAGATAAACATGGTGGACTGTTTGCGGCTCACTCAGGGTGGTATTTATGCTAATAGGGCAGAGATCGTCACATGTGTCTTGCTCTTACTATGACATCACAGTAGGGGAAAACTGTCAGGGTTCTTCCACATCCGGTTTAGTCATTTCTTGGTGTTGTGGCAGAGCTCTGACACTACCGTAATGTCTAGTGTTTTGTATGTGCACGAGCAGATTCAAGTGCTCGAGTTGCGAGTGCTCTTGTCTGCGTAACGTCTGGTGTGCGGGTCATGATGTCCAGTCCCGATACTTTGGTCTGGTTCAATTTTGGTTTTGTGTGGGGATTCGGGCATTCATAACTCGTGTGTTTGTCCTTGTCGTGAGCGCACGAGCCAAATGGTCCCTCGTTCTTGCGCGCTCTACGTTATGTGAGTGGGCGCAGTTTCGGGCTTTGCTTGAAGCGCGTCCTCTAAGGTTCGTGTTTACACTGGCCGCGTGCTTTCATGTTGTGTTTCGGTGTCGTGCTCACAATTTGGTTGTCACCAGCTGTGCGCCGTCTTTGTTTAATGTGGACATGCAGCGATGCGCGTTCGCATTGGCTGCATGTTCGTGTCTTGTCATTGAGAACCCCACCCACCTTGTTCTAATGTTTTACTTTGATTTGTCCCAGCTGTTTCCTGTTCAATTACCTGTCCTATTGTGTCTATTTAATCCCTCCGTATTTGCTGCCTTGTGCTATTTCGCCGTCGCTTCATGGCTGTGTCCCTGTCTAGTGTCGAGTCTTGTTTCCAGTCCAGTCAAGTCCTGTTTTTCCCCCTCGGGGTGGTTTCATTTGTGTTTTTGTTTTTTCTATTATTATAATAAAGTCCTCATTCTCTGCAAATTGAGTCCTCGCCTCATCCCCTGCCACACAACCTGACAAAACTGGAACAGCAAATGGGGATTGCAAAAAGAAAAAGAAAGAAAAATTTGGATGGATTTTTACCAGTATAGGGTGGTTGGTTACACAAACTGCAGACACACACTTATGTTCAAACACCATGTATAAGTGAATTTTGCATAATAGGTCCCCTTAGTAGTTACTTGAAAAAAAAAAAAAAATCAGGTTATGTAACTCACATTACTTGTAATGCGTTACCCCCCAACACGGGTTAGGACGCAGTGCAGCAACCAGAGACATGAAAAACAGGACCATCCACTCAAACCAAAGTAGTGAAATAATTTAAAGTTTGCCCCCATGTTCACAGTAACTAATCCATCAAAATCAGGAGTTTATTGAGACATGCTGTGTATGCTGGGGACATTAAAATGCACTGCATAAGAGGAAGGCATCGCCAATGACGTCCATCATGTTTCCACAAACCAACAATTAGCACAGGCACAATGCATGCACGCGTCCCCTCAGGATGTGACGTTTGAAGATGCACAGAAAAACACATATTAAGAAAAGCATACAGTCAGAGTTGATTAAATAATGCACAGAAACAGAACGGAGCGTCAAACACGCACAAAAACACATACACGTGTGGTGTGTTTTCCCATTTGGCTTGGATCATCATCTCCTTTCCATTTGAAAGGCTCCGCTTATCCAGGCTGCCATTTAATGATGCATGAAGGTCTCGGAAAAGGATGTCTTCTCCCCTCTTGTGGATGTCCCTTTCCCACCAGATTTCTAATTAAAGCTGGCCTTGATAAGACCTCTCTGTGTGACGCCAGACTTTGTGTTTTCAAACGATAACACATAATTGAATGATTACTGGAAGACAACTCAGACAAACACTTTTTTCTTCTTTTTTTTTTTTTAAAATCGCACAGATGCAAACTGAAGGAGATAAAGGCATAAGGCTGACATAGCACAGTGTGACGCCCAGGCTTCAGGCAGTCTTAATGTACTTCTCTCAGAAGAAAAAAAAAGCTCTTTCTACAGTCAAAACTGCAATTAAATGTGAAGTGAGGAAAGAGGGAAAGAAACTGTTTTCCCAAGTCTACAATGTTATTAGCATGCAAGTAGTTTCCCCAAAGCACCGTTGTCTAAGAATCTGACCACTCACAAGTCCATTACGTGCAACTTTAATGCATCTTTCCTCTTGCTTTCAGTTTATAAGAAGACACTCAACAGATAATATTAATGCATTTTGATTATTATACACTGTATTCGAGAATAAAAAGTGTTCTTTAGGATTATAACATCAGAAAATCAGTATATAGTTTAAAAACAACAAGTCAAAATGGTAAGTCTGCAATATTTATATTTAATCATTATAGGCCATAGGTAAAGGTAGATCAGGGTTAATATATTTAACTGAAACTAAAACCATAAAAAATAACTTAAACTTAATTTATTTCTTGATGGACTAAAATAACTAAAGCTAAAATGAAAAGTAATAAAAACAATAATTAAAAACAGAAAATGTTAAAATAGAAAACTAATTCAAAATTATAATAAAAACTAGAATAGTATCTCAATGATATACAGATTTCAGCTTTTGTCTATTACAACTTTTCAGTCGTTTGAAATCATGGTCGCTCTCTGACTGATTCATGTAAAGCTTATCATAATATTTCTAAAACCATGTTTTTCCGAACTTACATTTACATTTACTTATTTATGCAAACTGTAGCCTATTCAGCAGGAACTAAATGTTTTAACTTTCAGCATGCAGACAAGATAACTTGATTTTCCCATCTGGCAGTATTTTCGTGCTGGAGAGAGTCTATTGAATATATTGGCAAATGTTTTGGCCTTCTTCGGGCCTGATAGCTCCCATAACGAGCACTTCATCTCTACTTAACATTTACATTTACATGTTTTCATTTTGCAGACGCTTTTATCCAAAGTGACTTACAAATTAGGAATACAGCATGCGATCCATCATGAAGAGGCAGATAAACACAAGAAGTGCTCAACATACAAAGTTTCAGATGTTTGCTCTGAGTAGCATAAGCTTGAAAAGGGAGGGATTAAAGGAAAGGGAAAACAGTTTTTTATGACATGGAAGAGATTCAGGGATTCTGTCTTTAATATGAAGGCGGGGAGATCGTTCCACAGTGAACGGAAATGTCCAGGGGTCTCATTTATAAAGTGTGCATACGCACAAAATGGGGCTGGAAACGTACGTAAGCCAATTTCCACGCAAAGGTTGTGATCTATAAAAAACAAATTTGACGGGAGAATGTGCGCAGCTTTAAGCAAACTTTGAGCTGTGCGTACGCACATTCAAGAGACAAAGGGAATTGGTGAAACCGTCAAAAAGCATTGTTCACTATAACACTTTTGTCTTAAATTTTCACCCACAAAGTAATTGTGATTTTTTCAAGGTGTTAACGATCAATCTATTTGCTAGAAACATATAAATCCTCCGGTGACCCGGGTATGTAATGCTTCATGATGGCGCTGCTTCTTTTTATTAGTGACCCCACTGATGCGGCTAATTAATAACACAGTTTTCAATCTCAGTGTCTGAGAAATTATGTTTTTTCCCTCTTTTCTCACCTGTCGCCATTATTCAAAGTAACAGAAATACACGTTCTTACTTTCTTGGATTAATTACAGTAATTGGTGGGTCGCATGCCAGTTTTCCAGGTATATCTGGGATTCCACTCTCATTTACATGCCGATCATCATTCATGAGGTGATTTGCATTGACTATTTATGGTTAGAAATGGGCGTGTACAGGGCGGGATATGAGGCTGCTTCACGTACGCACATCTGCGGGTGATCTGTGATTTATAAAGGGAACGTTGCTTACAGGTGTGTATACGCACGGTTTTATAAAATGGAACATTTTTTGGCGTACGCTATTTTTGGATTTTGTGCGCACATAAACTTTTAGTACGGATCCTACGCACAGTTTTATAAATGAGGCCCCTGGAGAGTGATTTTGCACCTTGTTGAAGTTACTAATTTACCCATCATAGGTTTCTGGTAGATGTGTAGACTCGTAGGAGCGAGTAGAAGTAGGAGGCGCTGAGCCTGTGGTAGATCTGTAAGCACGCGTCAATGCCTTGAACTTGATGCGAGCAGCAACTGGTCACCAGTGCAGAAAGATAAAGAGAGGTGTGAAGTGGGCCGTTGTGGGCTTGTTGATGACAAGATTGCACTTGATGGAAGACCAGCCAGAAGAGCACTGAGGAAATCAGGCCTAGAACTGAGCGGTTCCTGTATGAGAAGTTGCTCAGTTAGGAAAGACCTGATCTTCCTGATGTTGTGTAGCGCAAACCTGCATGACTGAGTGATCCACGTGCTGCTTTGAGAAACAAGTGCTGGTTCCATCACAAAATAATGTAGGCTATTTCATCTTAAGCTCTCAAGAGTGTATTTTGTAATGTTATCAGGAAACTTGGTCAAAGACTGAAAGAAAGAACTGTGTAGGAGTGAAGCCTGTCATCAGCCCTTCCCATGGTAGTCATTATTGGTAATGGCCGACATTATTTCTCCGGCAGAACCTGACCTGTCTGAACCAGGAGCAGAACGCACTTCATCTCAAAGTCATAAAAGTCACCCTCTCATGCGCTGTAAAATTTCTGATGACATGAGGCTTTTTCCTCGTGAAGTGCAGGATCTGTTACGCGTGACAGAGAAATCAGACATTTTAAATGATTAATTCAATAAATGAGCGAGAGAACCAACAATGGAGGTCAAAATTGAGCATATTCATTTTCTTAATACAATATCATTCAAAAGCTAGTGGTCAGTGAGATGTTTTAATATAGTAAAAACAAATACTGTGAAAAATGCATTTATATGTTAATATATATTTAAAACGTAAATTATTCCTGTGATTAAAGCTGTATTTTCAGCATCATTCCTCCAGTCTTCAGTGTCACATGACCCTTCACAAATCATTCTGATATGTTGTTGTGCAGCTTCATGTTTGTTTCAGGGACCTTCGACTGATACAATGCACATACAAAGAGCATTTATTTGAAATAAAGAAATCTCTTGAAACATTATAAATGTCTTTACTGTCACTTTTGAACAATTGAATGTATCCTTTCTGAAAAAAAGAAATGAACTGACCACAAACTTTAAAAAAAACTTTCTAAACAAAAATATCATTTACCAAAATGTAACCACTTTCTCCACCAAACTTATTTCCTTTTCAGATGACATCACAAATCCTGCATCATTTTCAGCTCCTCCCCTCCAATCACATGACTCATTCTGGCAACGCCCACTTTTCACAAATATTCTGTTTCACTCGAAACATTACACAATCAAAACGTTTTAAACAACCCCTGTGGTGAAAGTCAACTTTTTAATGTTTTTTATTTGTCTATGAGGTGTTTTTAATACACTTTAAGACAAACTATGTGCAAATTCATGTCAACACTATTGCTGACTATTTTCTCCATAAAACTGCACTTAAATAAAGACAGTGTCAAAACCACGGCTTGAAATCACCCTTGTTCGCTACTTCACAAATATGTCGCAACCAATCACATCAAGGTGTGGGCGTGGCTTTACCACATCATTAACTATTTCCTGAAGCAGGTGTATTTTCCTGTTAATATGAAAAATCAGGTACATTTAGCAATATAGTGGGTGAATTATGAATGTAATGTATATTACGATGTTATGACGAACTATATGCTTTTCTCTACTGACTTTCTAAGTCGTTCAAAGCATTTCAAAGATGCTGATTTTTAGAAGGTAAACTGATATAATGAATGGGAACATGGTTATTAGCATTTTGAAAACATAATCAA
Source organism: Rhodeus uyekii (assembly GCA_037043235.1). Classification (NCBI taxonomy): domain Eukaryota; kingdom Metazoa; phylum Chordata; class Actinopteri; order Cypriniformes; family Acheilognathidae; genus Rhodeus; species Rhodeus uyekii. The sequence continues at coordinate 1,994,597 of JAWRVZ010000108.1, read as the reverse complement.
ATAAAAGGCTAATCATATCAATTACCATTATGTGCAGCGTTTACCACAGTAAAGTGAAAGACCAATCTCTGAGCTGGTATGAGTGAGTGGAGGCGGAGCTAATTTGCATATTCATTATAGTCTACACATATTAAATTGAGCAAGAGATATATTCAAGATATGATAAGGCTGTTATCCGGCTGGAACGAGTGCAATGCCGAGACAGGACTCGGAGAACAAGATCGAAACTGAAATCTCTATTCCAAATACGAAGACCAAAAACACTAAATACAACTGAAAACGACACTTAGTAGTGCAAACCTGGAGAACTGGGAAAACTTGGGAACATCCACACTCGTATTAAACACGGACATGACAGGAACATAGAAACGTTTACAACTGACAAAGACAAAGGAGCACAGGAAGGTATTTAATGACAAACACGGCATAGGGAACAGCTGACGAGACTTAGGATTGTGATTAGACACAGAAGGACCTGGAAGACACATAAAGGGACCTGGAAGGGAACAATGCGAGACAAGACCGTGACAAAGGCATGAAGCAACATTGTTCACAGGAAAAAATAAATGAATATGTCATTTTAGTGATCAAAGATGAGTTTTAAGGGATAAAATGATTGACTACAGGTAGACTTTAAATATTACATTTACATTTATGCATTTATCAGACGCCTTTATCCAAAGTGACTTACATTGTATTCAAGGAACACATTGACATTCTAATCAGTTCTGGCTTTCCCTGGGAAATATTAACATTACCTCTTGTTCAAATTTATTTGCAAGCATAAATAGTATTTTGAGGTAACTTTACTATCAAGCTATCACACAGAATTAGCTGCGTGTTTGAGCTCATGTGTAAATCAGAGGTCCTGTCCGTGCAGCTCAATGTCTGATCTGTCCTCGTGGCTCTTTATTTCAGGAAGTTATCCAAGCAGATCAGCAAATGGTTTCCTAACTGCAGTAATCTTCTCCTGAGCCTTTACTTCTCTCAGCTTCACAGATTCTGAGCATGAATCTTTTTGGATTGCATTTTTATTAAAACAAGAGAACGGAGATCACAACCTTGATATGACTTCCTCTTCCTATCTCTATGTAAAACACATTATGCCTCATCTGAACCAAAACAGCAATTTTTCTAAAGCACGTCGAGAGCGGTAAACACGAGCTGTAGCCTTGAGCACTGGCTCACAGTCATATCTTATTATATTCAAATCTGCCTTCCAAAATATTTCCTGCTCAAATACAGTGTTCAGCACAAACTCCCCTGTTATTGATGAACAAACAGCAGACCAAATCATCAATTTAAGAAATGAAATTTCTTTTCAGTGAATTCACTTCCATTATATTTTGACAAATTCATTTTCTTGTCATTACTTGATAAGGACTTTACATGGAGTTAATTTAATTTTTCCAATCACAACACTGGGACAGGCAAAAATAAATGACTGCTTATCTCATTTCATCTGTTCCTCCACCACTATGTCCATTTCATCACTAATTCAAGATGTGGAGATATTACCTCTCGTCTATTTTGGCGTGCACGTTATTTGAGAATGGTCTGACTAATACCTTTTTGTCTTATCTATGGTCTTTAGATGATCTGGTTAAATTTTTGTGAAAATGGAAACCTCAAAATTGCAGGAAAATGTTTGGGCAATTGGTGGCACTAGAGGGATTGAGTTAGAGACCAAATCTCTGAAATCCAAAATCGCTGTGGTTAATGTTGAGACTGTCTTCTATCTGTGTGTCAAATGTTTAAGCTTTCATTCTATGGGCTGTCATAGACTCAAGAGCAGGAGAAGAATATGGAATAATAATAATAAGAAGAACATTAATGGATCCAACAGGTCCTTACGTGCCTTCAAAGCTTGCAATAATTACCGCTATCAGTTAATGCATAACATTTTTGCATGAAACATTTTCTTTGAGGGTTAACAGTAGGTTGAAACGACATTTTTGAACTTGTGACAAACTGACAGTTTACGGTAGATATCTAAACTTATTTTAATTATTAGCAGGCAAATATGGGAATATCAGACATTAACTACTCACTCATATTTTAATATACACCAGGGCAAGTTGCTTTCCATTCAAACAGCTCAAACAAGTATTTTAGTCTTGAAACCAATCTGTGAAACCAGAGGAATGCGTTTCACTCCCCCCAAAAAAAATCACATGAAACTCACCAGAAATAGCAAAGAAATTAAATTCTAGAAGTGGCATTAAAAAGGACATATGAAATTCAACTATCAACAGATCGATATAGCAGTGCCTGCCCTTGTGTGCCATCATCTTTCAGCATTTAAGTGTAATACATAGTTTTCTATTCATTCTCGCAGCCTGGAGGAACATCTCAGAGCCCCGGTGCCCTTCAAAATGCTAACAAGCCCAGCAATGTGCCAAGATAAAATAAAATGGCATCAGCAAACTTACCTAATACAAAGGCCAACAACGTGTGCGTTATGTGCAACAGTCTGACTGACACAGTAACATTAGCACACACTCATACATATTCCAGCTTCAGGGACTGAACTAAATTGGGCTTTGTGAGCACCAGGCAAGAAAAAAAAAATCAATCAGACGATTAAATGAGTGCAGCAACATTAAGCTGAATGAAAAGTTTTGATAGATTGCAGCAAAGCGGGGAAGCCAAATAAGCTCATAAAATGTGCATTAATGTTACATTATTCCATACAGTGGGGATTTGTTATGCAGGCAGTATTCATTTTCTGAGCTTCCTAATTAACAATAGCATGCTTTTAACACATGCCTTTTGTCAGGTTATTTCATGAGTTTTATTTTTAAATTAGCACATATACAATAAAAAAATATGAGATATTAGATTACCATCGTACAAAGATCACCTGAAAGTAAAATCACATACGACATTAAGAGGGAGTATATATACATATACACATATATATACACACATAAATATATCTATACATACACACACATATACATATATATACACACACACATATACACACATATACATATATATATATATATATATATATATATATATATATATATATATATATATATATATATATATATATATATATATATATATATATATATATACACACACATACACACATACACACTCACCTAAAGGATCATTAGGAAAACCTGTTCAGTTTTTGAATTTGGCGAACAGTTCTGTTCGAATTTGGCGTAAACAGAATGAGAACACGGATCCATCATGCCTCGGTACCACTGTGCAGGCTGGTGGTGGTGGTGTAATGGTGAAACTTTAACTTTATGACCCTTTATGACCACCATGCACCCATCCTCTGATGCTACTTCCAGCCATCATTGTTTAGGAAAATAAAAAGCTACACGCTCCATCAATTAGGGTTAGAAGAACTGTTGCCAAACATATAGCATGCTAGAAACATCATATTCACTGTAATAATGAACCATTTGTCTATTTAAAAACAAACAGTGACTTCGTAGTTTACCCTTTTTTAAGCATATCCTAACAAAATGTATTATTGAGATATAGGTGGAGTGCATCGACTCATACTAAATATTTCTTGCAAAGAGAAAATCCAACCAATTGCTGAAGATATAAATTAGTCAGGTACGCAGGAGAATCCAAACACAAATAGAACCATATGTTTTCCTAAGGGTTCTGTCACACAGCACCAATTACTCTTGAGCACCTGGCAACCCACATCATTCCTGAGAGCTGTATCATCTGAGGCTCGTCACAGCACTCACTATATGGAACGAAACATAAACTGATGCTTGCTGCTGCTGTTTTACTGAGATTGTTTCCATAATTTGCATATACATACTATACCATTTCAAAGGTTTGAGGTCAGTGCGATATTGTTTAATAAGAAATGAATCAATGGAAAATAATCAATACAGTATGTAGCAATAGGAATACAGGTATATAATAAATGTACTGTTATACAACCAAAGACAGATTAACAAAGATTCATTTTCACGTCTGCAATGACAGACAGATGTTTGACTATTTTAAGAATAAAGTCCAAATCATAGAACAACACATCAGGACTTCTGAGATCAGCCCCGAATCACACGCAGAGCTCTGTGTAGGTGTACATATTGGATTTTACATGAAGAGAAGCGAAAATTGTGAAGCAAAATGGAGCAGCATGATGCAAAACTGTGCCTAAAGCGTTCCAGCAAAGCAGCAATAACGTTATTGTTATTGCAAACAGCCTCATCTTTTTCTGAGCATACAAAGGTGTGAATTCTATGGAAGCTCGTTTCTGCCACTGAATTAAAAAAAAAGGGTAATTGCAACTTTTTATGTCTAAATTGCAAGATATAAACTCGCAATTGAGTTATAAAGTCAGAATTATGTGATATATATATATTATAAAGTCAGATTCTGCCTTTTTTTCTTGCAATTGTGAATTTATATCTCACAATTCTGAGAAAAGAAGTCAGAATTGCAAGTTATTCAATTCTAAGAGGGGAAAAAGACTCTTTTTCAATCAACTTTTTCCTATATTTTTATATTAACTCACAATTTGCGAGAAAAAAAGGCAGAATTTTATGTATAAACAGACATTATAGATAAACAGAATTTATATCATGCAAGCTTACATCATGCAATTAAGAGATAAAAAGACACAATTACTTTTATTATGTTTTATTCAGTGGTGCAATTCTGAGAAAATAGGTAGAATTGTGTGTTTATCTCACAGAAGCTTCCATAGAATTCACTCAACTTTATGTCAGTGTAAAAACCTACTAGCATAAACCAGTTGCAGTGTCATCTATACACATTCAAAATGGGAACAGAGAACCACTGAAGAAAATGGTTGGTGGTTCACTCCGGTAATGTTTCTCACACATGCATTCATTACGTCACAGTGTTCCACGTGGAGGAAGAAGACATGAGCGAGAACCATTGCAGAACGTTTTCTGCTCTACTTACTCAAACAGCACAGTGAATCTTCAGCAAGACGGAGGGTAATCTGATGACAGAATGAGTACGGTCAGTTCTTTTTTGGCGTGGTAATTCATAAACACATCAAACACCTCATCGAAGACGGTGAGCGATGACTGGTCATGTCCACAAAACAACAAGAATTTAGGAGTCAAATTCGCATAACCCTAACCATCGTAACAAACAAAAATACTGTGTTGTCAAACATACAGCCAAACTAGCATAGACTGACAGATTTTTAGTTATTTTAGTTAATTGAAGAAACGATTCTTCACTAACCGAGAAACTTGCATCAGTTAGTTCAAATAAGTGAATGATGTTTCTTATAGTTAAGGTAAAAAAGGTCTTTGAAAACACTTTTTGCAAGAGTTGCTTAACATTTATTTAACATGATATCTCATCATTCGGCTTCATTATATTGACATTTTTCCCCAATGATTTTAATGCTCCAGTTGAAACTACAATACGGCTGGTTGTTAAACTATGAATTGAACTAAAAATGAACATCTCACTTCAATTTGTTCATTTTCACTGATGAACTCTTTTTCATGCAACTGCACAATACTGAGCTTATTGATTTGGTTAAGCTTTAGGAAATAGTTTTATTAAGTTTCATTCACAATGTTTTCTGTCATGATATCTTGGAAGGATGAGCGAAGACCCAATCGCAGGGGGAAGGTTTCTTTATTGAAAAATAAAAGAGCAACAAACAAGACACAAACAAACCACCCCAAACAGAATAGGACTCGACTAGACACCTGAACAGACCCAATGAAGCAGCACAGGACAGCAAAGGGATTAAATACACACAGGAGGAAGGGTAATTGATAAGGAAACAGGTGGGATCAATCAAAGTCGACCAGGAGAACAAGGAGGATGGGTTTCACAGTGACAAGACAAGAACACGCAGCCAATGCGACACGTGTTCACATGAACACAAAGACAGCGCACAGCTGGTGAAAACCAAACCGCACGCAACACGAAAACACAACATGAAAGCACGCAGCCGATGTAAACATGAACCCGAAAGCTAAGCCCAAAACTGCGCCCACTCACAAAACGTAGAGCGCGCGAGAACGAGGAACCACTGGCTCGCGCGCTCATGACAAGGACGAACACATGAGTCATGAATGCCCGAATCCCCACACAAAACCGAAACAGACCAAAGTATCGGGACCGGACATAATAATCAGACAAGAGCGCGCGCCACTCGAACCCTTGAAGCCGCGCGCACACACCCCAAACACGAGACGTTATGGTAGTGTCAGAGCTCTTCCACAACACCAAGAAATGACTAGACCGAATGTGGCAGAACCCTGACAGTTTTCATTATGAAAAAAACAAAAACAATAATGTATTCCAAAATAAAACTCTGCACCAGAACATGTGGAAAATATCAATTTTGGAAAATTAAAAAAGAGAATCACATCCGGAATCATTCAATTCCTTTTTTCAGCCCCACAATTTTGTCTTATTCACAAAACACTTATGGCATTTATGTACATTTTCACACAGCAATAATTCTTCCCAGATAAAACCAGGTGTTAAAAACGTAATTTCCACAGAATGGACTAAATTCATTCAGATAACTCTCTTTTCTTTGCATTTCCTCGTTCATCTCCCATGTTTTGCCTGGCAAACGCTTGCGGTCGCCCCAGCCAATCTTCCGCGCCGTGGGAATAATACACAACAGACAACGAATACATTCAAATCAAGCAGTCCGTTCGGATGAACTGAACTGAAGGTAAACGGGCCTGAAGACTCAGCCATGCACAGAGCTTTCCAGGACATATTGCTGCTGCACACTAGGTGTGACAGCTGCGTGCACAGCTCAAGCAGTAAATAAATCATTAAACACGTCTAAAACAATGACAGTCATCTTGTAGTAAAGGCAGAGCGAGGATACGCAGCAGTAGGTACAGTAAGGCATAACTGCAGTGAGTCTCAGCCACTTTAAGCGTATGGCGAGGGGCTCTCCAGTGCCATTAAAGTGCTGTGGACAAAGAGCAGCTGAAAGCTCGGAAATTGCAGACAGTAGATCAGTGTTTCCTTCAGTGCTATTTACTGCTGCTGGATCTACAGGTAAAAGAAAGGACTTTTCTTTTTTACCTGAGTGAGTTTGTAGTGTGTTTATGAAGTGTTACGAGATGTGTCTTTCTACACATACGCTACAAAAGATGCCAGTCAGGACGCAAAACTAAAATGTTCTGATAGAATTCCCACATAAGGCTATTCCAATTACTGGAGGACAGATTATTAATGGTCAATTCTTACATTGAATATAAATATAGGAATATATTAATCTATGCATATTATTAGTAGTAGTATTCGTATTACTACTATTACTAATATTATGTATTAAATTATAAATACATTTTAATATGAATTATATTTGTTTAAATGGTCATCATTTTTCTTGCAATAAAATAATACTGATGTATAATCAATGTTACACAAAATAATGGCAACAATAATATTTATTTACAATAATATAGTATAATAATATAATATACAATAATATATATAGTAGATATTAATTAATTATTCATTGGTAATGGTCAATTATTAATTATAAATATTAACATATTAATATTAATCCATTTAATTATGAATTATTAACCTATTAATATTATTATTGTTATTACTATTATTATGTATTAAAATATAAACACATTTTAGTATGAATGATATCAATTTATAATAATAGTAATAATTTAATAATAATTCATACTTTTTCTTTGCATAAAAATACTGATGTATAATCAATGTTACACAAAAAAACGGCAATAATAATAATAATAATAATATGTTCTTACATTGAATATAAATATAGGAATATATTAATCTATTTATATTACTACTATTGTTATTATTATTATTATTATTACTGTTATCATTATTGTTTTAATATATATAAATAAATTTTTATATGAATTAAATTTGTTTAAATGGTAATCATTTTTCTTTGCATAAAAATACTGATTTACTGATTTACTAAAAATACTGATTATTGTATTTAATTTTACAATAAATAATAATAATAACAACAGTTGTCATCACTAAAATAAAATTTTGAATATATATAGTTGATATTATACATTTATTTATTAAAGTATAACCCTTGTTCTACAAAGCAATTTACTGTTGAATAATCAATGCCAAAATAAAGAATAATAATGATGATAATGATGATGATGATGATGATTAAAAAAAAACAATTAAGACTAATGCATGCTAATGCATTTTTAGCCCACAAGCAGCAATTTAACCATCTTGAGAAACATATAACCCTACAGTGCAAATAATGCATTTTTCACACTTATTATACAGTCATCTATTAAGCCCTTGGGTATAATGTATTACTAAATTGATATAATGTATTACTAAATTTATATAATGTATTACTAAATAATTCCTTTTGCATTAATTACAAGTTCATACCACAAGAAGATACGTTCTGGATAAGGACTGTAGCCATGACATTTAGTTGTATGTATATGGCAGATCATTTTAATGAAAAGCAATTGCAATATAAGCAAATAGCAAAAGCAATTTAAGCAATACATTATATCTGTTCATGCATTCTCTGGGAAGTAAACCCATGGCCTCTGCGGTGGTACCATGGTCTGCTGTTTGAGATACAGGAATACATGGCAGTGTTGCTCAATGAAAGAAACCAGAGAAGACTCGATTGACAGTGTAATTAAAAGAAAATGTTTAAACCAGCCTAATTAGTTTGCTAATCTTTGCTGACAAGTAACCAAAACTTCCTGACAAAAAACCAGCCAACCTGAACTGCCTGACTAGGCTTGACTTGGAGACTAACCAATTTATCTTAGTTTAAGTGGTTTAAGCTGCTATTTTCAGCAAGGACCTGACATGTTAATGAGACTGAGAGAGAATCGTGATAACATAATAATAAAAAACATTCATGCAAAAACAGAAAGGCAACCAAAATAACAGTCATAAATGAAATGATAAATGATAAATGGCAACTTTTATTAAGTTTATCAAGTTACTCCCATAATAACTGTCACTGTACATCATGTATGTAAGACTACAATGATTAGGTAATTATTCCCTCATTAATAAATCTCTCAATTAGTAAAACTGGTTGTGTCTCTATTTTGATAGACTATAATATTATTGGTCCTGGATCAATAATGTAGCAGTGCCTGTTACAGAGTTTAAGCGTCGCCTCTGCTTTATTTACCTGAAATAAGCAGCAGCTGTGCAGGTTTGAGCTTTCAAACTAATTTTTGGGATGCTCTTTGGAGAACCTAACAATCCTGGATCATGTCAAATCATCAACAATGAAATCCAGATAATGGAGTAATCCATGTTTGAGGAATGGGCTCAGTATCTATACGGTAATGAAATAAATCTCTTCCCTTAAATATGAACAGGATCAGGAAATGACAAGCCAAATTCAAACCAGGTTTGACACTTACTAATAAGATTTTGACAAAGTCAAGAAGTAGTACATAACTTTTTTAGTTTTGTGTTGCAAGATATGGAAAAGTGTACATGATAAACGAACATGCTGAGGAACAACTTGAGAATCTGAGTCATAAATCAAACTCACACTGTCTCTAATTAAAACACAATAGTGACAGATGGAGCTTCCCAAAAAATACAGTTGCAAGTTATTGTCCAATTAAGAGTGGCACTCGTCTTCTACCTCAAAATGCAAATAAGCAAAACATCGCATATGGTGAATCGTATCAGACTTTTGATCAAATATGCAAAGGAGTAAACTGAAGTAAACTATCAAAAAGTTGAACATCATTGACTAAATATAGCAAGTACACACACACACACACACACACATTGTGTTTTCATGTTTTATGGGGACTTTCCGCAGACATGATTTTTATACTGCACAAACTGTAACTCTGAACAATCTAACTCTAAACCTAAAATTTACAGCTTTATATTTTCAAAAACATAATTTTATGTGATTTATAAAATGTTTTCTTCATGGGGACCAAGAAATATCCCCATTCTGTGGAAAGGATTTCACATATTACTTTTTTTGTGTGGGGACATTCGTTCCCATAACATAGGGTTTAGGGTTAGACACATGCACACACACACACACACACCATTTTCACACTTTGCAATAGTCCGAGGAAAATGCTGCATTATGACAATTTTTTCCCCCTTAAGATTGCACAGGATTCTGAAAGCCTGATAATATATGAGCCATATTTACGCTGAAAATGGCATATTAATTTCAGCTCAACAGGAAAAAAACAAAACACTTGCACTTCTCTGCAGAAAGATCAGTCAGACAAAAAAAAAGCACATTTCACCTCTGCTTTTTAATTTATCACTCACTTCAGTGGTGCAGGCACGAGAAAGGGAGATTCAGGTGATCTCAAGACAAGAGGCGGTTTATCCGTCGGGATGTAGTGGCGACAAATTAAACAAAGGAAATCAAAAACGCTTATGCACAGAGGCAGATTACAATAAATCAATGTTGCTGCTCTATTTCAGGCGCTTTAATGCCACATAAGCCAGTTTTAATGAACAACAAGGAAGAGCCAACCTTTGGCAAATGAAAACACAGCTGCATCCATATCCAATATCACAGGTGTTATTTGTAGATTGATTACAGACTGAATCCTCTCTATAAACATTAGCTCACTTGAGGCCTGCCTTCCCTTTTCGTTCCTGCTAGGTCTGAGATTTGTCATCATAATTGCAATTCCTACAATAAAGGAACAGATACATTTCAAACAAGGAGACTGCGTCTTCTCAAAGTACGCCTGAGAGCTCTCACGCTGTCTCTTTAGAGTTGTGTGATTATTCTTTGGGAGTCCAGATCACTTGTGGAAGTCAGACAAGGTGAGAGCGATTGCTTTCCCACCATTTAAAAAACACAGAAAATCGGATGACGCAACAAAGCTACAAAACTCCATCTAAGTATTTTAATAAGTCAAAGCTCTGGGGAGAATGAAGCATGGCATGAATTGATTGGGCCGATGTCTAGGACATGCTGTGATAAGAATATATATACGTGCACAGCGTCGCTGCAGAATGCAGATGAATCGACAAGTCAAACAATCGCATCTCAAACAGAGAGAAACAGATATACGAGGAGACAGACGTTGTGGAAAATGAGTGTCTTCCGTTGTTATTCGATATCGATATGTAACTGCCTTGGGAGGCGCAGGACATATGGAGACTTTCTTAATAGGTCTGGTTCATTTCATCTGAGATGGAATTGCAATGGTCAAACAGACAACGGCTCAGTCTCTGGACATCAGGGAGAGAAAGAGGGCAAATGTGAAGGAATGTGGCTATTGATCGTCCCCCTCTGTGGTCTAATCACAGAATTGCATTGATGGAAGAGCAGTCGTGCTGTGAAACTACATCTCTACTAGATGAACGCGGCGCGTTACTATCAAACGGCTCTGGTTTGAATGGACAAAATGTATACTGGACATGGCCATGTTTTTGATTTTTAGATTTAATTGTAGATTTTAGGCTAAAAACATTGATGACTCATCTTGCATTCATGTTTCACAATTTCCGTGCAATCAAATATTTTCTGAAATAGCTAAAATCATTTTTTAATTTTCATTCATTTAGCAGACGCTTTTATCCAAAGCGACTTACAAATTGAAGAGTATAGAAGCGATTTGTCCAAAAGATACAAAAACACATGAGAGTGCTTACAATACAAAGTATCAAACATTCTGAACACAAGTAGCACAAGCATGGGGCTTTTTTTTTTTGGCGTGTGAGAGGTGTGGTGTGTGTCATGTTAGGTGCTCATGGAAGAGGTGTGTTTTTAGTAGTTTCAAATCATCAACTGTTGCCTCCTGTCTATTAAATAAATAAAAAAAGTGCTGTCAAATCAATTAATCGTATCCAAGATAAATGTATGTGTTTATATTGTCTTCCAGGTCCCTTTATGTATCTTCTAGGTCCTGCATGTCCCCGTTTGTGTCTAATCACGATCCTAAGTCCCGTCAGCTGTTCCCTATCCTGTGTTTGTCCTTAAATTCCCTCCTGTGCTCCTTTGTCTTTGTCGGTCGTTGACGTTATGTCGTGTGTGGATGCCATCTCTCTGTGTTCCTGCTTACTTTGAGTGCCGTTTTGTTTTGCATTTAAATTACTTTGTTTTCGGTTTTCAAATAAAGAGTTTTTACACGTCCCAGAGTGTAACAAACATCTAACAGTTGCCGTTTACGTTAAAGGACTATTTATTTCCAGCGGAAAAAAAATTGAAGGCTTTTTGTGATTATACTTCATGAAAGTTGCATTAATACATATTTTTTTACTTTGATATTTGTATTGTGTGGTAACCATTTTATAAAATCAATAAGGCACTCGAGGCTAGTGGTGTATTGTGAATAAATCACCGCTGACTATTTCTGATTTATATATGAAATGTTTATGGTAGATGCAATTAATCATGATAAATCAATTTAACTAAAACAAATAAATGCATTGACATTAACTAAAGTCTACTAGCTTTGATGAATAAATAAATACATAAATATAAACTATATGATGACAACTAAAGTCCACTAATAATAAATAATATAAATTAATCAATATAAATAAATATAATTATAAATAAAATAATGTGAATATAGATAAATAATGTGTTGTCAACTAGTGTGAAATAAATAAACGTTATGTCATCTAAAGAAATCAAAATCAATTGAAATCAAACCTCCTAACTTCAATGAATAAATATAAATAAATAATGTAATGTCATTAAAGTCTATTGATTAAAATAAATACATTTGATGTCATCTAATGCCTACTGTTTACTTTTAAATAGATGCATTTGAAGTCAACTATAATGACTATTATAAAATAAACGATGAGATTTCAACTAAAGTCTACTGACTAACACATACATACAAACATAAATGAGACAAGCGCTTACAAATGTCACCACAAATTTCCTGTTTCATTATGAAAATGTCATGGGGTGGCCGTCCAGGATGAAGATGAACAAAATTTTTATTGAATAATAAACTAGATAAACAGGAGTATGCCGAGGAGAAACACAGGACGTTGACATTAACAAAGCAAGACAAGGGACTAACTGAAACAGAGAGAGAAACTAACTAGATAATTAACAAAACACACCTGAACTGAGGAACCTAATCAATTAGTGACCATGGGGACAAACAAGAAGAACGGAAGATGAACGGAACTAATTAACATGGAAAAGCACTAACGGTGAAACTCAGGCTAGAAGAGAAAAACAGATCACAAACAAATTGAAAATATGCCATCACTTCTGGCCTCTGCATGACGATGATTAGCTTGTGATGACAAAGGTCACATGTAAATCGTCTTTTGTTCTAAATTTACATTCATGCATTTATCAGACACTTTTATCCAAAGCGACTTGCATTGCATTCAAGAAACTCATTGACATTCTAATCAGTTCTTGCTTTCCCTGGGAATCAAACCCATGACCTTGTTTGTGTTACAGGAAAGCCATAACTGTATATACGGTAACTGTTCTAGTTCTAGATAGTTGTTGTTGCAATACTATCATTATTTGTGGAATTCAATCAGATATTTTTTAATAACCCATGCCATGTTATTTTTTATGCCAAAGGATTTCAAATGAAAAAGTAGGAAAGAAAAATTTCACCCATTTCACTGCTGCTGAAGTATCTCCTAAAGTTCACAGCTAACAGTCCGAGGAGAAACAGAAATCATGTGCAGCTTTGACACTTCCAGACAAGATTCTCCAAAACAAGACCCAGAGACAGAGCTCTCGAGACGCAGATCCAGAGCACAACCTAACCCCGAAACCCAGACCTGTTGGTTCAAGAACCAAGCTATTAATTTTAATGATCTGACACGGAATACATGCATTGTCATCCGGGTCTCCATGCTAGATTGATTAATTGATTTCTGAACTATATTGATTCTTTTTAAACGTACAACGAAACAATGACTTAAACATAAAATTTTGACGTAGAACTACTGAAAAAGCATTTAAATCATCTTTACAACTTAATTATTAAAATAAAATGTTTTACAAAATTGTGATATAATCACAATATAAATTCAATATAGTGATTCCAATTATAGGTTGAGATAATTACCACTTTTTGAATATGACCCTATAAACTACTATTTGTTTATTACTGTCTGTAATATCTGATGTTTTTTTAAATGTTGTAGATTCAAGTAGCAGATGAGAATCGCTAAAATGTACTATATTTTCAGACAAATATCTTCTTAATGATTTTCAAGCTAATTAAAACAGTTTTTATACACAATAATCAACATAATAATAAACAGCCAACTAACGTTTCCATTTGTTCACACGACATGTCATATATTATTGTATTAACATTTTAATGACAGTACAGATATTTATTGAACAAAAATGTATTATTTTATTTATTAAACAAAGTACAAACTTTGCTAAAGTGATGTTTTAACTTGTAAGTATTAACTTGTCTGTCAACCTCTTTTATGATTTATTATCAACACAAATTTTTTTCTGCAATCATACACTATGGGAGAAGTGAAAACAGTGATTTTAAATGGTAAAAATTTCATAAAATATAACGCATATAAAGACTTCTCAAACGCAAAAAAAAAAAAAAATCTTAATTATATTCCAAAATTTTGACAGGTAGTGTGTGAAAAACAAAGGAAAAAAGAGAAAAAACACTCTTTTTCTCTTTACATTTCAGGAACAGCTGAGATTCATGATGGCGCGGTTCTGATCGATTACAATCCCATAAGCAAGCGGAACAGCTTCAGTCTTTACATAATATACCAGTACAATTCCCACCGGCAGTCTTTGTTTTGAAGAGCTTTCGTCAGGACTGAAATGACATGAGTAACAAACGAAAATCCACTCAAAATATGGTGATAGAAATGTGGTGCAATAAGACATGACCACGGCCGTCTCTTCTGAATAATGTATCACTACAGTGAGCACATCCTCATCATCTCCCAGGAAATGTCAGAGACGAAATCAGATTCCAAATGTCAAGTAAACATGAATCTCCTTTGAAAGCTCAGGAACATTGCTTTATTTCCTTGGTCTGGGTTGATAAAATCGTTGGTCAGAATTGGCCCGACTGCATGTTCTCCCTCACTGAAGTGAAGAAATCTGCAAGTGAACTCTAAATAAAGTTGACGAGTGTGCTGGCCTGTGTCTAGACGCACTGAATTCTCCAGGCTGAGGACGGTCTCCCTTGAGGGACACTCTCATTTACTCAAGCTGCTCCAGACTAAAGCTCTAAAGGCTAAATCTTTCCTATCTTAACCATTTCAGGAAGTGTCTCATATTGTACAGAAGGCACTGGTGTTGTATGGTGCACAGTGTCACACAGAGCACCGCATGGCATCTGCACTGCTACTCCCGAAGTTACAGCATCCGATGCAGAAAGTTAAGTCACGGCCATAGAAGCTGTTCTTGACCTTTCTACGCTCCTTGAGCCATGAAGGCAGTTCACACCTGCTCTGAAGGGCTTCCATGACTCTACTCCAGCACGGCTTCCTGATTCCCAGGGATCTTTTGCTCTGCTGGCGCCATATTCCACCAGCTCTGCCCTGACGGTCCCCATCTTCACATGAAACTCCTAGGGTTTAGTCCACTGCTTCACGGTCCAGGCATGTCATGACTGAGGACCACTTTCCCATCACATATATACAGTAATACCTCGAGATACGAGCATCTCTACATACGAGTTTTCCAAGATACGAGCAAGCCTTCCGGCAGATTTTTGCTTCTCGATACGAGTAAATATTCAAGATGCGAGCACGCGTACTGATGCCAATGCGGACGCACGTTCACTTCACGTGTTTGCTGACTTCTGTACACATCGTCCGCGAGCAGCTGATTTTCTCTCTATTTTGTGCATTATTCTTCATAATAGCGATGAGTTCTAAGAAAGTGAGTGGTAAGGATGGTAGTGAGAGAAGAAACGCATGATGACCATGGAAATGAAGCATGAATTGTGGATAAATATGAGCGCGGTGCCGCGTGAGTGATCGAGCAGCAGGAGCATCAGGAGGAACTGTGGACTGAGGAGTTGATTGATCTACAGATGATGAACATACGCAGGTGTTGCAAGAGTTCAGCAGTAGCGAGGAGGAGGAACCGGAGGAAAACATTTCTACAAGTGAAATTAAGGAAGTGAAGGCTATGTGGCATAAGGTTTCTGATTTCATTGGTAAGAAACACCCTGATAAATCGTCTACTGGTCGTGCTTTTTGCGAAACGTGCCTTACTAATTTTTAAAGGGAGACAGAAACAAATCCCCCTCGATTGGTATTTTGTTCAAAGGTCTGCGCCAAGTGACACTGAAAGTGATGGTAGTCAGGAAAAAAAAAGAGAAGAAAACAAATCGAAAAAGCAAAACAATTATAGAAAATAGATAAGTAAATTGTGTGTGTGTCTATACCAATAAAAAACATGTTTTTTTCCATTGTTACGGATCTGGAACGGATTAATTTGTTTTCTATTATTTCTCATGGAAAACATGATTCTTGATACGAGCAATTTGAGTTATGAGCTCTGCCCTGGAACGGATTATGCTCGTATCTCGAGGTATTACTGTATATTTTTTTATGCATATTTTTCTTTATGCACTTGGCAGACGCTTTTATCCAAAGCGTCCTGGATCGTATTCAAGAAACACATTCTAATCAGTTCTTGCTTTCCCTGGGAATCGAACCCATGACCTCGGCGTTGCAAGCACCACACTTTGTCGTGATACTTCAGCGTCGCATGGAGCGAGAGATGTGATTAAGGTGTCGTGATACCCTAGAAGGTACAACTGAAGATTGTGAGTAAACATCAACATCTGGCCGGGTGTGTGGTATCAGCAGTATCAGTGTGTGTCATTATCTGTGTGCGTGTTAGACAGTTGTGACGTCTGTTCAGTGTCTGTGAACAAGCAGCAGACGGAAGCTTTAGGCTGGAAGCCACACGCAGTCTGTCTTCCTGTTTATGCTGTGATAATGGCCGGGTGACTGTACATTATCCTGCTCATTACATGGATAATAAATCAATTATTGACTTGACATATGCCTTTTAAATGATTTTATATGAGAAGGCAACAGATAAAGGGGAAATTGTGGAGGGCCAACTTCAAAATAATTAAATGTGTAATAAGCATGGAAAAAAGTATTAAATACATAAGGAAATTGTTCATAAAGAATAAAACAATTTTTTATATATTAATATTTAATATCTTAAGCATTCATTTTGCTTTTTTATTTAAGCATATCTGGCATCCATCCAGAACAAGTTATTACTTATTTTGTTAAGATTATGAAAACAAACAAAATTAGAACAATGTGCACAGCAAGAGCAGGATTGTGCATTAAGTAAATAGGGTCAATTTGATTTTATGCTTACTAAAAGCATAAAGTATTCCTCTGAGCCGCATCATCTCACACTCAGATGATGAGTTCATCTAATCCTTTCTTCTTGTATTCGTTCTGTGTCTCCTTTGTCCCTCTTTTGCTTTCCAAGGTCCAGTTTTGCTCTATTTTCTCCATCTGTCTCTCTGTCTTTTCGGTCTCTCTCTCTCCTCTGTCACAGGTAGTCATTAAACCCGCAGCAGATGGTGCAGCTGTTGTCTGCTTTCTGAGAGTCTCTTCACTCACCACGGCTCTGAAGCTATGGACACAACACACTCAGACTGCTGCTGTGGAGAAATGATTCACTAGCTCACACATTCACCATGGACGAGCTCGGCTGATGTTAGCAGGAAACAGAGCTGTATGCACAGAGTAATCTGTTTCAGGCATGTTTAAAATACACGACCATGACAGTGTAATAGGAAATATACTTTTTCTTGTGTCGGCAGCGTTTTATCTTACATTCCTGAGCCCTGTACATGCTATGCACTCTGGGCTTGACATTAACACCCGGCGAATGCGGGAGGATTTCAGCAGTGGCGTGTAACTCGATAACTCCTACTAGCCACTTTGGCAGGTTGAATTTTAAATTTTAATAATGGCTATTTATTTTTCAACTGCAGTCTTTTAAAAAGGGATCTGAAGAAATAAACTACTGTATTTGCAATGTAGTGTTTTTAGATGCGGAAATAATGCTTCCAATGTTAATTTACCGCAAAATAGTTAAACAATACCAGCTGCGCTTTCTTTCTCTCCATCTCTCCGACAGCGAGTGACACACAAACCCTCCTCCCTTCACTCACTCCTTTCATTTGCTTTGGGTGAATATTGTTGGTGTTAAATAGCTTGAATTTCGCTGTGGGATTGCACGCATTGCTCACACCTAAAGTGCACGCAGATAAATCCGCCTCTCAGTGCTAAACTGAGTTCTTTTATTGAGGGAGCAAATAGGATGCAGAATTTGAATGCAAGGAAGTCAAATTCAAGAAAATTCATATAACTCATTTAAAATTAGAAACGTGTCTAGATAGATAGATGGATGGATGAATAGAGTAATGGATGGACAAACGGATGGATGGAACAATGAACGGATGGACAGAGATAGACAGATAGAAAGATAGAGAGATAGATAGAATAATTGAGGATAGATAGATAGATAGATAGATAGATAGATAGATAGATAATGGATGGATGGATGGATGAATAGATGGATGGAACAATGAACAGATGGACACAGATGGATGGATGGACAGACAGATGGATGGAGCAATGAATGAATGGACCTATGGATAATAAATAATAAATGAATAGACATACAGATAGATAGATGGATAGATAGATGATGGATGGATGGATGGATGGATGGAGAGATGATGGATGATTGATGGATGGATGGATAGATGGATTGATGGATAGATGATGGATGATAGAAAGATGGACAAATGAATGAATGGACCTAGGGATGGACAGATGGATGGATGGATGGACGGATAGATGATGGATGATTGATGGATGGATGGATGGATGGATGGATGGATGAATGGATGGATAGATAGATGATGGATGGATGGATAGATAGATGATGGCTGGATGGATGGATGGATAGATGATTGATGGATGGATAGATGATTGATGGATGGATGGATAGATGGGTAGATGATGAATGGATGGATAGATGGGTAGATGATGAATGGATGGATAGATGGGTAGATGATGAATGGATGGATAGATGGGTAGATGATGAATGGATGGATAGATGGGTAGATGATGAATGGATGGATAGATGGGTAGATGATGAATGGATGGATAGATGGGTAGATGAATGGATGGATGGATAGATAGATGATGGATGGATGAATAGATGGGTAGATGATGGATGGATAGATAGATATATGATTTATGGATGGATGGACAAATGGGTAGATGATGGATGGATGGATACATATATGATTTATGGATGGATGGACAGATGGGTAGATGGATGGATGGATGGATAGATAGATATATGATTTATGGATGGATGGATAGATGGGTAGATGATGGATGGATGGATGGATAGATACATATATGATTTATGGATGGATGGATGGATAGATAGATGATGGATGGATGGATGGATAGATAGATGATGGATGGATGGATGGATAGATATATGATTTATGGATGGATGGACAGATGGGGTAGATGATGGATGGATGGATATATGATGGATGGATAGATGGGGTAGATGATGGATGGATGGATATATGATGGATGGACAGATGGGGTAGATGATGGATGGATGGATATATGATGGATGGATAGATGGGGTAGATGATGGATGGATGGATATATGATGGATGGACAGATGGGGTAGATGATGGATGGATGGATGGATGGATGGACAGATGGGTAGATGATGGATGGATGGATGGATGGATGGACAGATGGGGTAGATGATGGATGGATGGATGGATGGATGGATGGACAGATGGGTAGATGATGGATGGATGGATGGATGGACAGATGGGTAGATGATGGATGGATGGATGGGAGGATAGAGTGATTCATTTATTTATATGTGAATTCATCACTATCAATACTATTCTAAATATTGAGTTATTTTATGTACTGAGGACACACTTCTGGTTCTCCACTGCATGTGTCTGTTTCTCTGAACGCTCGTTAATTACCAGAGCAGTTCCACAGACTCAATTAATAATGTCTCGTGGTTTAATGAAACACACAGATTGTCTGGGTCTTTTAATGTGACCTTCTGTAATCTTGGTGTTTAGCCAAGATAAATGCGCTTAATAACATTGGAAGGTAACAAAAATACAGATAACAAAGTCTGCACATCTTTTTAATATTCATTTCTGTAAAGCCTTTCACTGCTACAACAATATTTTAATGAACACCCGATTGTTTGAGCGGGGTCTAGTATTGATTTCATAATTAGCATTGATAATGAATAAGTGGGTGGTTTGCGGCAAGAAGTGAGCAGCAGCTCTGCATTGAGAAACTCTCATAGCAAAAATGTTTTATGGAATCAAGTTCTCGTTCTGCTCTCCACTGAACTTCAGTCCATGTTCCCAGGATGCAGGTCTCCAGAGTGCAGCACCCAGCAGAATCTGCCGTAGTCAGTCATGAATGTATAATTCATGGTCAGCGCGAGTTCCTCCACATGTCTTGGAGTGCCGGGAGAAGAGCAGCTCAGTGAACTTCAGTGAACTTCTGAACAGCACTCTTCTTATCCATGCTGTAGTTCTGGAAATGTTTACTATTTAGAATTATTTTAGGAAGTGTGTTAATCTAAAAAGAATCACAGCCTTTGATCCCTCATATATTTTAAACATCTAGAGGCCAGTGTAATAAAAATCCTTCCAGTTTTTTCAGGGTTGTGTGAAATTCAGAATTGAATAACTCACTACCTTTCATCTATTTATCCATCCATCCATCCATCCATCCATCCATCCTATCCATCCATATAGCAATTTATCCATCCATCCATCTATCTAGCAATCTATCCATCCATCCAGCAATCCATCCATCTAGCAATCCATCCATCTAGCAATCCATCCATCCATCCATCCATCTAGTAATCTATCCATCCATCTAGCTAGCTATCCATCCATCCATCCATCTAGCAATCAATCCATCCATCTAGCAATCTATCCATCCATCTAGCAATCCATCCATCCATCTAGCAATCCATCCATCTAGCAATCCATCCATCCATCTAGCAATCCATCCATCCATCTAGCAATCCATCCATCCATCTAGCAATCTATCATCCATCCATCTAGCAATCTATCATCCATCCATCCATCTACCAATCTATCCATCCATCCATCTACCAATCTATCCATCCATCCATCCACCAATCCATCCATCCATCCATCCACCAATCCATCCATCCATCCATCTAGTAATCTATCCATCCATCCATCCATCCATCTAGTAATCTATCCATCCATCCATCATCCATCCATCCATCCATCAATCTATCATCCATCCATCCATCCAGCAATCTATCATCCATCCATCCATCCAGCAATCTATCATCCATCCATCCATCCAGCAATCTATCATCCATCCATCTAGCAATCTATCATCCATCCATCCATCTAGCAATCTATCATCCATCCATCCATCTAGCAATCTATCATCCATCCATCCATCTAGCAATCTATCATCCATCCATCCATCTAGCAATCTATCATCCATCCATCTAGCAATCTATCATCCATCCATCCATCTAGCAATCTATCATCCATCCATCCATCTAGCAATCTATCATCCATCCATCCATCTAGCAATCTATCCATCCATCGTTCTCCGTTTCTATCTATATATCCGTTTCTGTCTGTCTGTCCATCCGTCTATCTATCCATCCATCCGATCATCCATTACTCCATCTATCTGTCTGTCTGTCGTTTTTTTGTCATGTAGGACTAGCAGATAAATATAGAGAAATTGGATTATTAAACCTTGCAGTCTTCACTGCATAAATAATAAACTAAATATATATTAATCCCTGTTAACGTTAAAAAGGTTATTCGGTCAAGAGCATAAAGACAGCATCATCATATATTGTAGCTGCGTTATTCTGTGTTAATTGTATTAAATATATTTTTTATTTGAAACTAAAAAGACTTCAAATAACTCATTTAAAATTAGAACATTTTTTCTAGATAGATAGAATACAATTACTAACCTTTTAAAAGTTTTACTCCCCTTTTCTTTTTTTTCAGATTGTTCATGCCGCCCTGTAAAAAGACTTTTTTGTATGATTATTAGATGCTAATGAAAGAACTCAAGATAACACCAGAAGCAGCAATGTACATATGCAAACAAAACGGGTGGTGCAGACGAAGCGTTGGCTCCTCAAACAATGGGTCCCTAACGTTGTTTATCCACAGGTGAGGCCGTGGCGGCGTGCAGAGCACTCTAATTCAAAGTGCTGATAGCGCGCCGCTCCAGAGGACGAGAGAGAAGGAAGCAAGATAAGGGAGGATGTAATTAAGGTTTCATTGCCTTCTGTTCCCCAGGCCTGCACTCCACACACAAGATCTGACACACAAATTGGCGATACGCAGAGCGCATACACTCCGGGTAAACAGCTGGGCCCAGCTGAGTCACAGCACAAACGCTAAAGCTGACCAGGATGACGCTGATCTGAGACCAGTCCTGTGGTGTCTGTTTGAGCTTGGTAAAAGCTATGCTAATGAACTTTCATGCCGTCTGCAGAGCGTAGATCATGATTTATTAAAGGACTGTACGCAATTGTAAGGTCATTCATACACAGCACTCTTACTGGACAATTATTCCTAGAGAAAAGAAATCCACAAGCTAAGAGGTTCACAAGATTGATTGTGAACGACAGCGACACTCAAATTACACGATCCATCAAAGGTTTGGACACACCTGCTCACTTTTTATTATTGCACTACCGATTTTCCATGTTTTAGACTGATAGCAAACTCATTAAAATGGCATATATAGATATCATGCAGTCACTACCGTAACTTAAAGCTTAAGTTACGGTAGATCTCAGCATGTTTTAATGGAGTTCTTTTGCAACACACACACACACGTTTTATGGGGACTTTCCATAGACATAATAATTTTTATACTGTACAAACTGTATGTTCTATCCCCTTACACTAACCCAATCCCTAAATCTACACATCGCACAAAACTTTCTGCAAGTTTAAATTTGCAAAAACGTAATTTAATTTGATTTATAGGCTGTTTTCCTCATGGGGACCAAAAAGTGTCCTCACAAGGACAGGGAATTCAGACATTGCCATCTTTGCAGGAACATTCTGTCAC
Source organism: Rhodeus uyekii (assembly GCA_037043235.1). Lineage (NCBI taxonomy): Eukaryota > Metazoa > Chordata > Actinopteri > Cypriniformes > Acheilognathidae > Rhodeus > Rhodeus uyekii. Next base: position 1,971,470 of record JAWRVZ010000108.1, on the reverse strand, counting down.
CATAATGTAGGGTTTATAAGGACACACTCTCTCTCTCACACACACACACACACACACACACACACACACATTGCAGTGGTCAAAAGTGATGTCTGGCCAAGAAAAAATGTCATCTTCACCCTATATTCAAATATTATTGACTTTATTGATGAAGGATTAGGACTTTGTAAGCCTATTGTGTATTTGTGCTTCGTTTTATTTTTAAAAACACAATAAAAAAAAGCCAAATTGTACAGACATTATTTTTGTCCAGGCTGTCAAATATGAATAACTGATTATGTTCGAGCCAATGTGTGCTTTTTGTTTCCTCTGTTTTTCTCTTCTTTTTTCCCCTTGCATATTACAATAAAAGCTGTAGTTTGCCTTTTTTCGCCAAATAATTTTGTCAGATAAATAAAAAAAGTTCTGGCACAATATATAAAAAAAATCGAACATGTAAAGTAATAAAAAATGATTATCCCAATTTTGACCACTATATAATTTTCCTTCAAGTTGAACAACTAAATCATTAATTTGATCTCTAATGCCTTAAAAAAAGAAGTAAAATCAAATAAAGCTTTACAGTGTTTAAGTAGCGTATCGAGTAAGAACTCCATTAACAGATCCTGCACAACCAGTATTGTTTGCAAAATACAGAGTCATAACTGCAATATCATATACTAGAATGGAAATCAAAAGCTTGAAGTGGAAACTCATTTACTGCCAGTCATTTAGATACTGTCCTGATTGTGTATAATGAATTTCTCGTATGAAACGTCAGCCCTGCTGTTTACGCTTTCCTCTCATTTTTCCTAAAGGAGAGAGAATGAGATTTGTGTTGCCTCAAGCCTCATCTGTCCTTTTCTAAAGCATCCACACCCTCCACCCCTTCATTTTCATCACGCTGTGACAACTACAAGCACTACAATATGATGGAAATGGGTCATGCAGCACATTTCTACGTCCTCATCATATTAGATAAAACAGGGGTCTCAAACTCAAATTACCTGGGGGCCGCAGGAAGCAGAGTTTGGGTGAGGCAGGGCCGCATCAAGAATTCCACAACAAAAAAAAAATTTCTCAAACGTCATTATTGACAGTTCTTTAACTTCAATGGGTTCTTCTGAGCATGAACTGTCCTAAACATAAACAGTATTGAAGAACATGAACGGTTCTTCTGAATATGACTTGTCTTGCCTACTTCTTGCTGCCAGAGACCTGCAGATCTTCCTCACACAGCTGAGCCACATTTGGCTTGAGAGAGGAAACAGTCGAGACTCTCAGTATAGCTTGAAGATGATTGTCAGTAAGTAGACCTGAACTTGGACTTACTGAAGTTCAAGGTTGAGGAAAAAGTTACTAATTTTTTAGAGATACTAAGTCATTATTATGATAAACTGTCATTATTTTGAGATGAGTCAATATTATAAGAAACGTTCTCATTATTTCGAGATATTAAGTCATTATTATGAAACTTTCTCATTTTTTCGAGATACCCTCTCATTATTATGACTTAAATAATAAAAAAAATTCTCAACTGAGGCGGAAACGGGCTTTCATACTTTCCTGATGACATGAACATCGTAACATTTGTATATGGTAGAAAATACTGAGACTGCTACCGGGCTGATATTTATCAGCTAGGACTGTGGGACAGCATTAATATATGTACTATATACATACAAATGGGATGCAGCCACGGAGGAGTTATTTACTGGATTTTATTTTCTATATTATAACACCGATGTCCCGCAAATCAGCCCATTTCAAATGATGGAAAAACAAAATCCCGCATGACGCTAAATCCAACGCCGATAACAGTAAAATTCACTTCATCCAGCTCAAAGTCAAACATGCTCAATTTCAAACACAATAAGAAGAAATAATTCTATGACGGCTTTGACAAATGTGATATTACACGAGCAGCTATGTTTCTCTGTTTGCCTCAAGCCCGGCCGATGCCCCGCCCCCGGGAGTCATTTACTCCACTGTGATTGGCCCCCGGGAGTCATTTACTCCACTGTGATTGGCCCCCGGGAGTCATTTACTCCACTGTGATTGGCCCCCGGGAGTCATTTACTCCACTGTGATTGGCCCCCGGGAGTCATTTACTCCACTGTGATTGGCCCCCGGGAGTCATTTACTCCACTGTGATTGGCCCCCGGGAGTCATTTACTCCACTGTGATTGGCCCCCCGGAGTCATTTACTCCACTGTGATTGGCCCCCGGGAGTCATTTACTCCACTGTGATTGGCCCCCGGGAGTCATTTACTCCACTGTGATTGGCCCCCGGGAGTCATTTACTCCACTGTGATTGGCCCCCGGGAGTCATTTACTCCACTGTGATTGGCCCCCGGAGTCATTTACTCCACTGTGATTGGCCCCCGGAGTCATTTACTCCACTGTGATTGGCCCCCGGGAGTCATTTACTCCACTGTGATTGGTTGGCTTGTACAGCTCCAGCTCGAATGAAAAAGGAACCACACACACACAACGCGGTAAAGCGCTATTCATTCAAAACTCGCGGGCCGCACTTACATTAAACTTTCATATGGTCCCATGTTTGAGACCCCTGAGATAAAACATTAAACTTAAGATTTTTTTTTTCATTATAATTATTGGTTGTTTATTCCTGGAAAATACATTCCATGTTGTGTTTCTTGAAACAAAATTCTTTCAACAAAATACATTTTGTTTTAAATGTCATTAAATGTACAGGTTTTTTCCTCAAAATCATCCTGTTCATATTTTACCTAACAACAGCTAGTTTCTTAATCTTCCTCCAGGAAGTGACATTTTGGTGGGAAACCAACAGCACAAACATTTTTTATATTTATCAAACGCTTTTATCCAAAGCGACTTGCATTGCATTCAAGAAACACATTGACATTCTAATCAGTTCTTGCTTTCCCTGGGAATCGAACCCGTGACCTAGGCGTTGCAAGCACCACTCTCTACTGTTAGAGCTACATTAAGTATTAGCAAAAGATCTGATGAATTGTGTAAAACCTGCATAATAAAATTAAATAATTGTTCATTTCACATTGTAAATTTGAAAATCATGTTTTGTTATTTCTGAGAGTGTGCTGTACAATTTAGAGAAATACGACCTTAAATTACAGCATAAGCCTATTCATATTCAAAAAAAGTTCAAAATGCACTGCAAAACACGAATGACCCAAATACATTCCTCAAATGATCAAAATGATGCACATTTAACCCATTTACTCTCAGCCTTCAGGCTACAATATTATTCAAACCTAAGCCCATTGACGAAGGCTTATTTCCACTGGAAATATTCTAAGGATCATTCAGAGTAAAGAACACAATAATTGTGCTTTCTGTCTGCCTTTGGCTTCAGTTCTGGCAATTCGCCGGAGACGCTGAAGTAAACCGCAACCTCTCTCGCCTGTGAAATGCAAATAGCTCAGTTCTGGTCAGTGCCAGGGTGGGAGCAAAGACATTTTTGAGCGATTAAAATGCACCAAGCCAGGTTATTTTGATGCTAACCAAATTTTCATTGACCTTGGCAATTCTCAGACAGTTCAAGGACATTAATGTCAACATTCTGTGGTGAGCATCAGTCAGTTTTGGAAAAATTGGATGTAAAACTACATAAATTTGGCATATTCAAAAGTTTAAACAGCACTACAATTGCAATAATGAATAAAAAATCTAGAACTTTTATAAAGTCGGTTCTAAAAGCTTTCCTCAATGTGTGTAAAAACATATCAGGGCTTGACATTCACACCCGCCAACCTGCCAAATGCAGATGTATTGCAGATACACAGATTAGTGTTGTCAAAAGTATAGATTTTTCTATACATAACGATAAGTAAATATCTGAAACCCTTCCAATATTAATTTCCCCCAGAAAAGACTCGATACCAGCGGTGCTTTCTTACTCTCCAATCTCTCCGATAGCGAGTGACAGACAAACCCTCCTCCTTTCACTCAGTCCTTTCATTTGTATCAGATTGTATTGTTGATGTTAAAGAGCTTGATTTTGGCGCATCATTTTACTCACTCACGCATGTTTTGAGCTCACAACCACATGCTGTGCACATAAATAAGCATCTCAGTTCTAAATTGATTTCTTTTTCACTTCTTCTATTGCATTTTAGCAGTCAAATGCACACAAAATAATGTTAAAATGCCGGTTTTGGCAAGCATTCACGTAAACACAGTCACTTATGTTTGAAGTGAACGTAAACCGTTAAGTATAATGGATCTGTGCGTCGGGTCTTAAAGTGACAGCAGCCTAATATTCCTACTGCCAAATGATGAGATGATATGAAAGAAATCTTTATGGCAGTTTTTCCCCATGGTATTGATGTCAATTTTGTGGCCAGTGAAGATCTAGTAACTTTGGAAATCCACTAGCCACAGTGACTGGATAGCAATAAAGTTGTTGCACATTATAAACAGATCACAGCTGATGCTCCACATACAAGCCTAAATGCTTGTGAATCACCCTGAAACTAAAACCCAAACACTGACAGAAATAGCTTTTGCACCGTTCATGACTGAACATGACAAGTTTACAGTGCATGTCAAGTTTAGACTTAAAACCAGGGACGGGTGCTTTACATCAGTGTTATTCACCATTAACCGTCATCTCAACTGCATTAGACAAACTCTCCAGCCGGCTGCAAATGCCTTAGCAACTTATTTGGACATCAGTCAGCTAGTAAAAGGTAAGAGTTGTGCAAGCCCTATATTATGTAAAATACAGTTTTGCTAGGCAGCTTCACAAAAGGGGGAGGAATTGAAAACCTGAAGGACTAACTTGTGCTGTGCCATTTCAGCGGTGGTTGAACTGGAAACACTCAGCTCTCGCTCTTGCTCTCAAGGTGAAAGTGTCCTGCTGGGGGGAGGAGGGGGACTTGATTAGTTCAATATCAGGTTTCACACTCATATAAGCAAGTGGTGCGTGCAAACATTCTGTAAAGCAGTGATTTTGTTTCAGGAAAACTGGTTTCGATTGTCAGTGGCAACCTAAAACAGTACCAGAATTGTACAAATTATAAACATGTTCTTAAAAATACTGAAATGTATTAATATATTTATAACATTGATACTTGTTAATTATAATTTATTAAACCAAAACCACTGCTTTGAAATATCTTGTAATGCGGGTCGAGCATCTTTACACTAAAGTTTGGGGTTAGTACGATTTTTTTTTACCCAAGTCGGCCTTTATTTGATCAAAAATACAGTAGAAAAACAAATTATATTATCAATTTAAAATAGATTCTTCTTTAATACAATTTAAAAAGCCATTTATTGCTGTGAAGGAAGAGGCACTCAAGAAGTATTGATTATTAGAAACAATTGCTGCTTAATATTTTTGTGCAAACTGAGGCATTTTTAGGACTTAGTGGATTAAGGACTAAGTGGAGATATTTTATATAATTTCAAATGTCTTTACTGTCACTTTTGATCAACTTAATGCATCCTTGCTGAGTAGAAGTATAAATCTCTCTCTTTTTTTTTATCTATGAACTTTTGAATGGTAGTGGATATTCATTCCTGTACTTTAAATACTTAAAGTCCAGAAAGGTTGAGAAAAGCCAACAATATCAGAGCAAATACAAAACACAAAAACATGATTTGATAATCGCATGATGCTTACTGATAATAATAATGGAAGATACTAAAGCAGAAACGTCACCAGTTATCTTTCGAAATTCAACACAACCTCAAATTAAACACCTTCCGCTTTGTTTTGTTTTTTAATTTAATGCAGCTCTACAATGTACATAATTGACTCTTTGAATATTGCATTATTGAACTCAAAGCTGTGGCCCTCTGTGGCGGCTCAAAAAAAAAATAGAGCATACTGATGATTATAATTATGTATTTGCACTCCCTACAGATTCTGCTATTTATTCTGCCCTACAGAGCCAATGAGTATACAAGTGAATTACGGCTCTCATAACTCAAGATATTACAAAAACAAATGAACCTTTTCATTGCTCCATGTGAGACCCTGCTTATGTTTCAACTCTGAATACACGGATGTTGCTGAAATATAACTTATTTGACATTGTACAGCTGCCCATCTCACAGGCAATAATAAAAGCAGCAATTCATCGAGAGATGCTGAAGTAAACTAAAACCGCTCCGGCCAATCAAATGCAAATATCTCAGTACTAGTCAGTGGCAGGATGAGAGAAGGGAGTACAGTACAGGCTCGGTACACAGTGCTTGTGCGCGAAATTCACACAATAAGAAAACAAACACAAGTCAGAATCAGAAGAAAAAGATAAAAGCAGTGTCTCTTGCTGGGCTCGTCACTTTAAGAAGCGTCGGAGGAGATGAGAAGAGCCCGTCCTCATGGCAGCACAGCCAATCACGTCTTCTTGCATGATTGACAGGTCAGACTTAAATGAGAATGTACATGCTCGTGTTTTTGGTGTCTTTTTACACAACAGTGTTGCCGCGATTTGTTTGATGAAGCGATCGGCATTCATTTAAAAAAAATGTAC
>JAWRVZ010000108.1:1692500-1960000 GCA_037043235.1 Rhodeus uyekii | reverse complement strand
ATTGATGAAACAAACAGGAGGAGGCAGATTAAATTAGACCAAGCAAAGACTGAAGTCTCGATCTTTTATTATTGCATGATAGCTCAATAAAATCCCACAAAGTAATCTGACTTCTTGCAAAATGAAGAGAAAAAGCATACGGTCACATTCAGGGGTGTGAGGTATTAGTGCAAATTTGGATCCAGCCTAATCAAAGAGTGCAGAGTGTGTTCTGCTACCTGCTGTCTGCGGTCCAAATCTAATACAGGCCACAGCAGGCCGGCCGTCTGGATAAAGGCTTTCGTGAGTGACTGCATTGAATAAAAGATGTCAATTTTCACATTCAGTTCATATTAATACAAGCTCAGGATTTGGAAACCCTGTTCCCTGTACAAATCATCATAATGTATTTCAATAGCTTTCCTGTGGTGGTTCCTGGCTCGGGTTCTTCTGGCTCTGCGCGCTATCGTCATCCAATCGCGTCGCTCGCTTTCCATTGTGAGATTGGATGACGACGCGTGCGCTTCAGAAAGTCTGTAACTTATAACTGAGCAAAGTAATAAATGTTTTTTAGGAGAGTTTTTTAGTTAAATCCACATTAAGTTCATAAGACGTTAATTTGTGAGGTCTTTTTAGGAATAGACTGTCTGTCGCTATGGTTACGTGGCTGTATCAGGGTAAAAATATTTTTTTTGTTTATAAACTGACTATAATTTTACATGTTAAACATTAAACATTTAATCTGCTATAGTATAGTTTAGTCATCTATTATGAAAAATAACCATGGTTTTACTGTAGTTTACTCTACATAACTATATATTTAGTAGTTATAGTAATATGAAATATTTAAAAACGTGAATTGAACGAATGATTTGCTGTGGTTGATTGAAAATAAAAGCTTCGTTCCCTTGTTTTGTGTGCTATTGTATCCTTCAAAAGTTAGAGGCACTTACACATTTATAAACAAAATAAACAATATAAAAACAACAAACAAAAAATATTAAGGACTGTAAATACATTAAATTGGTATTACATCATTAATACAATGTTATTTAATTAAAAAATGGCACAAGAGAAATAATTGAGTAATGTGGAAACCAGTTATGATTATTTAACAATAAAACAATTCACTGCATAGAGTAACAAATTTAATTACCTGCAAGAGGGATTCAAACCGCCAACCTTACTCAAATATAAATGTACAGGAAGATGGGAGAAAACTGTTTTACGATCATTTATGATAAACGTAGACTTTCAAAAACTGCTCTTGTGGGGACAAAGTCACAAAAGATCTCTTCTTTTTACCTTTCCTTTTCCCTTTTTTCTCTCCTCCTCCTCTTTCCTTAACAGACTATTGTTCCCCAACTTTGGTGGAAACAGTAGAGAGTGGCGCTTGCAACGCCAAGGTCACCAGTTTGATTCCCAGGAAAAGCAAGAACTGATTAGAACGTCAATGTGTTTCTTGAATGCAATGCAAGTTGCTTTGGGTAAAAACATCTGATAAATGCACAACTGAAAAATCAACAGAACACTTACTGGCACTATGCAGAGGAACTCACACTGAGCACAAATATGATCTGAATCATTTATAGTTCATATATATACTACAAAATGCAGCTCACACTTTGTGCCACTGGATTGCATGTAAATGCAGTGCAAACTTCCCCTCATAAACACATCTGATTGTAGTTTAGTGAACAAGAAACCAACCTAAATATACAGTACAAAGCTTCTTCACGACTCATCAGAACTAGATCAGGCAACCCTGATGATTTGGACAATATATAGATATCCTATTTGTCATCCAAACCCTTTTGACTTTGAAGAACCCTTGAGATTTCAAGTTAATGTTTCAATAATGTAACAACTCATTCCCATTTTCACGGTTTGAATACCATTTTCAATTGGATATCATTTTCTCTGATGGTGGTGAATGGAAACAAAATGCAATATTTCATTCATGTTTTATTTTGATTGTTTCAAAACTATATTTTTATTAATTTAGTCTTACATTTTTGCAATTCAATTAATTATTAGCACAATTAATTGTTGGAGAACAGTTTCCTCTCAGACCCAAACACAAGTCTGGCTCGATTGAGTTTGCAATGTGTTTTTTTGCTGTTCAGACTACAAGACAACAAACCAATCTGAATAAAAAAGATGCAAAGTAAATGCAAAGAATTTTTTTCTGAACAAATGTTGCTTTACACAGCTACATAATGCATCAAAGGTGTAATGTCAAAGCTGAACAGATGTGCTTTAAGGATTGTGTGTGTGTGTGTCAGGTTTTGCATACATTGGGAGGAATAAAGGTCTCTACAAGGACAGTAAAACCTGAAATCTCCAACAGGCTTCATAAAATGAAAACATAAGCTTAAGAAATGTACTAAACTATGCATTCAAGAAGATGCAGAAAGGTTTTGTGTTAGAATTAGGGGATAGAAAATATCAAACTCAGTACAAAAACAAGAACTGGGTTTATATGAGGATGCAGTGCAGTTATTTGGCAGCAGAGACTAACTCAGCAGAGACACAGTGGCTAGATGTGCGCAATACAGTTTTCTCAGTGATGAAGACATGGACAGAATACAAAGATGGGATTCCATGTTTTATGGGGACATTCCATACTGTCATAACTATAAATTAAATTATAAACTATAAATAAACTATATCTCCCAACCCTAAACATACCCATGAAAGAAATCTTTATTCTATTGTTTTAATAAAAAAAAAATCATTCTGTATGATATATACATATATTACTTAATATCTTATACATTTGTTTCCTCGTGGGAACCTAAAAATGTCCCCACAAGGTCAAAATCGATTGGTATTGCTTTACTTGTGGAGACATTTGGTCCACAAAACATAGGGAATACCAGAACCACACACAGACACACAAGTTTGTATTATTAACAGGGGACTGTAGAGGTCAATGACAAAGAGGCGACCAGTGTTTCTGGTCATATATATATATATATATATATATATATATATATATATATATATATATATATATATATATATATATATATATATATATATATATATACACACACATTATATATATATAGAATATATACAATTTATATTTAGTGTGTGTGTGTGTGTGACACTAATCAGTTGTCAAAAATGTAATAATTTGAATTGCTTGAGGAGAGATCATTTGAATCTGTTTTTTCATACAACAGAGAAAACAATACCCTCGCCAGATGGCAACAGATGTTTAAATGCAGAGGTGAGAGGACACCTCATATCATTCACAATATTATTTGCATTATTTAACACACTCTCTTTATAGATACTTTATATGCTTAGTTACGTTATAACCAACATGCACTATAGAGGTATATATACACACATATATATATATATATATATGAAATAACAGGTGGGACCCATCAACTATCAACTCAACATAGCTAAAATATCTGCATTTCACAGTTTTTAGCTCCCTACAAAAACATTTTCACATCTTTATATAAGTTACCCAATTTGGGTAACAACAAAAAACTAAAGCTTGTACATGAAAATGAAAAATAAAGTATGTATTAAGGATGGTGTCGAGGACCAATGTCAATCTTTAGAATGATGAAAAAATTATGCACACCAAAAGTAGACAACAGCATTTCAATCGCTCTTTCAAAAATGCAACAAACCCAGATAGTCCCCAGAATCAAATCCTTGTACTTAAGGATATTTGATTATCCACAAGGTAAGGCTGTAAAAGCCTTCCATTGGGAAGAACCCACACACTTTACTTACATCAAGTGATAACAAATACACAACATAAAGAAAAACAAAACTTGCATGATTGAACTACAAACAATTTTCTCGTTGCCGGAAGTAGTAAGAAAATAACATGCGTGCGGCTACTCGATTGATACACTGAAGTGTGCCGAAACTATTTACGGCTGATGTTATGGATGGAGTCAACAGTCACTTCTTCTATGTTACTACCTGATTAAATAGCACAGGTTTTTATCTCTTCAGCGTCCTCTAGTGGCGAGTATAAAAAACCAAGGTAACAGCTAACACTGTTACAATGTAGTCCCTAACAATTTACTTGCCATTGTTACCGCTCATCTTACGGATTTCGTCTGAACCTTTGTGTTATGCAGTTACAGTACGGTTAAATGTAAAGGCAATCAAACAGGTGTCTTACCATCTAACAAGCTGACCACTGTTTTAGAGATCAAACCTCCTAAAAAAAATGTTCATGTTTACTTGCTGCATTGAAAAATGGTTATTTGTCTCAAGGAACTGAATGGCTTTTAATATTGACACTTAAGCTGTTGAACCAATTGAAGATTTTCAATGCAACAACTGACATAAAACATTTCATAAGTTTTGACCTCCAAAATCTCATTACGGTTTATTTTTTTTATGGCAAGAACTAAATCAAGCAGAAATCGCCCTTTACTGTAACAACTGCAGGTCACTACTTTTTAGATCGAATAGGGATTTTGTTAGACAGAACACATTTTCCCCCTTTAGATCTGTGTGTTTGCCTTGCCATTTTTCACCATCACACTGTAAAGATTTTGGAGGTCAGATCTTAAAATCTGACGTTGACTTGTTGAAATGTTCAGTCTCAATTAAATGCTGTGAACTAAATGTCTTTTGACACAGACACTTTAGTTATTCAATCAACTGAAAATCTTTTTACAGTGTATCTTTTATGGCATGAGCTGGTGTTTTAGTGTCATCGTGAACATTGCTATTCCATCCAGAGATTTTCTGAATGTAAAATATAGCTAATTGTACACACACTCACATGTGTGCACAGACACACACACACATTTGCCAGTGTATTTCTGACTATTGCACCTTATGCGTCCATCTACGGTGGAGTTCAAATGTCATGTTCACATGCATCAACATGTTTTAGCATAAATAAATGTAGGTCAATTCTGCTGTGTAAAAATATGTATTGTTCTAAAGGTGCATAAATCAAAAACATGGCTTGATTATTCGCCTGTAATTCTATGTACCTTGAGCCATTGAGTTCAGTACGAGTGGCCGAATACTCTTCACACCAGTTTCTCATTACTTTTGATTGATAAAGATCGTTTCCCTGAGCAGATGGTCAAACCGACTGCACAAGGCCCTGGGTAGAGAGCTGTGCATTTGGGGCATCTTACAAGACAAAACCCTGGAGGAAACAAGCACTCTCTCTTTCTCTCAAGCTCGCATGCAGCGCACATACATGAGGAGGTGACAGAGAGTTACACACGCAGACACAGGAGGCCTATCATCTCTCAACAATACCTTACTGTGAGTGGGAGGACTGTGTGTTTGAGACAGATGCTTCCATGTGCCACTGTGAATGTTGTATACAGAACAGCCTATACTGAAGGTGAGTGAGATGATGCTGAAGAGAGAGAATTAGCGATGCCTATTCAGAAATGAATAACCCGAGTCCTTTTTAAAGAATTGATTAGTGAAATAGACTGAATCTGTGAGTTCAATCACAGCCTGAATCATTTGGAGCAGTTTTATTTGATTTCTGTCATGACAACTCTGTTAGGCATGATAATGGATATGACTATGTTGACATCTACATTTATGCATTTGGCAGTGACTTACATTGAATTCAAGGTTAACATTGACATTTTAATCAGTTCTTGCTTTCCCTGGGAATCGAACCCATGACCTTGGCATTGTAAACACCAATACTCTTCTGATTGAGCTGCAGGAAAGCCTTTCACTACAAGCATTTCATAATCAGATGTATTTAACATCTATTTGAATTAAAGCCAACATGCAAAATAAGCATATTATTGACCTTGATTATCTGCGTCTGCGGGTAATATGCGGGAAAATACGGTAAGTATTTGAAGGTTGAACAGCGAGCTCATTGGCTACTGATACAGCAGGAACCAATCAGCTTTGCCCTGTAGAGAACGATGTGATTGCAAGAAGATTGGGTTAAGAACCAGCTTGCGCCATCTAGAGTTTCATGACAGAACGTTATATAAAAATAAATATAAAAAATAGCCAAGTCGGCAGTAATTTGATCTGATTTATGTTTATTTGAAAAATACCTCCAAAAGAAGTACAACAAAAGTTGTAGTGAACTAACTTCATATAAAACGTTTAGGGTCAGATTTTTTTATAATGTTATATTTAAATAAATTATTTGATTCAGCATTAAGTTTTTTAAATAAAAATGTTCTTTTGAACATTCTATTAATCAAAGGATCCTGAAATAATTTATCATTTTCATATTTACATACATTTTTAGTGTAACTATAAACATTCTCTGAAGTATGGTTTTGAACATAGCTAATATTTCTTGTAGTAGTGAGTGGATTATCTAGCTACACTTTTTGAGCAGTTTGTCAAACACTAAGAGAAGATGAAATGGGAAAAGAACTGAGAGTGAGATGAGACTAGACACGATAAGAGAAGAGGATACAGAAGACAAGGAGACAGGAGAGGTGAAAAAAGAAATGATCAAATTACCCTGGGAATTACCATCTGATACCATGAAGAGAAAGAGAGAGAGAAAGAGATGAAGATAGACAGCAGCAGACACATACAGCTCTGCCGTGATCTGCAGCAGATCCATTCATCCTGCTTCTGAAGAAACACTCCACACTCAACCTGCTACAACTAAATCAATGTTTCAACTTATTCTAAGTCTGAAACTGTGATTTATGCACAGCCGAGAGAGAAGAGAAAAGCTCAGGTGTCAACTCGCATTCAAATGCAGACAAAAGAGCCAAAAACTGCAATCTGACATGCAGAGAATACAGTATCTCCACTTCCACAAGAGTCAGTCAGACACTCTGAGACGGCTCGGCGCAGACACAGCCTGAGGAGGATCCAACACAATCACTCAGTGACCTTTCTGTGCAATTTCCAAACAACTTCAATTTGTCAAACAACCATAAATTGTCACGGTCCTGGATCTGTGACTTCAGCTTGTGTTGGAGAAACACATTCTCCTTGAGAAATGCATCTGCTGCACCTGTGCATGGAAACACAACGTCATTTAGTTTGAAGGTTTCATCAGCAACTTCCTCCAGCTGTACGCAAAACAAGCATATATAACCGATGGACACATAAATGTTGAAGCAGCACTGCATTTTGCTGGCTGGGTTTTTATTTATGCTACTTTGTTAGCTCCGCCCACACGGAGATCCCATTGGACCACCTTTCTGCTCAGCATACACATATACACACACACAGACACACACACACACACACACACACAGGAAGTTGCTGATGAAACCTTCAGGCTAAATGATGTTGTGTTTCCATGCACAAGGAGTTGTAACTAGTATAAGGAGTTGTGACGGACGGACGGATGGAGTTGGGACGGATGGACATAGATATATATAGATATATAGATAACAACATATGCTAACATATAACATATCCAACATAGACGGATGGATGGAGTAGTGACGGACGGATGGAGTTGGGAGTGACGGACGGATGGAGTTGGGAGTGACGGACGGATGGAGTTGGGAGGGACGGACGGATGGAGTTGGGACGGACGGACTGATGGAGTTGGGACGGACGGACTGATGGAGTTGGGACGGACGGACTGATGGAGTTGGGAGTGACGGACTGATGGAGTTGGGAGTGACGGACTGATGGAGTTGGGAGTGACGGACGGATGGAGTTGGGAGGGACGGACGGATGGAGTTGGGACGGACGGACTGATGGAGTTGGGAGTGACGGACGGATGGAGTTGGGAGTGACGGACGGATGGAGTTGGGAGGGACGGACGGATGGAGTTGGGACGGACGGACTGATGGAGTTGGGACGGACGGACTGATGGAGTTGGGACGGACGGACTGATGGAGTTGGGACGGACGGACTGATGGAGTTGGGACGGACGGACTGATGGAGTTGGGACGGACGGACGGATGGATGGATGGAGTTGGGACGGACGGACGTAGATATTTAAAGATATATTAAATATATAGATAACAACATATGGCTTCGGCAGGCATGTATTATGATATTAATTGAGCCCTCCCCAGCTCGACAGCATCCCAGTGTAAATGTGTGATGAAAAATGAAACTACATTGCGCTCTCATTGAGAGTGATTGAGGCAGATTTCAGGTTACCTTCATAAACCTTGCTCCAGACTAAGACGTCATCAATCCACTTCAGTTGTGTTTATTACATCTACATTTATGCATTTGGCAAACACTTTTATACAAAATGACTTAAATTGCATTTAAGAAACACATTTAAATTCTAATCAGTAAATGTGATGTCTGCATCAGATCAGTAACTTGTTGGCATGTCTGTTCTTCCTATGTGGAGTAGCGCATCAAATTAATTAAATAACAAATTAAGGATGTATGAAATATGAAATTTTGGGCAATACTGATAATTCTTTATATTTGAAAGCCAATATCCGCTATATTGCCGGATTAATTGAAATCCAAATGTTTGATGTCCATCAACATTGAACTGCCACCCTCAAGCTGAATAACGCAACCTCTGCCAAAAGTGCTTCGTTTATGATAAACATTTTGCAAGATTTATATTGTAGTTCCTAAACAAGCAGACCCAGAATCAGCAACAGCTCATTCATCACTATGCTCTTCTACTTCATTGCACATGTTTTTAAGTGTTTACATCTCCTCTCGATCGGACTAGAAAAGATTGAAACCATCCCTTACAATCCGAATTCAACTTTAATCAGATTTGGTCAATTTATTTCGATTGACATGTTTACATGGGACTTTTTTATTCCAACTTTGCTACTAGTCCAATCACCATTGGATAATTAGGGTCCATGTAAACGCAGCTATTAATTAACTGCTCTATTGTTGGATGATTAGTTGACAAGGCAACCATCCTGACTCATCTCACTGATGATCTGAGGAAATAAAAAGGAAACAAAAGATTGAGTAATCATGCATCTTGACGGTCTTTAAAGACACACTAAATGAGTTTGGTAATAGTGAGAGTTTTTCTGTAGAAACACAGCCACCCCTCCTTTTCCACCAAGTCTATTTATTGCCTCTCTGACTGACATTGACCCTGCAGTGTCCAGGAGCTCAGGATGACCCTGCAGAGGTCTACTGTGTTGCACACGACTGCAAAACCGTAGGTTTGGTTTTTACCACTGGCAGCGACATTCTAAACTCAAACTATACAGGTGCAGCATGTTTAGTTCGCCAACGCAGTGAAAGTGTAAAATTACTCTTGTAAAGTGATCATCTGTTCTTGAGTAGAACTGAGTATTTATACGCACACATAAATCCTAAAATCTACCGCCTATTGTTCACTGAATAAAAACTGGCACAGTAGAGATTCATGGTGTTCCAGATGAAAAATCCAGGTTATTAAAGGAATGAAAAATTATACATGCATTGAATGCATTTTATTATACATCATGTTAATTATGCATGGTTTCATTTTGTATGTTTTTAATATAGTGAGGTTCTAAAACCAAAATTTGTTGTAATCTGTATATATTATGCATTGGCCATTGATGCATCAGCCAATGTGTTGTTATAAATCATTTACTAATGTAGTGAAATTGCACAAAATGTAAAATATTAAAAGTGTAAATGTAAATGACTATGAAAATATTAAATAACCCAATTAATTACAATAGTTATTAGATTTAAAGATAAATCATTTTTACTACACAAATCCAAAAAAACTGATGCTTGGTTTAGTTGCATCAATCACTACCCACAGTGCATTATTTAATAAGTTGTTGTTCATTCCGTTAATCATCACAACGATTGTTAATATGTGAATATGATGAAACTTTATTAATGGAGCCAGTGTTGCCAGATTGGACAGAAGATTTCCAGCCCAACTACAATATAAAACCCTCGCATTTAAAAAAATACACTGAACGGAGCATGTGTTACCAACACACCACATTGCATACTAATGAGGCTCACGTGTGTTCTCAGTCAGGGGTTAATGACGTTCTTAAAGGGCCATACACTTTTAGAGAACAGCATTTGTCACAATGATCTACATAAGTGATTTACAGCATGTTGTTGCATTAATTGTGATCGTTATTCTTTACGTTGCAATATCGTTACAAATGTTGAAGGAACTAGTTAATCTGATGTGTTCAATAAGTGTTCAGTTAACAGTCTTGTCACTTTAAGAGGGCGGGGTTTCAGGGGGGCTAGAGTCTCCTCTTGGCTACATCACGGCAGCATTGACAGGTAAAGTGCGCATTACAGTAAATTTTCAAGTATTTTTTTAATTTAATTGTCAATTATTAATTAGTATTTATATGAGATTTTAATGGTTATAAATGTAATTAATAGGTTAAAACCCCAACAAATATTTTAAATGGGCATTCATGGTCGTGTGGAACGAATCAAGTGATTTTTAGTGCATTCTTATGAGGAAAATAATTTTGGTGTACGAGCATTTTGGGTTACAAGCTCTTGGAACGAATTAAACTCTTAAATCGAGGTATTACTGTATAAACAGTAAAACATTGATATTTAACATAATACAATGTCATAGATATTGCCAGAAACAAAGACAAACCTCAAAACGATTTCAGTTGACTAAATGTTGATATTCGGATGAAATTACAAAATTGAAAATAGTGTAGCCATTGATGAGATGAGATTATGTGGTCTATCTATAGTCAGGAGAAGAAATTAAGGTGGAGGTTTATCTTACAATGCAAACTTGCTTGCAAAAATGTAATACTGTTTTCAGCTCATTGTGTTTATTCTCATTTTTATTAATTTGATAGGAATTCTCTCTCTTTTGGTTTGTGCTCTAAAAGGAAAGAAAAAAACATCAGATGAGATGAGGAACTTGTTATTAGTCAAATGCAATTTGATGCATTATTACTCTGTTTAAAAGCAATAAGTTTAATACTACGTTTTTCAAATGTAAAAGTCAACATGCTGAAGTTGCATAACTGTTCCTTAAGCAGCAAATTATCATATCAGAATGATTTGTGAGGATCATGAGACACTGAAGACTGAAATTCAGATTTGCATAATAGGAATAAATGTATTATTTTATATCCCTTTAGAAAACAAAAAATACTTTCTCAATATTACCATTTTTACTGTATTTTCTCATTCTTGTCCATGCCCATGATGCTTAAAGCACACACACTCCATTTGAGACATGGTTTAAATATATTTATTGTTTAATATATCTTATTTAATTTAGCGCAATGGCAATACATGGAATGTGTTTAAATCAATTACTCCTCCGCCTTATATCGATTTCCTGAATAAACACATATCAGCCAGATGTGTTGTATTTGAGAACTGTAGGCTTTTTTGACAACCATTCATTTTTCAGCTTTCTAACTCGCTTTGAAATCTCTAATCTGAAGCTTGATCAATGATTCTTTCACTATATGGTTATTTTTCAGTCATAAAAGCATAACCACACTGCCTCTTTGCCTGAGAGAAATACACAGAGCTTGTTTTGCACCCGTAAATGCAAAGCGACACCACACTAATGTAAATACATCTCTCTTTCTGTTGCCTAACCTCCCTGTAAACTACGCTCAACAAAAACGAATCTAAAAAGCTGTCAGGAAAAGGTATATTTTGCAAGGTAGCGATTTGTTCCATCTACAAATTACATATTTCCTTTGCCTAGAAAGACTCTGGTTCCTTCCTACTTTACATTTTTTTGCATCTCAGAGTAAGTGCAGTAGCTTCATGAAGGTTAGAATTTTTTTTCATAAGCGATTTACAACTAATCTAGATTCTTGTCATTACTTTTGTGTATAGTACTTCAGCAATATTGCATGTAAACAGAATCATTTCATTTACATTTATGCATTTGGCAGATGCTTTTATCCAAAGTGACTTGCATTGCATTCAAGAAACACATTGACATTCTAATCAGTTCTTGCTTTCCCTGGGAATCGAACTCATGACCTTGGCGTTGTAAACACCAATGCTCTACTGGTTAAGCTACAGGAAAGCCTTTCACTACAAGTATTTCATAATCAGATTTAACATCTATTTGAATTAAAGCCAACATGCAAAATAAGCATATTATTTGTAAAACTTTGGCAATATTGCATGTAAACACAATCATGCCAATAAAGTACTTTAAATTAAAAATGGATTTTGCTTATGCGCCAGAGAAATAGGCGTGCATACATCTTTAGAATTGTGTAGAAGCTCAATATATTTCTATGGCATCGCTGTCGAAGAAGTAATTATGGGTTTAAAAGTTATGATTATAACGTTTGAAGCGGATGTCATAACAAATGTCAGTATACCAGGAAGATTTTAAAATGAGCCGATAATCATACATTTGTAAGATCTTACCTTTATGCTGTGGAAACAAAAGGTCCATAGATTCAGAAATAATTATGTTGTAATATTTTCTTTTTTGTTTTCACCTGAAGTATTTCATAATGCAAAGCTGTTTTTGCACTGATGCCATTCATTGAGTTCATGCTCATTTTTATTCATTTGATATGAATAATCTTTCAAATTCAGATGAGATGAAGTACCTTTCATTAGTCAAGTATTTTATTTACTGAAATTTCCAAGCACATGCATTTTCACATTTCAACCACTGTTAAGATATTTACCACCTTTTACCATGATTTCAGTCATTTGGTCCCACTCCTGCTCCGGAGGTCTAGAGGGTAAAATCTGCTTTATTCATCAACCATTCAAGTTATGACTGTGGAAAGATGCTAACTGCTCTTTCTCCATCCCTGCTAAATGTACTCGGGCTTCAAGGGCAACTGCTCTGCAAAGCCACTCTAGAGCCGTTTAGGGTTTAAGAAATCCCAGAGACATTCTTCATAAAATTTGCTTTTTATGTCAGTCGGACTTAGCACAAAAGAAGCTCATTCAGTATGTGACCCAGTAAAGTCTAATATTTTCTTTTAGGATGCTCAAAACATGCTTCTACATCTGTCTTCTGGCCGCTTTGATATGCATGATCCTATTGCTCCTACTGCACTACACTAAGTTTGCCGCAGTATATAGTACACTTACAGTATCTAAATTTTCTATATGCACAGAATACCCACATGACCAAATATATGTAGCAGTAGCAAAGCTGACCACAAGCAATACTATATTCAGCAATGCAATGCACTCAAACTTAGACAGTACATTGTGATGAAAAAAACAGCTAGTATCAGCCTTAATAATTCTTGAATTAACACAAAGTTGATTTTAAACCATTTTCACAAACTCAAAGAAATCTGACAAAACATCCATAAAAATATATATTATTAATTATATTTTAAAACAAATCCCACTCTTATAAAGGGTCACGTTGCAATTTGCATACTAATTACTGTACATACTAATACTAAGTTTCATAATCATGAATGCATATTACATCCTTATGCCATCCTGTATATGACTTTCTTCTTTCAGCCCAACACATTGCCCACACAAAAAATTATAAAACTTTCAAACGGTATTGTGGGGACGATTCAGAAATCCATTGCCGTGTGTGTGTGTGTGTGTGTGTGTGTGTGTGTGTGTGTATATATATATATATATATAAAAAAATTTGCACATTTTTTTTGTCTTATTTGTTCATATATTCTTTTCCTTTTCTTATTTGAATGATTAGTAAGGAGTGATTTATACATCAAGTTAGGGATTTTTATTAGTTAAAATTAGTTATTTACTTTCTTTATGGAAAAATACAGAAAAGTAGAGTAAGGATGATTATTGTCTGCACGTCTTACCAGACCGAACATGTTATCAGAATGTTTTGAGAATTCTTTCTGTTGATAGTTGGAGTCTGAGCAGAGTTCAGCCTTGTTGAAGCTGTGTATCTCTGTGTGTGTGTGTGTGTGTTAATATGGTCTGTACTGGTGAGGTGATTAACTGGCACCATGAGGAGACGGAATGACTTGTTGTTCTCGACAAGCCACGTGGAAGATCACTAACCTGTCAACCATGTGATCAACGAAGATCTGCTTCAGACTGTCTGCTCTTGTATGGAAAGTTACTAGTTCTTTCTCTCTTTCTCTCTTTCCCCATCAGAATCATTTAACCTTCAGTAATGACGTATTTAGGACTCTCTGTTAGAGTATAATTGCTGTAACAATGTAATTGTATGTGGGGCGGCCTACAAACTCCTTGTGAGACCCATCGCTTCTACTGATGAAACTGCAAACTAAACTTAACTAAAATGTCTTCTATTGACTGCACTTCTGACTCCTGCTCTTCATTCAACATATCTGCTCCTCGGGTCTTAACTGTAAATCCTTTACAGTATTGAATAGTGCCTGAGTTTTTAAAGCTCCGAAAAGCAGGTCCGTCCATTATAAAAGTAGGGGTTAATGGGTTAATAAAGGCCTTCTTAAGCAAAGAGAGATTTTATAAGAACTATCCATATTTAAAACTTTACAAACTATAATCACTTGTTTCCAGCAATGGCCGTACGTGCATTCATGAGAAAGTCGAAGGGTGACCTCTGACCCGACATCTGACGTAGCTCGCCTTCTCTTATATCGAAAATCCTCTGGCATCAGTCTATAAAACTTCTTGTTTTAGACTTAAAATTAAAATTAATTCGTGACCGCCATTTTATTTTGCTCTATCCTCAGCGTTTCCATGGTTGTCATGTCTCACCCAAGCTTACGCTATGCCTAAATCATACCTCCCATATTATTTAATATACCTCTGACTGTGTTCAGCTGAAAGGAGTAAGGCATATGCACATAGGATGGTTAAAATACAGTATAACTTTAATTTTTGAGTGAACTAACTTTAAGAACTTTAGAGGTTCTTTATGGAACCATTAAAGCCAATAAAGAATGAGTGCAGATCTCAATTTGGCCAATGTTAATCTTTCGTTCTCTATGCTAGGAGCACAATAGTACGACACTTCTGTAATTACATACATTAATTCACATCCAACTGATCAGGAATATTGATTATTGGATTCAGGGATGTGGAGAACGCTATTAAGAAGCTGTTCATCTCCACAGAGAAACAAAGAATGTGTGGAAGGAAAAGCACTAGCTATAAAGCACTCACAACCCATGATGAGTTAGTAATTTATACACAATCCACGCCTCCACACACCTGCCCTCATGCTCCAACGCATAACAGCTCGCAACTTATTCTCACGCAACACACGCCTACACACAACCCACGCTTAATTTGTACTCACTAGTCAGTTTGGCAGAAAACAAAGGATGAAGAGAGAATAATTGACCAAGCTAGAGATGAGGGATGCAGCTTTCAGCCTTTATTATGCTTTCACAGAGACAGCAACATTTTTTTCTACAATATTTATCTATCTTTTATTTTCTAGCAGCTATCAGCAAAAACAGTTATTAGTTCATACAGTACATAACCCGTTTTATGAGCAGGACAGTTTCAGAATCACACCTGTTTTAAAATCACCATGAAATCAAAACTGACAATTCTTCTTTGTTTCATGGAATATTAGGACATCATAATCTTTAATAAATAAAACTTTATAACACCTCCATTTAATAACACCTCAACATTTCTTGAGTTTTTCATTGTGAGGGCAGGACAACCTGTCACTCACATGACATCAACCAACAGCAAATGACAAAAATACAAGCTTCAAGTCAATTCCCAATGGACAAAATCAAGTCCTGCAATACATTTTGTCTAGTTCAAGAAGCCATTTCACTCGTATACACGTCAGAAAAGGGAAGAAAAGACAATACCAACTTCCTTTTCATGCAGACATTGAATTCAGTTTTTAATCCTAAACATTGTGGCTATGAGATGTTAACAAGCAGGTTGTTTTGTTTTTTTGTATATGTATATATATAAAAAAAATATATAAAAAAAAAAATATATATATATATTTTTTTTATATATTTTTTATATATTTTTATTTATTTATTTATATTTGTCATATTCATGTTTGTCATTATCATATACAAACATACACACATACGCAGACAATTTTATTTTATTTTGTGATTTTATTGCTACAGTGTGAGGACCCCAGATGTCTAAGAGCCAATCACTATTATTTTAGGACTGCTGAGATGACAAATGGAGGCTGAAACCACTTCAATAGTATCTAGAGTGGCCTGTGATTCATTGTACATTTTTAGAGAGGCAGCCACAATGCCTTGTAAATGTCTGAAATCATAAATACGTAAAAGTAGTCAAAATAGTCTCTGAAATAGAAATAGACTGCTGCCATTGTCCAGTGCCATACAGTGCAGAACAAATGAATCTCAACAAGCAGCATTGGATTTAAACAGAACAGAAATTTGATGTGATTGTGTAAATGAAATGCTACATCAAACCAAAAACCAAAAATCAATTTAAAAAAAAGTGTTTTTTGTTTTGCTTTTTAAGTATGACTCTTGTATATATACACACTTGTTCTATATGTAGTGCATTAAAAATATATACAATAATAAAAAAATTCACAAAATATAGTTAAATAATTGCTTCACATGTTGACAGCTTAAAGGGTTATGGATTCTCCCATAATTTATTTACCCTCAAGCCATGCTAGGTGTATATGACTTCCTTTATCCAAACACAATCAGAGTTATATTAAAAAATATCATTGCTCTCCCAAACTTTATAATGGGAGTGAATGGTACCTTCGATTTTGATGCACGAAAAAGCACATCCATTCATCATAAAAGAAATCCATAAGATTGGAGGATAATAAAGGTCTTCTGAAGCAAAGCCATACGTTTTTTTTAAAGAAAAACATTCATATTTATAACTTTATAAACTATAAATCACTGGCTTCTGGTACCAGTAGTACACAAATCTGTGAAAAATATACGTGAAAGAGTGATTTCAGGGTAAAATATGGAAAAAATATTAAACATCTTAATATTAAAAATCTCTTAACGGTTAACGGATTCTCAAATCGTGACAGGAAACGTGCATTGGAAAACATTTAAATATAATAAGTAGTGTTGTTACACTATTTTCTTTTAGTGTCTACGCATGCAATGAGAGCCATTAATTTGTTTCTTTGATCAGAGAAGCTCTGCATGAGCAGAAGTCTCTGATGATTATTCTTACTGTTGTACAAGCCTGCCTCTTAAAAGCACGATAGGACAGCCATCACTGTGTACCAAGTACCACGTTTTTGAAAAGATCATAATGATGGTAAATGCCTACTAGATAAACCTCAGTGTTTTAACGTTTAAAGTCCTTTGACCTTTGATACACTGTAAAAAGCCTTGATTTCAGAAAATGGCCCTGTTCCTTTTTAAATGGATACTGCCTCATTCAAACAAAAGCAATTTTCAAAAATATTATTCGTGAAGGCCATCTAAAGGACCGCTTTCAGATGGAAACGGATAGCGTTTGCAGCTCTGTATAGCTTTGTTTGTCCATTTCTGTTGTCCATCTCCCCTTCCTGTTTATATTGCCTAATTTAACACAGTATATCTGATATTTTCTAATATTGTCTGTCACATTAATCTGACATCACTAGCTATAATCTAAATCGCTATCACTAGCATAAATCGCTAGCATTTCGCTACCCTGTTAACAAGACTGTAAACAGTGTTGCCAGTAAGTCAATGTAAAAACCACTTGAAATATCTAACAATGCCGTGGTACAACAAGCACACCTGAAAAATGGAGCGCAGCTGGAAGGAAACAATACTAGAGGTTTTTCCTATTTCATGGAAAGACAGCACTATTGCATGCACTAAAGGCTTTTTCAACCCTCTTAGAAGAAAACAAACAACCCTGGGTGGCTAAATTAACAAGAAAAAATCTTCAACTAGAGACGTTTCCAAATAGCAGAGCAGTGCTATTGAGAGCTTGCATATTCTTTAGAATATTAGAGAAGGAATTACATCCATGGAACCATGCAACTACAATAAGCATTGGACAGTGCATTGAAGTGTGCCTGAGAAAAAAAATATATTCATTCATTGCTATAGGAGTAGAAGGATTATCTAAACTTGTTAAATCATCTATATCAACATGTATGTTGGACCCAATATCGACTAAGCAAGTGAAAGAGATGCTTTCAGAGGTCATAGATCCATTTCTTAATACCATAAACTCTTTATCATTAAGCTGTTTATTTAATAAAAGCAACTTCACACAACATAATTAGTCAATTACAGGCCGAACTCGAATCTACTTTTTCTTTCAAACATGGAAAAGGTATCCTCACAACTATGTTCCTTTTTATTAAGAAATGGTATCTGCCAGGATTTCCAGTGAGGTTTTAGATTGTACCATTACTATAGTACTGACTGCTCTCAGAGTAACAAACGATTTGCTCTAATCATCCAATCTCTGGATGACGAGTATCGCTCTGTTAGTGTTACTCGATCTTAGTACTGCATTTGATACTATTGACCACAATATTGTTTTGAATAGACTTGAAAATTATTTTGGCCTTAACCACTTGCTGCATTATTCAGGACAACGACAAACTCTGTCAGTTTAAATCTAGGCTAAAAGCACACACCTTTAACCTGGCATACAGATAACACATTATCAATTTCTATAATTAAAATCATGTAAATAGATTGTTAGACTACATAAATTAGGTCAGCCGGAACTGGGAAAACTTCCCGTAACACCTGATGTACTCGTTACATCATAAAGATGAGAGCTTCGTTATATAAATTAGACTAACACTTCCTGCTGTCTCAAGCATAATTTCTTCCTGTCAGGGCTGTTCTTTCCTGGCCACCACACTAAAACTGTCAGGGTCATGGAAGGGACAAGCAACACGAATATGGGACAATGCCCAGGGTTCAAGAGACGCTACGAGCTCTCTCTCTACTGTGTCAGCATTGTCCCTGAAAGCCCAGACAAAAACCATCTAACCATTAAGAGCTGAGGGTGAGGGGGCTAACTCAAAGTTTTAAAAAAAAGTTCAGAAACAGAATTTCTAAGTTCCTCCCTCGCCTCTCCCAGGGTTCTGTGGCTGCTGGGTGTGAGCAAAGTGCATCCAACATGATACTTTGGCCTGCTGCACATAAGACCTTTGCAGTGGTGGACCAAAACCAAGGGGTTCACACTTTCTCACTAACTTTCTTTTCGTTTCTCATCCCTAAACAGAATAGAAGACTTACAAGATCTCTCAGTTTCACCCTCATGTTTGGAATTTGCTCATGGCATGGTAAATACTTTCTTCTATCCTAGTCCGGACTACGTTCCCAAAGCCCCAACTAATATTGTTAGACCAATCTGTAGGCCTTCTGTCCTCCTCCCTATTGGATGTTGGACCAGGAAAAACGGAATCTGCTCTGCCCTGTAAGGGCACTAGATGCCTATGTCCACAGACCGGCCAGATTTGCTTTGGGTCACCCAATAAGGGGTCCCTGGCATCTAAGCTGACTATGAGAAAATGAGTGGTCGAGGCGGTCTCACTTGTTTATGAGTCACTGGACTGATTTTACATGCGTTTCACGACGTAATCACGCAGAGGCATTCCCACAGTGCTTAGACACAGCGTCTCGTTCCCTATTAAGGGAGCTAAGGTTACATGTACGTAACAGAGACGTTATTTTGCAAGCTACTCACTGAAAGTTCTTTGAGGAACCAAAAAGTGGTATTCTATATGGCATCACTGAAAAAACAAAAAAACTTATTTTGATGCATAATGCAGTATTTGTAATAGTTTTCCATTCTCAACTAATTGGCTCTTCTATTTGATGCTGGCACAGAATCTATATACACCACCTGATGCCATTATCTGTTGTAGTAACCTCAAATTACCAGAAATAACTAGGTTACTAGGACAAAATGTCTGATAGGCACATTTCAGGGCACAAAGCCTTAGCCAATGCCTACTAACTCAAAACATATGTTTGTATGCAACATTTGGCATCGCTTACAATGGTTTGTCATTCACATGAAAATTCATCAATTGACAAAAAGCCAAAGGTTGTTAATGAGCACAACCAGTTTGCCCAATGGTTTCACCAAACTCCCAGCTGACAGACTGTGCCTCCAAACCACAGAGTCCTCTTTGTGCTGTTCTATTTGTAGACAAAGGAAAATCAAATGGTGAAATGAGAGCACTCCCCCAGTGAGGCGCTTAAAGTGTGGCTGACGGTTTAATGAATGCTAATTGCTCCTTAGTGGAAGCACAGGATAAAAATGTGTCCACACACACACACACTCTTGAATATGTGGTTTATGGGGACTCTCCATTGGCATAATGTAATTTATACTGTACACACTGTATGGTCTATCCCCCCAACCAACCCTACCATTACAAACAACATTCTGTATTTTTTTTTTATTAAAAAAATAACACTTTAGTATTTAAGGTTGTTTGGTTTAAGAGGACACAGGAATTTTACATTGTAATAGCCATGTCATAATTCACATTTGTGTCCTCATAAACCACATATACACACACACACCCTGATATGTTAAAACTATATGATCCCTCACAGCCACATTCAGTAGCATCTCAAATCTTTCCTGACCTTCTCATTAGAATAAAATAGCCAATAATCTGTGGTAATACAATCAGATTAATGGGGAAACAGTAGTTGTATTGCTTCCGGTCAGAAAGTGACTATTGTTTATTATAGTGGGCTTTCTTATACCAACATTGCTGGTGCACCACTCAACTTGCCACAGCTTTTGAAAATAATTGCCGGTTTATCACATGCTTTAATGTTTCCACTGAATGCAGTATACTCACATAAAGCGTAAATAGCAAATCTCAAATGCCTGATTTTTTTACCTGCTCACAAAATGTAACCACATTATCACTCAACTCTCTATATAAATTATGTATAAATAGTTTGCTTGCATTGGGCGATATACATATTTTATACTATACAGCACATCTCAACATCTTGATTGCTTGTATTACAAAATGTAAACTATATTATCGGCCAGCTCTAATTTGTTAAATGCATAATGAATAATAATAAAATCGTTTAAAATAAATCAGGAATTCTTGCAAAGCTGCTTAAATCATTGTATTTTGCGAAAAGCATTATACAAATAAATCTGACTAGAACAGGGGTCACCAACCTGGGCTACTTCTTGGGTACCGATTAATACAAAGGGCTATCAGTTTGATACACACTTCAGAAATAACAAATTCACTCAATTTACCTTTAATTATATGTCATTATTAATAATTAATGATATTCATCTATGTGAAGACACTGATCATAATGATTTCTCACAATAATTATCAACAATGATTTAACTCGGGGTTTGCAAAAAGGCGTCAAGATAACCGTTTAGTGAGATAACCAACACCCAATATGGCGATTTGTTTGATGAAGCAATCAGCATAAAAATGTACATACACGGTATATGTTTGCTAACAACAAAAGGCATATGTGCACCAACTAACAGCAGAGATTTACCAGAATACAATAAAAAACACCTTCCATTCTCCATACAAACCTTTAATTATATTCTCCAACACTGTAAACACAATGATCGCTCACAGCGTAAACAATCATAACACATTCATAAATTCATCACGTTGTACTAGAATGCATACTTTCTCGTGTTCTGCCTGTCTAATGTGCTTTCTCAACAAATTCAGCTTCATCCCGTCTTTTAATAACCATGTTCCCGCAGCGGCGCCGAGCGCACTTCAGAACAAAAGCAGGGTGTGTGTGTGTGTTCGTTCATCTAAGCCTCATACTCATTGGTCGTTACCGCTCGTTTCTGACCAATGTCAAAATATTTGAGAAGACCAATCAAATCAGAGAAGGCGGGCTTTGTGCACACAAAAGTGGACAAGGTTTTGCAGCTCAGCTCTCGTAAGAACGTGAATGTGCTTTCACTTCAGAGAGTCCTGCTGTGAGTAAAGCTGTGAGTAAAGCGTCACTGACTGAGCGACCAGGACCGCGATCCACGTGCAACGCAAACTCAGCGCATGCGCAGTGAACTCGGTACGCTCATGACTCAAGAGATAACCATGTGAAGTGACGACTTTGTCCCTCTTTTGTGCTCGAGATACTAGCGTTCGGCGACATTAAGGAATCGACATTAAAGAATCAAAAATACTAAGACAAATAGGGAGTTTGGCAGTTCCAGGCTGTTTTCAGGCTGATCTGCGTCTCTCTCACGGCGGGATTGAACACTGTTCCCAAACGCATTTCAATGCAATGTCTCGTTCCCGCTCTCGAAAGGGGTTACTGTCTTAACCTCGGTTCCCTGAGAGATGGGAACGAGACATTGCATTAACCACAGTGTTCGCCGCTTGTCCAGCTGTCCAGTGTTCAGTCATGATTCTAACGCAATTGCTGCACTTATGCTATTTATACAGTCTATCAGCAAGATCTACATCACGCAACAATTGGCCAGTTGTCAACTGACGTTATCCTATAAGGTTTTAGAAACTATGTGAAGGGAGGAGTTTATTTACGAGTGATTTAAAAAAGGGCACCATGTTGGTGACCCCTGGACTAGAATTTTTGACTAAAGAAATCTGTTTTCTTAGCAATGCAAGTTAACCTTCTACAGGAGAATGTTAAATTAGAATGTTTAATTAGAAAGTGCAGCATTGCATAATGCATCACGAACAAAACGAATGATTATCTATGCGTAAATCAAACTCACTCAGAATGTAGTTCCTACAGTATCTCACAGGACATGCATCCCATGTTTGTCTTCACTCCTATTGGCAGTTGCCACATCCCTGCTCATTTGCATAAAGTAACTTTTCTCAACTTTTCCCAATGGACACGCCCACATTGCTGTGTTGCCAGAACTTAGTGAAATGAATGACTTCCAGTCGCTGTGTGTGTACGCCCCTGAATTATGCTAATCGGGCACTAGTCTGCAACCTCTGCTCATTTCTAAATCAGGAAAATATAAATAATTTGCAGAGGGAGTAATTTTGGCCGGTGCCCTGAGGTAATAACTTCAATTTATAGTGGAAAACTCAAAGGGCCTATGAATTAATTCCTGTATTTCAGTGTGCTCACTACAAAACACAAGAGAAAATGTACGAAACATCACAAGGCTACATCTGAAGGTCAAATTTCAAAGTTTTCCTTCCTATAAAAACTGTGTTTAAAGGGGGCATATGTTTTGATGGTTCTGCGGCACATAAACAGCATACAGAACAGCGCTGTAAACCAAAACTACTTTGAGTCCAACATTTGAAAAAGGTTTTGATATATATTTGAGAGTCTAGAGTATGGGAGCCAACAAGAGTTTGTTTTCTATTACAGAACAACTTTGCATTTTGGCAAAAAAACAGCAATCAACAGCAATCCAGCCTTTTTCAGAGGCATTCCGCCATATCATACCTCAGATATGACCTTCTTCCAGTATACCATTGTCTCTCCTCTCTTCTCCAACCATCTGTGGAAAGAAGACAAGAGGTTATTAGAGAGAGGCTGAGAATAGGAAGAGAAAATATAGCTGCGAGCAGCAATTACGGGACTTGCACAGCAGCAGCAGAGATGCTTTAGTTTTACCAACTTGCAAAGAAGCAGGGGATTTGCAATTGACCACCAGGGGACGCTGTCAACAACAACACCAGCAACAAAAAATATTTTGCATGAAATTGTTTAGTAGGGCTTAAATCGTTTACCGAAAGAGTTATCTCTTTTCCAATGACATGTTTTGACTGTGTCAGCATCTATTTCATGCACACAACATGGATAAACTACAATAGCGAAACACGTGAGCAGTGTGGACGCACTTCACCATCAACAAAAAGTGTGCTAAATTAACAATGAGTAAAATTTGCTCGGTTGAAATATCAAAAGGTGGCTCATTGACAAAGAAATTTACTATGGCTGGTTTAATTTATCAACTAAGACCACAACTTCGCAAAATTAAATTAACTAAAGTTTATTTCTGGTTTCAGTTTTCGGCTAAATGAAACCTTTAATTTTGGTTTAAGTAAAGTGCATAACTAGATATAAGCCAAGTTTATCACACTCACAAATGTAAGTACCTTTGCATTTAAAAATCAGATACTCAATTTATAAGACTTTGGCTGAAGATCACTGCCACATATTTAGGTAAGGATTGGGAAAAAAATTAGTAATAGGGAAAAAAACCTGTATTATGCAGTAATAAAGGTTCCTAATTTTGTTTTGGAGGTTTTTCTACCAAAGGTTTACATGCAAGGTCAAAAAAACAAAAAACTTTCATTCAAAGATTCAGTCTCTCAAAAACCCTCCTTTCCCAGAACAATGGCATCAGTTTTAGCGTGATTCCTCATCCTTTTGAAATGCATGCAAAGTGGAATCAGAGTGCAGAAAACAGCATGCTCTTGATGTCAACAACACAAACTGTTTCCAGGACTCAGACAAAACTATAATGTTTGAGGGCGTTAAAATAGACATTGCTCGCAAGCCGCCAATGAAGATTATGATGTTATTATGTAAATTGATACATAGTAACAAGAAGTGAGAAGGGAATTGCTGACAAATTTCAACGGTACAAAAACAATTATTTGTTTTAGAAGACTATAAGTTTGTTTGTTCTGCACTTTGACCTTTAAAACTTTGCAGACGTTTTACATTCGCAAAAAGCTATATTACGTGCAGGAAAGGTAATATTTGAAAAAGCATAATATGGGTGCTTTAAAATCCATGATGACAGAAAATCTAGAACTGTGTGCCAAATAATCAATGGAAAAATAATTATGTTTCTAGACTACATGAAGTATAAAGTTATGAGCAGAGATGTAAGTGCATTTTTGACCTATTGATGGCGCTATAGAGCTTAAGAGGCCAACCCTAAGATTTCTGTACTGAGATTGAAGTACAGACCCTCTTCTATCTCAGTGCCAAATTTCACAACTTTCTGCCATACAAGAAATGTATAGAAGCTGCCATACAAATACAATAGGTACCCACACACCTTCTGCCTCTAACAAGCAATAATCAAAAGAGTGAAAGGAAACAAGAAGTCAGGCAGAAAGAATGAAGACAAGGAGATGGTGATAGAGTGGGGAGGAGATGACACAAAGAGGATGGATGAAAGATGAACGGTTGCATTCCTTTATGTGCCTGTCAGGCTCTGTGACTGGAACAATTGATTATAAGAGGCGCTTTGTTTGGAAGGTCCACAGTGACCTGTCTGAGAGAGGCGGAGTTGCATTGACGGATACAGACAGCGCCAAGAGAGGTGAGGCGGCACATCTTAAAGGGACAGGAGTGAGAGCTATACAGGAAAAGCATTTTATATGCTCTCTGCCTCCCTAAAGGGTTGCTGTGCATTTCAGAACGATGTTACATCAATCCAGCCTTCAAGACGACAGTATCTGGATGTAGGAAGCTATGACATGTCCAAATTCTTTCACATGGTTTCAGCGTCAGACGGCACTCCCAACATCTACAGTCAATTAATTTATAATTGCCTTTGAAAAATGAAAACTTTTTTTATTGAAACAGCCCTTTCTCTAATATATTGTAGACTTTTAGACATTTAGTTAAATTTAGACCAGATTTTTAGAACGTTATTTCATGTACCGTATTTTCCCGCACAATTATCCATAACTGTTCAGGCTCGGTACACAGTGCTTGTGCGCAAAATTCACACAATAAGAAAACAAACAAGTCAGAATCAGAAGAAAAAGAAAGAGCAGTGTCTCCCGCTGTGCAGCAGCTCGTCCCTTAAGAAGCGATTCTATAGGTGTTGATCATCAGATGAGAAGATCCCGCCCTCATGCAGCACAGCCAATAACGTCTTTCATGATTGACAGGTCAGACAGCCTATCAGCGCCAGCTGTCAGAGTGATAGTACAAGTGCCAGAGACGACAACCCTCACAAGAAAGAAAAGGGACGTAAAAAAGATATTGAAATATTATTACGTGTAAAAAAATTTGTGACATAGCCCGCACCCTAATAGGGTTTGTAAAATCTGGTATCACCCGCGGGTAATATGCAGGAAAATTCAATAAATCTTTTTTTTTCTCTTTAAAAAATAATTGCAGCCATTAAAGACTGGCCATGTCTCGTTTTAAACAACCAGTAGGCTCGTTTCCTAATAATTATTCGCCATTGCTAATCAATGTTGTTTTTGCTGACTAAAACTTGTTAGACTAGTGGACTGCAATTCACAGCATACACCTCAGACTTTCAAACATGGCCGCCCCCCCGGACTCCATATCCCAAAATACTCACGCATGGCAGTGCTCTAAACCTGAACACACCTGAAATCAACTCTCAGATATACTCAGCCACCCTGTAAAGAGACCCATATAGGGAGTGCAGAATTATTAGGCAAACGAGTATTTTGACCACATCATCCTCGTTATGCATGTTGTCTTACTCCAAGCTGTATAGGCTGGAAAGCCTACTACCAATTAAGCATATTAGGTGATGTGCATCTCTGTAATGAGAAGGGGTGTGGTCTAATGACATCAACACCCTATATCAGGTGTGCATAATTATTAGGCAACTTCCTTTCCTTTGGCAAAATGGGTCAAAAGAAGGACTTGACAGGCTCAGAAAAGTCAAAAATAGTGAGATATATTGCAGAGGGATGCAGCAGTCTTAAAATAGCCAAGCTTCTGAAGCGTGATCATCGAACAATCAAGCGTTTCATTCAAAATAGTCAACAGGGTCGCAAGAAGCGTGCGGAAAAACCAAGCCGCAAAATAACTGCCCGTGAACTGAGAAAAGTCAAGCGTGCAGCTGCCAAGATGCCACTTGCCACCAGTTTGGCCATATTTCAGAGCTGCAACATCACTGGAGTGCCCAAAAGCACAAGGTGTGCAATTCTCAGAGACATGGCCAAGGTAAGAAAGGCAGAAAGTCGACCACCACTGAACAAGACACACAAGCTGAAACGTCAAGACTGGGCCAAGAAATATCTCAAGACTGATTTTTCTAAGGTTTTATGGACTGATGAAATGAGAGTGAGTCTTGATGGGCCAGATGGATGGGCCCGTGGCTGGATTGGTAAAGGGCAGAGAGCTCCAGTCCGACTCAGACGCCAGCAAGGTGGAGGTGGAGTACTGGTTTGGGCTGGTATCGTCAAAGATGAGCTTGTGGGGTACTTTGGGGTACCCCATTGAGAACCTGTGGTCCATCATCAAATGTGCGATTTACAAGGAGGGAAAACAGTACACCTCTCTGAACAGTGTCTGGGAGGCTGTGGTTGCTGCTGCACGCAATGTTGATGGTGAACAGATCAAAACACTGACAGAATCCATGGATGGCAGGCTTTTGAGTGTCCTTGCAAAGAAAGGTGGCTATATTGGTCACTGATTTGTTTTTGTTTGGTTTTTGAATGTCAGAAATGTATATTTGTGAATGTTGAGATGTTATATTGGTTTCACTGGTAAAAATAAATAATTGAAATGGGTATAAATTTGTTTTTTGTTAAGATGCCTAATAATTATGCACAGTAATAGTCACCTGCACACACAGATATCCCCTAAAATAGCTAAAACTAAAAACTACTTAAAATATTGATACAAAAATATTCAGCTTTGATATTAATGAGTTTGTGTTCAGTGAGAACATGGTTGTTGTTCAATAATAAAATTAATCCTCAAAAATACAACTTGCCTAATAATTCTGCACTCCCTGTATATTAACACTCTAAGTGAAGTATATATGCTCATTCTCGGTTGTTGTGATGTTACCAAGCTTCTTGTATATTTTGGTGATTGTGTATTCCTGCTTTTCTGACTTTGGACTGGTTCTCTGGATTATTGTTCTTTGCTTCTACTGTTTGCTGATCACCTGACCTCTACCTGTTGTGGATTAGGTCTGTTGGAGTTTGGCTTGTGGTACTAACAATAAAGATGCCTCTACAACTGTCTTGTAGGCCATACCTGGCAAAACTAAAATGGTAACGCTTTATTTTTAGGTTTTATTTGTTAACACTATTCAACTACTTTAGTTAACATGAACTGACAACAATTGCATTTACTATTCTTATATAATGTTCATTTCTAGATTTAAAATCAAAAGTTGTATATTTGTCAATACAACTCTGTACTTCAATGAGCGCCTTCGCTTTTGAAGTTAACTGTGAGAAAAATGACTGCTGTCCAGACAACAGATTTTAGTTCCTTCTTCTCCGTTTGCCTTTCGGAGGGAAGTCAGTGCCGTAGTTTTTATGAACAGTCCGAAAATGCCGCTCCACATTTCCATTTCTTCGGTATAGTGATGACAGACGGGCAGATTGAGGCAAACACACTTCGAAAATGACGTAAAAAAAGCCCACCTCCCAATCCATATTCCTTTACTTTGTCCAGCTCCCGACAAAGAACTGCAGAACTTGGCGCTGTTGTGTGCATGCGTGGTGATCCATTGGTCAGAAAAGGTCAGAGGTCAGACTGGCTGCCCTGTAAGTCAATCAAGTGACACTTTTCATAGTGAGGACGGATGATGTGCTGACGTCTACTTTGTTAATCCCATGCGATCGACCCACACGACCTTTGCAATCGACGTATTGGGCAACCCTGCTCTAAGGTGTGCAGTTATTCTCATGGAATCAAAGAGCTACAGTAGATCCAGGCTGGTCTTTAACGCATGACAGTTAAATACATCTGTTAAATATATCAATTATTTCCAATGTCTTTACAGCTGACAACAGCAAAGGAACCAAAATCCACAACGACACTGACCAAAAAAAACATATTTCCATGCTTATTTGTGGCAAATGTAATAACGGGCTCTGTTCTTGGAGCAGATAAACTTACAGTAGAGACTCAGGTAATTTGCATACGCTTAATCTCCTTCTCTCTCTCCAATAACTGCATTAATAACTGCATCAGATTATTGTAAAGTGAAGTCTTGGAATTAGCAATGAAGGCTAGATTTGGAAGAAACTAGTCCTACACTCAAAAACGTTTAAGGACAAAAACATGACAAATATCTTGAAATACACCACCTGAACATCTTGAGGTGTGTTAACTGTAGTATACGTGGAATAATTGACTCCAGTCCATTGAGTTATTGAAAAATAATGCGACCAAGACACGAATGACCACCTCAGCTGTGCCTTATTTTTCAACTAATTGAAATGACCTGGAGTCAATTATTCCTTTCTTAAGTAATGAGAATGTGAAAACCAATGAAACCTCATTTTTAACTCACTAAATTAAAGTGTTTTTTGTTAATTGAAATAAAACTAAAAATATTAGATTTATTAACTTAAATATTATAAATGCTTCACTAAAGCAACTAATTTTACGTTTTATTAGGCAAAAATCTGTGCACAACCCTGTAAGCAAGATGTCAAAAGAGAAAGACTGTATCCATTTTAAATGCACATAACTATTAAAAGTTAATATAGTCATTCATTAGTTCTTCAAATCTAACAGACACGGACCACAAGCCACAAAACTGTGAATCTGATGTCACAGGATCTTTAAATATTCTCTTTAGCTCACTAGAATTTGATCATTAGCCATGATATAATGCTGCATTGGAAGCTAGTCTCGAGCCGGTTTCATTAAGATGCAAAAATGCTGGGAAGTCACTGAAGCAGCCAAGACGATGCTTTTTGTTTCTCCTCATATTGTAATATGCATTTATCCTTGCCTTCTTTGTTCCTCCCATCTCTTAAGCATGAAAATATGATGAAAGCACTGAGCACATCTATACAGTCATCACCCCTCCACAATGATGATGGAGACGAGCATCTTTCTAATTGGCCTCTGGTTCAAAACAAAGTACAATACATCTGATTCGGCAAGCAAATCAAATATTCATGACCTCATTAAAGACTTTATTTAGTTGATTCCACTGGAATCCTATTAATCCTACTCGGTCCCTTCGTGCCACGGCACAGCGAACAGCAACAGCAGCAATATTTTAGTGTTAATTAATATGGTATTCATGATCCACTTCCCCATTAAGTCTAATTTGGCTCATTCCAGGGTCTCACTTTTGCATACGGCTTAATTTCAACAACGTCACCGGCATCTATATGCGTTTCTCAGTTCCGCCGATGTAAATGTCAGACTTACTGATGCGTGGTATTTCACAGGAAATTAGAGCTATGCGAATCTTGTTGTAGAAAGGTCAGATAGAATCTTTTCTAATGAAACAGTTTTGACCTGATTAATACATCTCCGCCTGCGACGGTGGAGACGCACATTACAGCGCCATAACAGCCCTCGCTGTGGCTGCACGAATATCTGAGATCATAAGACTAGCGTGCATTGATCATTTCGCAATCAATGAACAGAGAACGAGTTTTTGGATTCTAACGTCGCTGTCCTCTTCCATAAAATCCACTGCACTCAATCGTAAACAAACTGTCATTTGAAATGATGAATGTGTTTCATTTCCTCCAATCTTTAGGAGAGAAAATCGGACCGGATGAAAATGCATTTTGAAAACCGAAGCTCTACGCCTCTTCGTCTGAGCGTTGTCGGCTCCATGGAGACAGCTATTAACCAAGCAAAGAATTACAAGGGTGAAATATTCATTCTTTTCTAAACCTGGCTAAGATCGAGAGTTATTGTAGAGATATTAATTGCTCCTGACAGCTGATAACTAGTGGCATGGAACTGCAGGGTAATTAAGGAGGTAGATTAATCATATTTACCGTTCCGGTGGTATCTAAGTGACAGGCCAGAGATAGGCAGACATTCCCCACTGAGATGAAATCGCTCTTAAACTGCTTACAGGCTCCTAGCTGGAATACACAATGGGCCTGAATGTCACATCAATGATGGCAGCATCACATTCGCTACAGACAGAAGCTCTTGGATGTAAAACGGCTGTGCGAGCAAAGTCGTTTTAGTGGATTGCACTGCCATAAAAGTCTAATAAAGATGCAAGATTTATTCGCAAGAAGATTTTCACTCGGCTTAAAAAGAGGAAAAAGCAAGCATTTATGCAAAGCTATATTGCACCTAAATGACTGCAAATTATCAATGCACTACAGAATCCACAGCAGTCGGGCAGGTAAAAACCTGCATCAAAACTAGAGCTTGCATAAACACACAAACTCAACTCCATGCTCATATATTCTGTATTGCCGAGTCAATTAAAAGGGATAGTTCACCCAAAAATGAAATGACCATTTAGAGGCTTCAAAAAGTTCATGAAGAGATCTTAAAATTAATCCATATGAATCGAGAGGTTTAGTGGACAATTTCTGAAGAGACTTGGTGGATTTATTTGATTAACAGATTTGATTTAAGCTTTTATTCACATATAAACTCACGTCAGTCCAAGCATGTTCATTCTGATGAGGTTTATTCTTGTTTTTTCACTTCTCGTGCTACGCGTCACGTTTGAGCTTCAGAGAGAACCAATGAGGTTCATTCTTGCCAGAAGTCTGGGGACGCTTGAATAGCAGTTCTGCATTTTTGACACTGGATAACTTTAATTGCTCCATACCTTACACATCACACAAATTAGAAGTGAATATAAGTATTTCTATCCAAACAAAAAGCCAATCCTCTGAATGTCAAAACAGGTAGGATGGATGCTGTTTTATATTGAAAAAGACAAGCCAGCTGTGATTATGATTACAATACAGTGCATGCACAGGTGAAAAAGTGAGTTAGCGCACATAAAGTGTGTCTAACGGGCCTATGATAGAAGTAAAAGCAAAACGTGTTCTTCTCTGTTCTGCTTTTTGTTACTCTGTAAATAATACAATAATCTTTCTGTGTACGTGACTTTGTCAGCTATTTTTTTAAATGGCTGTGAGCCTGTGAATACATTTTTAATAGTTATTTTCATTATACAGTAGGCCTAAAAAAAAAATGATATGCTTGTCAGGCAGACCTGAATGAATGTTAAGCTAACAGTCAAAAGCCATAAAAATCACATCATTAAAAAGATGCAAAAAAAAAAAAAAGAACGAAAAAAGGACAGCTAGGAGTAAGTCAGAACCGCAATGAAGGCATCAGATAAACTGACAGAGAAGGACAAAAAGAACGAGAGTGACTGGAAAGAGGAAAAGGCACAGTACAGAAGGAGAGCAGAGCTCATTTAGAAGGAAAGCATGAAACAGGCTGTGAGTAGGTGCTGGATGGCACACCTGCTCTGAGCTACACAATTACTTCAATCTGGTGACAGATGAACAGTGGAACAGCTGAGACGATGATGGGATGCCTGTCAGAGCACAGAGGATCCACATATGGACTTTAGGCCAATAATTGAGAGCCGCTTCCATGTCTCTCCATATTCCAGCCAGCAGCTCGTGCTCCTGTACCTGGACATGGGCAGTATGACCGGTCTTATATTTTCTGTAATAGCACGGTACACTCTAATGTGCCAAAAGACACTGATCAAAAGTGACAAGACATGATGAAAAAAAAATAATAATAATTCTATTTAAAATAAATGTGGTTCTTTTGAACTTTCTTTTAATTAAAGAATCCAGAAAAATCTATCACAGTTTTCACAAAAATATAAAGCAGCAAATATTCATTAAAAATAAATATTTGTATATATAATGAATATTTGTGTGTGTGTGTGTATATTATATATATATATATATACACATATATATACATACATACATATACATACATACATACATACATACATATATATATATATATATATATATATATATATATATATTTATTTTTAATGAATATTTGTATATATATATATATTTTATATTTAATGAATATTTGCTGCTTTATATTTTATATAACGAGACATATACAGTACATATACATATATATACACATACACACACAGATTTTATTTATATATAAAGAAATTCAGTATTGGTGGGCAGAAGAGACAGATTTAATAAAACTTTTGAACAGAAGTGTAGTTGTACTCAAAGGAAAGTCAATAAGAAAATGGTTAATATATTAAACAGTCATGCTGCAATGCCAGAGGCGCAAAAATGGGATATGCAGCTTGTGCATTACAAAATTATATCTGGTCAGCAAACCTCACTCGTTCTTTCCAAACCTCATGAAATCAAAACTGGACCTTCGTGGCTTTTAGCTCATGTCGGTTAGTTTTGAGGTCATCTAAATGCTAATGCAATCCAAAAAAAGTTGACTTTAAACAAATACATATTCAAAATGTACAGTGTTTCTCTTGTGGAAAAACAGAGAAAAATAGATGACTCATCTCACCTGACAGTGAATCAAACTTTTCTTCAAATCATGCTTCATCACTGATACCTAAACTAAAGGCTGTGGGTTGCTGGTTATTTTAAAATAATTTACTTTAATATAATTATTTATAATGCATGGTACAATTGTGTTGAATGCATTAGCATGCCTTGTAATGCACCTAATAATGCATTGTATTATATCACAATTAAATACTTATCTATTCGTTGTTATGCGTTTTGAAAGTATAATGCACTAAATTACATGACTACTATTATATAACTATTTGTTATATAATAGTACATGACTACTATAACTATTTGAAAATATTATAATGCATTTTAAC
Source organism: Rhodeus uyekii (assembly GCA_037043235.1). NCBI lineage: Eukaryota > Metazoa > Chordata > Actinopteri > Cypriniformes > Acheilognathidae > Rhodeus > Rhodeus uyekii. The sequence goes on along the minus strand of JAWRVZ010000108.1, from coordinate 1,926,787 downwards.
TTTGGTTACAATTATTTATGAAAAGATATAATGCATTATAATGAATCAGCAACATATATAAATACCCTTATGATGCTTTATGCTTTAAGTAAAATGTTACCAAGACTTCCTAAAAAACATCAACACAGGAAAGAAAAGTGCACTCGTCAGGCCAGTTCATCCATAACCGTTCCTGTCAAGTAATACTGGGATAGATCCAGATTCATCATGTCCTATTTCCACAAACTAGTGTGCTTGTTGTTGTACTTAAGTTTTCCTGTCATGCATTATTAATCTGCCTTTTCCCTTACATTCAGAACCAAGGGAATTGTGAGGAAATGAGAACAATGTGACACAAAATGTGTCTTTTCACAGTCAAAGGGACTTATGGATCTAAATACAAATAATTAAAAAGACAATTATAGCTAGAGCAATAACAAAACAGGTGGCCAATTATTTTGTCGAGCATTGTACAGAAACTTCTGTTTTCCGTAGAAAATAATTTGGATACTGGATAATTGGGAACCGTTGCAGAGAAAACTTAAATTACAATAATGATGATGTTCTTCTCCACTTTATTATGTGAGACGCCTACACACTTCAATAAAGCCTAATCACTATCTTTATAAATCATAGCAGAGCAGATCTTTCATTCAATATATCTCTAATCAAGCCATTATTGAATCTTGTCTAGGAAGTCAGAGCAATTTATAGCCAAACTAACTATATTAAATGATGCAGATGCTTCATTGGCACACAGCAGTATCTTACGGAGACCATCATTTTGTTTTTAATGAAGATAAAAAGATAAAGACAAAAAACATTATCTATAATAACTCTGAAACAAACAAACAAGCAAGCAGCCTAGAGGTTTAAAAAAAAAAAAAAAAAAAATCCCACTTATATTGCGTTTGCTTAGTTAGCATTCGACTCTAACGAGGAGCAAACTATGCTAATGAGGATGGAAAAGCTTTAGATAATTTAGTTTGGGAATTTGAAAAACTATGACTTTGGTATCCTGGAAAATGTATATATAAAACAGTTTGATAAAATAATTATAGTGCATTTTAGGCTGCTATATTTTAGCCTACATTTTCCAAAATTTGCAATACAAACACACTGCAAGTGCTACTGCATCCCACAATGCAATGCACTCAGCTTGACCTAATAAACGAACCAGCAATTCGTTGGATTCTCAACTATATAAATCAAGCTATACTTTTGATTTCAGTACAAGCACTAAAAACACTGATAAATGTGTTGGTAACTGTTACTCCACATATTGTTTGTTGAAGTGCCTCTATTATGCGATTTTAAAAGTACCTAATTTTATTTTGGCTTTATTTTTAATCTCCCAAAATAGATTTACATGCATTAAAGGTCAAAAGCACTTTTATTTTCTCATAATACACACTGCAGCATCATTTCTTTTCTCCCAGTGTTTGAAAAGACTCGCTAAAGGATTCAGTCTCTCTAAACCCCGCCTTTCCAATAGATTACTGTGCTCTGATTGGTCAGATGGCCCAGTCTGTGGTGATCTGTCGATTGTGTCGGAAATCAAATGCCCATAACTATATCGGGATTTCAGCTCCAGAAGGTTTCTCAGCACTACACAGAGAAAATAACAGGTTGAAGTCCTCATCCTTTTGAAATGCATGAAGGAAGTGATGCTGAAACTACTGACGACTCGTTTCAGGCAGTTCAGAATCAGTTCTTTCTCTTAGGAGGCAATAACTCTGTTTATCCGCCTTTGATCTTTGAAAAGATTCACAAGAAGCCATATCACACATTACATGAAAGGTGATATCCGAAAAAAGCATAATCAGGGAACTTTAAGATATTTGTCAACATCATTTGATTCAAAGTGCAAAATAATAATTATTTTATTATCATAATTAAAAACTTTTTTTTATTTCCATGATAATTGGATGTCATTCACTGAATTTCAAAAGTAACAGGAGATTGAAAAAGTACCTTTTGCTTTCAATGAGCTCTATCCATTAAACAACAGACAAAGGAGATAAACAACTTAAGCTTTTATTGAGAAATGCACCAGAAGAAAATCAAACAGCACTTGGCAAACACTCACACACAGCAGCATTGGGAGCCTTTTGAGAGGAAGCCAATAGGAATATATCTTTAAAATTAGCCAGCGAGCTTCAGGTCGGGGGTAAATGGACCAATCACAACCTGATGAAGGCCTAATTTGAATGCACTTTTCTCTTCTCAGTGAACACGGTTGCTCAGCGTCTCAGAGGCTTGACTAATGCTCTTCATTAAGTGATCCAGACTACCAAATTTGTCATTACGGTGTTCATTAAAAGAAAATGAGAACGTTTCTTTGTTTGCATGCTCTTCACACGTTTGACTGAAAGTGTTCGCGTTCAAACATTGGTCCATGTGCTCAGTGAAGGAAAAAAACGATAGCATTTAATCACAAATAATATCCCTAAGTAATAATTATTTCCTCAATTTGGCCAGAGAAAATACTTTGCCGTCTTTAATAGGCAATTAGGCAGATGGCCGGAAGGGATGAAAGTTCTGGATTCCTAAACAAATCAAAATGACACCAAATTAACAGGAGAGTGGAGGCTAGTTATGTTCCCAGCTGGGACGGGCACTGGGTTCTGCGTCTCCCAACACTGTACAGAAGACTCTCTTGTCGTTTTGCTCTTCTTCTCTGACTAGATTTGGCCCTGCTCTTTTTTCTCTTTAAACAGCAGTGGACTGTGCAGAAAAGACCATGACAGCTTGTCACCACAGCGCTGTGAAATAAATCAAATATGCAGCCGTTTCTTAAACTACAGGCACTTTCATGAACAGCATGCTTGATATGATACCGGTGATGTGTGAAGAAAACAATTCAGATGAAAGAATATTAATCATTTTTAAACTAACTGTAGTGGTGTCACATTAGGCAAAAACATGAACACATATATAAAAAAATTATAAATATAATTTAACAATGTGTGTGTATATTTATTATATATGTGTATATTTATTATACATGTGTATATTTATTATATATGTGTGTATATATATAAAAATAAAACTTATATACACAAAATTATAAAATATATACGTATGTATAAAATTAACATTTTTATTGTATAATTTACACTATGTATATACGGTACATTTTTGATTTGAAAAAGTAACCTATATATACACACACACGAGAAAACAAAGGCCAGGAATACACGCACGCACGCACGCAGGTGTGAAAAAGAGTTTGCCCCCTTCCTGATTTCTTATTTTTTTGCATGTTTGTCACACTCAAATGTTTTTAGACAGCAAACTAATTTAAATTTTAAAGACAACACAAATAAACACAAAATTTAGTCAAAAAAAAGTTTTTAAAATCAAGGGAAAACCAAATCTAAGCCTACATGACCCTGTGTGAAAAAGTGCTTGCCCCCTAAACCTAATAACTGTTTGTGCCACTCTTAGAAAACAATAAGAAATCGGGAAGGGGAAAAACATACCTTTATGGGGCTTTTTTTTTTTTTGGTCAACCAGCTGCACTAAACCAGCACAAAGTAGCCTGGACGAGCATGTCGAATCTTGCTGTCCTAAGCAGATCTATTGAACACGAGAGACAGATTTCATCAGCATTTCTTATGACATCGGGATGATGGATAACAGCAGGGAATGTTTGCGACTCCTCACCAAACCCTCAGATAAGTTCTCACACCATTTTCTCTCTGCACGCTCTCGCTCTCCAGTCTCCTCTTCCAAACAGAAACACCCTAATGGATGTGTGGCATATACTGAAACATTGTTGACAGCTCCAGTATGCAATTAAGTGCTCAAAAACCAATTACATTGCTCAACAGCCCTCTTACGTACATTAACTTTGGGGTTTGACAGACACTGAGGAAGTTAACTTGTTGGCAGTGAAGTGCAAAACCTCAAAGGCCAGCAGAAACTAAAAATCTGTGTAACAAGGAGAGCAAGCAAAGTGAATCTAAGTGCAGGAAATGTAATTACAAAACAATAAACAAAGGAAAACAAAGGCCAGGAAAACAAGCACTCAAGAAACAACTGACAAACTAACACGGCAAACACTAGCGGTGTGTCGATCATGAAAGATTCTTTAATTTTGAACAACTCTTTAATATGACTTGGGAACAAAAACTTTTCTCTGAGAAAGACTAGATAATTTTGTGTTGACCACGCATGCATAGGTTCTGTACAGGAAACAGAAATTATTTGTTCACCTTCTTCGGATCGGAGTAGTTCATTTTTCATGACTTGACATGCAGTTGTATTGTATACAGAAATTAGTTAATTCCCAACTTCCTTACAAACAAGGGCATAGTTTCTTTTTGTACCATTACAAAAGCGTGATGTGTTTCTGACCAATGAACATCGGGCAGTGAGATTTGCATAACGACCTACCTGGACATACGAGTACTGTATTTTCCCGCATATAACCCACGGGTTATACCAGATTTTACAACCCAGAGGGGGGTTCGGGTTATACAAGGGTGCGGGCTAAATCACACTTTTTTTTTTTACACGTAATAATATTTCAATATACTCTATTTGTTACGTCCCTAAGGACGTAAGGGTTTTTTTGTGGTATTTTCTTCTTTTCTTTCTTGTTGTCTCTGGCGCTTGTACTATCACTCTGACAGCTGGCACTGATTGGCTGTCTGACCTGTCAATCATGCAAGAAGCTGTGATTGGCTGTGCTGCATGAGGGCGGGCTCTTCTCATCTCATCCGATGATCAACACCTGTAGAATCGCTTCTTAAGGGACGAGCTGCTGCACAGCAGGAGACACTGCTTTTTCTTTTTCTTCTGATTCTGACTTGTGTTTGTTTTCTTATTGTTTGAATTTCGTGCACAAGCACTGTGTACCGAGCCTGAACAGTTATGATAATTGACGTCATTAAAAAAAAAAAAAGTTAATAAATCTATGGGTGCAGGTTATACCAATGATTTTTTACACAAAACCCGCGGGCTATATGATGGTGCGGATTATCTGCGTCTGCGGATTATATGCGGGACAATACAGTATAAATAGGACCAGCATTAATAACTTTATTCATGTTTTGCTGAGGAGCCAAGACAGGCTATTCAGTAAGATTCAGGGCTTTGGCAGGGGGACGTAAAAATTCTGTTCCCACATTGAGTGTTAAATTTGTAATTATTTTTTATTAGTAATTAATAGCCAATTATTAAATTAGTGTTAAATTGAGTGTTAAATTACCTAGATGTTCCCATTCAGTTAGTCACGTCCAACGTTATGGAGTTGCGTCACAGGGTCCCTATGGAAAAAATAAGAATTTAAAAAAAAAAGTAAACTAAAAGAAAAGAGTCTAGTTTCAAATATTTACACTGCCATGGATGCAAGCTGTTTGCCAAACAATCTTATTTATCCTTTCATCTGCGTGGAAACACACTGTCATGATGCCAAAGAAGAAGAAAGCCATCGTATTTGCAACTGTGACAATAAGCACTTATCAGGATCAACTAAATCCTGGATTTACGTGATCTTCGCAGCTCCATTATTGCAGTAAACTTCTTGAATGATAGTATTATATATTCCGATCTGCTAAAGTAGAACAATGACAGAACAAAATGAACTGAAATTTCATAAATTAAATCAGCACTGGAGTCCAAACCTTCTGCCGTCAGTCTATTAACAGAGCTTATCAGCACTAATGCTGTCAGCACACCTTTAAACTCAATCTACACAAGATGCATTGGGATGCAAAAAAAACAACATCACTCCCGCCATAATCAAACAAACACATCTAGAACCGCACAGTGTAGACACCTTCATTAATCTTAATGGGGACCTTGCAGTTTGGTCATGTTGCAGCTCTTGTTTTAAGTGTCACTAGTCTTCATTCGGGGACCTTGTAATTTACAAATTGAGTAATGCTGTGACAGACCTACAACTTAAAAATAGTGCAGACAGAAAAGGCAAAACTCCAACCATATACCGATACATACAAATTACTGCTGTTTCCAGCTAAAATGACCACTAGAGTCAATAAAACACTAAATAACACAATATTAGGACTACAGGGGCAGATAATTGATTAATAAATAGTTATTTTTACGTGGTTCCTTGCACTGATAGTGTTAAAAAAGCAAACATGAAGCAACCATGCCATTTTACCTCGTTTCTACAAGTTTCTATGACCTCAAAACACTTTTACCATAGTGCATCATTTGTAAACCAGCATGTTTGTATGTTTTTTTTTGCAATCGCAGACCTGCTCAGCATTGGTACAGCATTGCACTTGTGATGTGGATACTTGCACTCAGGTCTGCGTCTCAAAGATTGGTGGAAACAAGGTTAAACGGCATGGTTGCTTCAGGTTTGCTTTTTTAACACTATCAGTTTAGTGTATGCGTAAAGCATTAACCATTTAGCGGCATTTACTGATATTTTATTTATAAAATACAGCAATGCGTACAACAAGCAATGTAATAAAAGTCACCAGATTCACTTTCATCTCTCTCAGATAAAACTGAACATGCTTTTTCCACCACTTAACAGACATTTCGCTTTGAAAGTGTCGCAAAATGCACAAGAGGAAACTCAATACCATTTTGCAGAACTGTCGCCACAGGCATGTATTTCCAACGAGTCTGGGTTGCTCGTTGTGTCTTTTCTTTCACACTTTCTCTCCATTGCTTTTCTGAAAGTGCCTCAGAGATGTCAGACCTCTGTCTTTGTGATCTCCGAGCGGAGACAGGGACCCGTAAACAGCACGGTCAGCTCGGCTCGGCGGCTCTTTAAGCATTCAGAACACTGAAGGGATACGGAGAGATTAACCTTCAGTTCTCTTCCTCTGACAGACATCATTACGGCACAGACAGGAGCAAAGATGGATGACACTCAACAGCTCAGACCTTCACGCAAATTCAACCCAGCACATCAACGGCTCATGTCACCGTTCCATATTGTAATCGCACCTCTCTGAAGAATGTTAAAGTGCATATGAAACAGTTCGTAATACAGGGAGAAAAACTGATATATCAGGAGGGTTTGACTAAAATTTTATGAGACCTGCAGTGAACTTCAAAGATCTGGGAGTTTGTTTAATTATCTTTTATGGATACCTTACTCCTGTGGTGGAAGAAAAAAAAAAAAAAAAAAAAAAAATCAATTCTGTGCCAGGGGCAAATTTTATTCCTCACAGGTTGCTCGTTCATAGCTCATGGGATTTAATGAAGCTCTGTTATGTTTCATTGAAGAATCAATTGGCTAAAATACCTTAGCAGACTATAAAAATAGATACAAATGAGTCAATTGTTGATGTACAGTAAGAGCATAGGGTTCATTTCATGTGGACAGCACCTTATGTGATTAGATGAAAGTAAATTTATTCTGAAATCTTTTGCAAATCTGAGAAATATTGAGATCTATTTTAAAACTCTAGAGACGACACATTTGAGATCACGCAGGTCTTTATTTCAGGCTTCCAAGTGTTGGCTGTTTTGCTAACTTTTCAGAAGTTTCTCCTAAAAGTCCTTCGGGAAAAGACACAAATGAGTCAACAGCTGACGTAGTTAATCAAAAGAAAAAAAAAGAATGGATCTTCATTTAGCAATTTCTTGCTTTGGATTTCATATGTTGGTCTCCTGCACAGGTTTACATGCATCTGTAACCAGTATAGAAATTACATTGCTAAATATATGCATTTTGTGTAATTCACAAAATTGTTTAACTGCCTGATCAAAACAAGTGCTTTTTCCCTTTAACTGATGAGGTCATTTGCTCTCTGGTTTCATGAAAAATATCTTCATTTGTGTTTTCAAAGTAGACAAAGACCTTGCGGCTTTTGAAGCGACATAAGGGTAAGTAATTAATGACAGAATTTTTGGGTGAAATAATCCTTGTAATCATTGATTTTATGTCTATATTTTACTAAACTGTGTGATTATTTTGTCCTTTTATTTTGTCCTTTTTGAGTTATATTTTTGTCTTCTGCTAAATATATGGAAATGTGAGCACATGGTGACAGATGTTTTTATTTATTTATATAAAATTTAATAGAGGCAACAAGGACAATTCAACTCTGCTTATTTGTTTTGTATCAGGTATGTTTTCTGTGTTGCTATTTCCTTTTTCTCTCCCTTTGCATTGTAACAGAGAGAGAGAGAGAGAAAGAGAGAAAGAGAGAGAGAGAGCAAGGGCAATTCCACTAAGAGTCTGCATATTTGTGTTTTGTATCAGGAGGGAGGAATAAAAGGCCCGAGTGAACCGCCGCCTGCTGTCCCGTGTCTAACTCTACAACATAACGCAGAGCAAAGTGTTTACAAATGGTGTTGCTGTCACCGGTTACACATTCAAGGTCAAATGACACTTTCAGCATTTTCTCATAACACTGCATACACCCAATTTCTCAAATGTCTGAAAATGGTTCATTCAAAGATTCAGTCTCTATAAACCCCTGCTTTCCGAGAGTCTACAAAGTCTGTTATAATGGGTCTACCGCTTAAAGCACGTGTTGGAAACAAAACAGCATTACAATATATGAATTTCAGCTCTGGAGGCTTCCTCAGCTCTTGATACACAGTGATATGAAGAGTAATGCTGATTGGTTTTTCAGTATCAATTCCAGCATGAGTCCTCATCCTTTTAAAATGCATTCAAAGTGGATTTTCAGCTCTGAAAATGGCACCTTGTCAGCTTGTAAACAACACAAACCAAACTCTTCCAGTCTCGGCTACAACTAAATCGATTCTTTCTTTTAGGAGTCAATAACTTTATATGTTGTGCACCTTTTATATTCACAAACAGCTATATAACACCTTACATGAAAGGTGATATTTGAAAAAGCATAATAGGGGCGCTTTAAAGAGATGTCAGATATGAATTTCCTTTCCCACTTGGTGGGATTTTAGAAAGTCAGGAAAATTTGGATAATACTTTAAGTACAATCACACTGTAGTTCTGCAGCAGTCAGAGGTTTTTCCATGGTGAAAAGCATTTATAGAAAAAGAATTACTGAGGAAAATTCAGTCTTCAAATCCCTGTTGGCACGGCTGCTATGCTGCTTTATTTGAAGGCTCTAAATGGCATTTCATTTTCTCATTTGCTCTAATGAGCTTATTTCATATATAGAGGAACAATCAATCAGCAAAAGGTGAATCACTCATGGTTTGGTGATACATGCGGTAGATTCAAAGGACGTCAATAAAGGCGATAAATCACAGGTCTCCTAATTGCTCACTTGGGCTGTGCAGACAGAGCCGGTCACCTTGCTGAAGGGGAAACATTTGTCTAATCAGATGGCTGCGGTGCCTCTGTTGGCCCTTCTCACTGTGAATCACAATGACCCTTAGTGACCTTGGGTGACCTTGGGATTATTAAAGAGGAAGAAGCCAACTGCTAATGAGTGGGCTGTCAGATTTGATCTCTTTAACACATCGTTGCCAAACAAAGCTGCCCTCAAACTTTGAGAACATGACTGTGAAGTCAAATTAACATTACAAAATTATTATGTAATTTATGCATATTAATCCTTATCTTAAATTGCTACTGCAAAACTCTACTGAAATCAATAGTGTTGAATCTCTTGTAAATTTCAGATTTGTCATTTATGATGTTTAGTAATGATTAGATGGTAACCCTTGTGAAAAAACCTATATCAAAATGTTTTTAACTGTACTACAAACTATTAACAATGACATATCGCTAGAGACTTACTAAAATACATATTGAGAACTTCATAGCACAATGCACATTTCTTAACGTTAAGCCTAAAATGTCTTTAATATCATTATTAGTAAGGATAGTATGATCTTTGTATAATATCTTGCACTTAAAGACTGATTATACAAAGATCATACTATCCTTACTAATAATGATATTAAATACATTTCAGGCTTAATGTTAAGAAATGTGCTTTGTGGATGCCATAAAATTAGTTTTTCCAATTTAGCAGACTTTAATGATATAATTTTAGTATGTCAAAAGTACAGTCAGGGTATTCATAATGAGTAGTATACTTAACATAACTAATGCATACAAATACATTTTAGTATATTTATTTTTCACCGGGGAAAGACAGCAGTAGATGCAACAACTATTGTAAATGACGTGATTACAGATAATTACCTAGATGAGCGTTTTTTGACAAAAACCTGCTTAAAAGCAGACAATTACATTACTTTAAATGAGAAAAACTTGATGTAGCAACACAAACTATTAACTCTGTCTTCCAGCACATTAGAAACAGTTGCTCCTTTGCACTTAAAGAAAATAGTCAACACTTTGGTGCAACAAGCACTCAATCCCTCAAGAGAGCAGATAGAAAAATTGTTGGAAGAAAACAAAGCTAGAGGTTGTTCACATATCATGGAAAGGCAGCACTTTTGCATATAGAAAGGCCTTAAACAGCTAGATCTACTTATTTGTTTACACTTTTAAGAGAAAATAAATACAACCCTAGGTATTTATTTGATATGATGGCTAAATTAACAAGATGCTTCAAAACAGCACAGCAGTAATGATTCTTTGAACTTCTTTAATTGAAAGATTGATATTATTAGAGACAACTACAACCATGCAACAGTCTACTACAGTATCAGATCATACAGTCAATTGTAGTGTCTTACTAGAACCATAAAGTATGACCATATTAGCCTGGTTCTATTAAACAAATCGCAATCATGTTAAAATCTTGCCAATTACTTACAAACGCATACACAATTAATGTTTTTGTAAAATGATTGTTTGGCTGCATAATTTAGGTCAGCCGGAACTGGGAACACTTCCCATAATACCTGATGTACTCGTTGCATCATAAGAAGAATGGCATCTACGCTGATATTAGACTCCGTTTATCCTGACGTTACCATAGTCAGCCATATCCAGATCAAATGAAGGACCTGCACCTCGACACGAGCACAACGAAAGCCCTGAAGAGTCAGCAGTGACCGGGACTACCCCATCAACAATCTCCATACCACTGTGAGGTCGGGACATTTAAAATATCTAATCCAGTTCAAAATCATCAATCTGACTTCCGGCCTGAAATGTTGTCTACATCATAATCATGCACTGTTCGTTCGTTGGCCAGAGGAGAACTGGTCCGCCGACTGAGCCTGGTTTCTTCCAAGGTTTATTTTTTATTCTGTCACCTGATAGAGTTTAAGTTTATTGCCACTGTTGCCTCTGACTTGCTTGGTCCGGGACACTTAATTATTGATCGCCCTGCTCCTCTATTAGCTGCTGTAGAGCCAAAACAAACTTTGTTGCATTATCTTCCTGTTATCTCTGTAAAGCTGCTTTCAAACAATTGTAAAAAGCGCTATATAAATAAAGGTGACTTGACAGAACTATTTTGATGGTCCCTTTTGAACATTCTATTGGCATCAGTATCAGTAACATGTATCTACATGTCAACTAACACTAAGAGTATTTAACGGTCTGTCTAATATCTACAAACGTTTATTATGGTCCCCTAAAAGACATTCTACTATATGTAACTTTGCAAGTACATGTCAGCTTATACTAACCCTTACCTAACAGTCTATCAATAGTCTATTAACACTCTAATAACGGTTAATAGACACATAGGTTCAATGTTACTTGTGTTAATGGGACCATCAAAATAAATTGAAACCATTCTAGTGTGCAGAATGTCTGTTGGGGAGAATCAAAATAAAGAGTTAGCAGATATTAAGCAGACAGTCTACTAATATTCTAATGGCAGATAGTTGACATGTAGTTTCAAAGTTACTTATAATTAGTCAAATATGGATAAAAGTGATTGCTAAATGAATAAATGTAAATGTAAAGTGTGTAAAGTCAACAATTTCAACTAAAGTAAAAAAATAAAAAATAAATTACAACTGTGAGTGACCAGTGGCTGATAAGCTCAAATAAAAAGAACCATAAAATCCATATCACTATACTATAAAAAAAAAATTACAAAAGCTATAACTTGAGTGGTGCCTTTTCAAAATGTACACTTTTGTACCCAAGAGTGCATATTGGTTCTCTAAAGGTACATATTAGTACCTAAAGTAAAGGAACAAAAAGTCTACCTTTTGAAAAGGTGAAGTCCCATTGACAGCTTAGCTTATGATATTATACTTTTCTTCTAAAATCCTATGATTTAGTCGTATGATAGGTTTCATCAGGGAACAGACTGAAAGTCACTTCACATGCACTAATATTGTGCTTTTTGTGATAGTCTGCTTTCCTTGTATAGAAAAAGCAGCAAGGACATTCTACCCAACTTCACAAAGTTACATAAAGAAAAAACAACAGACAGACATTTGAAAACATGAGGGTTTCAGTAAATTATGACAGAATCTCTATCCTTTTTTAATCACTCATTAAATCTAAAAGCAGGATTGTCGGGCTCTTGTAAGCATATTTATCTTGCAGGGGTTCAAAGGGAAACTTTCAGGAAGGAATATGAAAGAAAATTGACTGCGTCAAACCTATGCACCTGGCAGGCAAACTCAAACTCACCCAAAGGCTAGTGCACGCATCCATGTTTGTACCCAGATAACACACGGACACAACCAAGAGTGAACTTTTACTGTGTAAAGTGTTTGAAAGTCCATCACTGAAAACTGTGATTGAGCTGAGATGGGTATTGCTTCAGAAGCTCAGAAAATAGCAGTATGATTACAGTGGCCTATCTATCTCCATCTCTCTCTCTCTCTTGAGCTCAGTGGTGCGTGTTATGACCGTTATACTCCTGCACAGGAGGTGCGTGATGAAAACGGCCACCCTCCTCTGCCATCCGTAAGCTCTGATTCAGCGTTTCATATAAGCTTTATCTCTGAATGAAGCTCTGTCGGTGTTGTTTACAGTGGCTGTGGCAGACGGATAACCTCTCTCAGAGGAAGAAACCTGCAGTCTGAGGGAAACTATCTGAGAGCCGCAGATGCCGGCAAATGTTAGTTAAGATTGGCTTTAGCAGGCGAATAAATCTCGCCAGCTTGCTGTTAATTTTATTAGGAGCCGCAACATTACATGGTTAAAGTCAGACAGTAAGAACCATAATCTGACTCTTACTAATGTTCGAAATGTCCGGGTTTTAAATCAATCCCGTTCGCACTGGAATCTTCTATATAGACAAATCTGGCCAAAATATATTTCACATACAGTACTGTGCAAAAGTCTTAGGCATTAGGCAGTTATTTCCATCTTTTGCTGTAGTGTGTCAGTGGGAAATATTAGTTTACATTTCAAAGCATCCCTTTTCGCATTAATTGTAACAATTTAATTAGGTTTTTTTATGGAGAGGGAGTCTGAAAACAGCCGGTGCTCCTCTTCGAGATCTGATCTCACCATCATTGAGTCTGTCTGGGATTATAAGAAGACAAAAAACTGAGACAGACTAAATCCAGACGATGCTTGAAGAAACCGACCTGCAAATCTACCTGAAAACTATGTGCATGTTTACCAGGACAAAAGCTATTTTAAAGGCAAAGGCTGGTCACACCAAAAATGTATTTAGTTAATTGATAAAATCTATTTAAGACATTTTTCAAAGCATCCAACATTTTTACACAAGTGCCTAAAACTTTTCACAGGCCTGTAGCTTTTAAGGTTTGTCGTCACAGTTCTTCTGGGTTTATTCTGTCTCAGTTTGTTCTCTCTTTATGTAACCAAAGACAGACTCGATGATGGAGAGATCAGATCTCTGTGTGAAGCACCGGCTGCTGTCAGACTCCTTGTTCAGACAAAAATCTCACTGGATTATTACAATTAATGGTAAAATGAATGTTTGGAAATGTAAACATATTTCCTACTGACACACTGTAGCAAAATATATAAATAACTGCCTTAAAACCCTTTTTTAGAGTGAAAAATTAAAAACATGCTGTGAACAGAGCATTGAAAGGAAATTAAATTTGCAAACTGAAAAATTGACCTTTGAATACCAAAATAGTTTACAAAATGTAGGTTGGAAGAAAGAAATTATATTTTCAATTGTGAAGAAATTGAGATGGATGCAATTATTTTTTACATACGTTCTGGATACTATAAATATATTTAGATTAAAAAAATATTTAAAAAAATATAAAGGAAGCATAAGTTAATAAAATTATAAAATATATTTGGGGCGTTTTTTTGCATCTCAAGAACATAAAAAAAAAATATATATATGAATAAAATATAATTTGTCTTTTTGAATGATTTAAGGACCAACATATAAAATGCAGTTTAAGTCCCTATTTCTGATTTTTTCCCCAGTCTTTCCTCATTCTGTTAGACAGAAATTGCCCAACTGAAAAAAGCTGAAAATATTTATCAAGATTGCAGATTAGTGACCTGGCTGACTGGTTTTAAAAAGGCAGTTAAATCACTAGTTATCCATTTAAAAACATGATAAAGAGTGTTCAAGATTTTCTGTTTGGTTTCACCAAGTGCTGGAGATGAGCTCATAGTAAGTGTCAGAATTGTAAGGAAAAATTGCTCAATTATTCCACTGTCATGTGGGAAAAAAACTCGGAGAAGCAACATTTCTGTGAGTAATGTAAATTTATGTACCTCAGTCACCCTGTTCTCTCTTCATTTTTGAAAATGTATACACACATTTTCTCCATGTCCACATTCTCTACTATGAAACCTATTTAGTGTTTTAGCCCACAAGCTAAGACCACAAATGAAATGGAAAAAGTAAGCGTGAACTGCTTGAGCTGATTTACTGGTAAAGCTAATTTTCATCTCATCACAGCAGAAATTCAGTGCTAATTCAGACTTATTAAAAATTCAGCGCTATTCTCCACTGGCTCAAATAATAACATTTCCGACAGGGTGGTGCGCTGATGCTTTAGTTGATAGAGGAACATTCAGTTTGCAGTCATTTCGACTAAATGGGGCCTATCGGCAGGACACGTATTCTCAATGAAAGGACAAGTGCAGCAAGCCATTTCTCACTTTCTCTTTAGCGCCTCGTTTTAATTTTCAGATAAAAGCCCATTCCGACGGCAGTGAGCCTTTAACAAGTGACGACGTCCCGCATGGAGGCTATGCATATTCACACGCCACTGATAGTTGCAATTTCAGCTCTATTCCCTCCAGCTCGCTGGCTGTACAAAGGGAACCTTCTGCCGTCATTAAACCTACACCTCATCATGCCTGCAGGAACCAGACGCGCGCTCTCTCTCAGGATGGACGGATCGCTTGGTTCTTTCCTTTGAAGTCCCAAATGGCTTCTTTCTTCTGCTGCCAATTTGGCTTTCAGACAGTCTGGCCTCTTGGCCTTCTGCTGCAGGGTCCGATCAGACCCATTCTGCTTTTTTGTTTTCCATCTCTGTCTCCGGATCGGGATGCTTTCATCCTACTCTGACAATCCATGACCACCACAGTGCACTGTGAAAGAGCCTTTTCAAGACATAGTTCACTCAATAATGAAAATTCTGCCTGTATTTGCTCACCCCGCTGGTGTTACAAACCCAGTCATTTTTGTCGGTGGAACATTAAAAGGAGAGGTTTTAAAGATTTAATTCAGCTATTTTCCAATATCAATTCACATGATGACATCGATTAACGATGGTATAATTTATTTCTGTCATCATTTACAGACCCTCATGTTGTTTCAATGAGAGTCAAAGGGGTCAAATGTTGCTTTGGACCCCAACTTTCTTCAAAATATCTCCTTTTGTGTTTAGCAACAGGAAAAAAGCCAGACAGGTTTGGAACAGCATGAAGAGAATTTTATAACCCAGGCTCATTGGAAAATCATAGGTGCCTGTTGCCCATCAGCTAAAGTCATGTCCAAAGCCGTGGTCCATCTTCACCCTTTATATAAATAGTTAAAGATTAGTTAAAGATTTTGTAATCATATGACGTAGTTGTGCTTGGAATCAATAGTTTTCCCAGTAATTTTGTCAGATAAATACCTTAACCAAGTTTTTTTTTCCTGTGCACATACACACACACACACACACACACACCCATCCATCCTATTTTGATAATTGGATCAAACTTGTATGGTCATAAAAACAAATATCCCCTTCGGACATCACTACTTTAGGTTTCCCAAAATATTGTGCACAATTCATTAGGATTACTTTTATGGTGTTTCTAAAATCATTTTTTAGATCTACTGTCTTTATGGGGAGAAAAAAAAAAAACAGCATTATGTTTCTTAAAACTCGTTCTGTTCCACTGGAAAAAACATCCCAATTTTGGAGCACTATTCCTCTAATTTCGGACCAGTACGGCAAACGTTCCCCTTCCTCCTCCATCCTGCACACCGGCTTTTATCTCCCCACTGAACAGCCGCGTTTGCTTTTTCCCACACTGTTACTAATTGATGCAATTATCCTTCTATTTTTGTGAAGGTCTGCTAAAAGCAGGCACATTTTGAAGGATGAGCCATTCGTGAGGAGCAGGGCTTTGCTGACTATCTTTATCTCTAATGAGAACAACACTTTCTGATCTCTGGATAAACTGCGTTCTGCCTTATGTGGTTTGAGAGAGGAGAAACAAACTAAAGTTAGCAATGCCACTGACTTAACATTTTTCAGTAGCGTGACAGTACCGGAGCAGTTTTTACAACCGTGTACCTTTGCTAGTAACAAGCAACAAGCATTGGCATAGAGTGTCAAAACGGCGCGTTGCGATTTTTTTTCATGATTTTTATATTGTCAAATGTACAATATATCAAAGCCCAGCAATATATTAAAAGTTGCATATAACTTTTCCCGTATACACGCATGCACTCAAGATATATTTTAACAAGTCTGGACTGAGTGATTGCTTAAATATTTGCAAAAATGTAAACTTATCGCACAGCCCTATATATAATGTTTGTTGTATTTTATATCCAGCTTTATCAGCACACATACACTAAACTCATGTTAAGCAATATACAGCACAAAAAGTTGTCACAAAATGTAAGTATTAGGCAAGAGCAAGTACAGCATTATCTGTTAACCATATGAATTATCTGTAATCGGACTGGGCAGGGCCGGAAGTGGGCGGGATTTAACCCAGAAGTGGCCGGGTTGTCTTGAAACGGGCGGGGCTTTAACCAGTATGTTATTTTTAATCATGCAATTGATATGGGTTGATCACAAATTGTTATATTTATTGCTGATTAGAAAACTATTTACATGACAGCATCAGCATTGAGCTTCAGATCAATGGTTTTGATCACGATAAACTATATACAGAACAAGTTTGCAACAATGAATACAACACATGCGGTTGCAATTATGAAGAAATACACTTTTTAATCATTATTTTTTGCGTGAAGTCAAAAAACTAGTTAGCAGACGGTTAAAAAAAGAAAAATCTCTGACAGGAAACGCTAGTCACATTCTACCAAGCACCACGTCTGAACAAACCCCAAGTTTACCAGAACTCTACTGGTTAATAAGTATTGTAAACAACCTGAAAAAAAGAAACAAACCTGAAGCTGAAGAAACCCTAAACGTTAACGGAAAAGACCTGTGAACCTGAGTGACTGAGGGAGAGACGGAGAAAGAAAAAGAGCCGTTCTCTTCACAGTGTTCTGTTTGTGAGTGAGCAGAGCGGGACACAGCAAATCTGTATGTGTAGGGGAGGGGCGCTGTGACTAGCCGATCACAGAACGCAGTTGGCAACCCAATGCGGAATTTTATTAAATCCGAGCACAGATATTGACTCGTATTACTTGTGTAATACTTGTACTCAGCAAAAGCGCATTATCCGTACCGGATACTCATTTCAGCAGAGTATCCGGCTCAACTCTAGTAAGTATATTATCGCTTATCTCAATAAAGTTGGACATAAGTATTCTAACCAGTTCTTGTTTTCCCTGGGGATCGAACCCAAGAACTTGGCATTGCAAGCACCAATGCTCTACTGGAAAGCTATACTTAGGAACAAGTATACTTGGGAAGGATGAAATATACATTATAGCATATATGAACTGCTTGATTGCTGCAAAATGTTAACAATATCAATCTCTAGGTCCTGGTCCAGCCCTGTCCTCTCTTGCCCTTCACTGACATTGCCTTTCGTCCTACTCTCCACAATCCTATTGATTTCAAGTAAGGTTGTTATAGTGCTTATGTTTGGGTATGGCTTAGGGTTAAAGGAAGTAGAATATGGTCATGCAGAATAAGGCATTAATATGCAAGGCAGCTGTAATTACTAATAACCAGCAAATTAAATAAAACTACTTTCTGAAGAGTGTTTACATCATGTGTAAGTACAGTTAATGGAAGCTAAAGTTACCACAACATTCAAGGCTCACATGGTAGGTAATTGCACTTTATTCACTGCTTTGAAAGATCTTGAAGACTACTTTCACTCAGGGACCAAATAGGGTTGCTGAGGCTTTTAAGATAAGCAGCGATGCACTCCTCTCTTCAATTCAATTCCATTAAGCACAATTCCTTTAACAGTATCTCTTAATAAATCAATAGCAATTCCAGGCCACCAGGTAATTCCAATCAAACACTGCTGTTTAAACTAGCCTAAACACAGCAGCATTTACTTTTAGGGTTGTCTGTGGCTGACAAAAGTCTTTAACACTGATTCTCCACAGTTACTCATCATTCAGAGCCCTGTTAAAGACCTGTTAAAGCCCTGTTAAAATCAACATGAAATCACAACGGACCCAGTTTAAAGTGCCTTGTTAATACATGTTCCTGATCTTATTGTACACAATTCTCCTTTGACGTACTACATCTTAGCATCTGGGTTAAACATCTGGGCTGGTGAGCTGAGGTTTGCAGTTTCAAACTATAGAAAGAGCAATAAGTTATTTAACTGCACATTGCTTCTGGGGAATAAAGACATTCGGTAGGTAGCTTTACATAATGTGTCCGTTAAATCCAAAGTAATGAGAGAAATGGCTTAAAGACTGAGGTGAAATGCAGAGTAAGTAAAGGATTCAGCCGATCATTATTGCCAAATAAACACGACTGGGGTGATCTGATCTGCATCATCCCAGAGGGGTGTCTTTTATGATAATGACCATCTGACTGCACATTATCCAGCTCATTACATGGATATTTGATAAATACAAGAACATAAAAATATATACTTGAGATTAAATAATTGTTTTATATGAAATTGAGCATAGTGTGTATACACACACACACACACACACACACACACACACACACCTTGCCACAATTCTGTCTCTGAGCTCTTTGACCATGATTCTCATTTGCTCTGACATGTACTGTGAGCTGGACGGTCATATATAGACAGGTGTGTGTCTTTCCTAATCAAGTCCAATAAGTTTAATCAAACACAGCTGGACTCAAATGAAGGTGTAGAACCATATCAAGGATGATCAGAAGAAATTAACAGCAGAGTTAAATATATGAGTGTCATAGCAAAGGGTCTGAATACTTAGGACCATATGATATTTCAGTTTTTCTTTAACAAATCTGCAAAAAAAAAATCTGTTTTTCTGTCAATGTGCGGTGTTGTGTGTACATTGACGGGAACTTAAATTAAATTATTTTAGCAAATGGCTGCAATATAACAGAGTGAAACATTTAAGGGAGGTCTGAATACTTTACATACCCACTGTATCTATGTGTGTGTATATACACACACACACACAATATATGTGAGAGATGAGGGAGGGTCAAAGTACCCATGCTCACCAGTTAATCCAGACCGTTTACCTCTAAACTGAAAACTGCACAGTGACATTTCCACTAGCCACAGATACATGTAGATATGGTTAGTTTATGCTGAGATAATACAAGAATCAGTTTAAAAAAGAATTCACTGGAAATAAGAGAATCACTGAAAGCAAATCGTTACAGAACGGCGTCCTGTACAGCACAATTGGCGGAGAATCAAATCAGCAAGCTGTTAAGGGTCATCCACTACATATCTGACTGATAAACGTGCGGCGCAAGAGAGCAGAGTCTGGCCTCGGGGTGCAAATACGAACGGTTCCATCACAAGCCTAAGATAACAAGCTCCATTTCAAAGCGAGAGCACTCTCCCTGCTCCAGCACCTCAGCCAGCGAGCGCTTGACTGCGGAAAGTCTGAGGATGACGGGGGCTTACAGCGCGCCATATGTCACTGCCACCAAGTCCTCCTCATCCCTGTGAGCCATGCCAAGTGGATTTTCTGTCCAGTCGACCCACTGCTCCCAAACAGCTGCCGGAATATCAATTACAGCGCTCTGTGATCTGCAGGGGGTGAGACACAGGCACAGGGAGGGGTGCGTCGCTCTTATCTGATGGAGCTGGATGAGATCTGGGAATTAAATCTGCCGATAGCAATCAGAAACAGCTTGATCTTATTGAAAGAGTTAAAAAGGTTTACAATCCAAATAAGCTACACACAACACCGAGCACGCCTTTCAGGTGACGGGCCTTATTCAGGAAACAAACAGAATTTCCTTGGCCATCATTCTTACAAAAGAAATGATGCATTAAATTCAATTTGATATTTACTTATTTTTTTGCAAAAATAAAAAATAAAAATCCTTTTATATGTGTATTATGAATGAGGACCTGTTGTACGCATTTAATAAACATTTTTAGAATTTAAAATTTAAAAAAGTAAAATCTATACAAATGCAAATTACATGAACTACCATTCAAATTTTTTTTATTAAGAAATTGGCAATTTTGGGGATTGACAACCACATTTACTTTCAGATGCGAGTCCGGAAAGCTCCTGTTCAAGCAGAAACTTACAGTAGTGTCCCGAATACAGTAGTGTTTACAACGCCAAGGTCATGGGTTCGATTCCCAGGGAAAGAAAGAACTGATTAGAATGTCAATGTGTTTGTTGAATGCAATGCAAGTCGCTTTGGATAAAAGTGTCTGATAAATACAGAAATGTAAATGCAAGAGTATTAGCACCCTATAGGCAGGTTTAGGAATAGGTGTTGGGGTGGCGTTATTCAACAGGTAACAGCCTCAATGAGAATTAAAATTCAGCACAACACTGGCTCCGTTCAAACAGCATACATTCCTCAAGAATGCTATTGTGACCTGTAACCGTAATAAGGACTAAAACACAGAACTGACAACCGTATTCTGCCGCCGTGTGATACTTTTGTTCAGCAAGAACACACTGAATTGGTCAAGATATGGATGATGTCATAAAGGATCAAATGTTGTTCTTTTAAACTTTCAATTTATTTTTAGAATTCGGAAAAAAAGAAGGCATCACAGTTTTCACAAAAATATGAACTGTTTTTAACATTTATAATGCTAAGAAATGTTTCTTGAGCAGCTGATCAGAATTATCATGTGACACTGAAGACTGGAGTAATGACGATAAATGATCACAGGAATAAATTACATTAACAAAATCTGTTTGAAAACAGTTCTTTTGAATTGGAATATCTAAAAATATTACTGTAGTTTATAATCAAGAAAATCCAGCATTGTTGTGCAGAAGAGACTTCTTTCAATAATATAGAGACCCCAAACTACCCTTTAAATACTCTAAACGCCATTTTATTTGGTCACAAAAATGGACTAATGAAATTTATTTCTTTGAACTGCAAATTCCTCTTGATGTCATGCCAATACCAGGCCTACTTCAATCTTCATGATTATCCACAGATTAAAATTGAGCCAGTTCTTCAATTCCTCAACATTATTTCCTACTGAATACTCTGATTTTATTTTAGGAGTAAAATAGTTGAAGTACAGCTGGTTTTGTAACACACATCAAACCTTTTCAATACAGCCTCCGCAATTTCACAAACTATTAGAATGAAACCGATAGCTGCCACAACGGTTTTGTTGTAACGCAAGTCTTCAGAAAAACCTTCAGTAACATTCACACCAAACGTCTCCTAAAGACAACGTTACATGATCAATGATGATCGTCTGCCAGCATATGGCCTGATGTTGCCTTCTGTGAAATCAGACTCTGGGTTAGTCAAGGATTTCTAATGCGAGTTTTGAGAGAGGATTTCAGTGTTTCAAAGATTATGAGGATTAATCTTCTCTCTCCTTAAAGGAACAGCTCAGCATAAAATTGCCATTTACTCACCCTCATGTTGTTCATACTCGTTTCCATACGACTGAGATGGACAAAAACGCTTTATTCTGAAAATGTCTTGTGAAGCAATTCAATAGCCTTGAATGAGGAAATATTGTGCAAGAGTTGAGCGTATTGTTGCATGGGCTATTTTTATGCTTTTTGGTGGTATAAATTACCATCCACTTCTGTTGCATGGAAAAGATCAGCTCAGATATTCCAGCCGCCCTTTGTGTTAAATAGAAGAAAGAAAATAATACAGGGTTGGAACGACAGAGGAGTAAATGACATTTTTTTTTCTTTTTTGCGGAGAACTCTTTCTTCCTGTGGCAGAGCAGATGACAGATGTGTTGTGTGTGTGGTTGCGTGAAGCAGGAGAAGGTGTGCGGTAGGATGTGTTTTGGGGATAGTTCTCTGGGTGTCTCTGAGGCAAGAACTGGAGCTTTGATCCTCCCTTTCTCTTTCACCGGACTGATGAGATGAGACTGCAGGAAGACTGCCTGCCTCGCATCAAATACTCTCTCTCTCCCTCTCTTTTTATTCTCATTCTCACCACTTTTTTCCAATCAGTCCACCGTAACTTGATATGCTCACCTTTTCTTACTAACTCAGTGAGTCTCTCCCTCTCATTTCACTCCATTTCAATCTGCTTTCTACTTCAAAACCTAGTGAGCTGCCACCATCATAGGTCCACTCCTAAAAGAAAATGAAGACACTTTCAATTTGCACAATTCAGGCATTGCATGTACTGCAGATATGGACAGTTGTGATGGAGGAGTACTTATGATTAATCAAATGCTTTTGATTTGTGGAGCAAAATTCCAGGGATTTTCAAAGTTTGAAACGTTCCATAAGAATTAACTGGAAGTTTATAATTGGGAACTTGCACGTATTTGAAAAACAAAAGCATCTTACAGTACAAATCAGATTCGGCTGAATTTTCTGATTCGGTTTCATTTGAACCTGCGCTACTTACTGCAAGTGGATTTTTACAGCATTTTTTAAATAGGATTTTCTGTTGAAAAGTGTAATTTAGTAAAGTGAAAAAAATAAAAAAAAACACTTTACCCACGTTTCAAAATGAATTTCCTTTTCATTCCAGTTAAGTTTCCAACAATATTTCCAAAATTCCCCCAGCTCCCATAGAGAGTTTTTGGAAAATTCATTTGAAATGTGAAATTGAAATTCCCTTTAGTTAAACACCCAGAATGGTTAAAAGAGTGAATGCAGACTAAAAATTCTCATTTTCACACACTATTTGTGTATTTTGTTGACATATAAAGATAGTCATTAGCTTAACAAAATGTCAAATGTTATAATATTTAATTTACACTGCTCAGAATTAAGGGAACACTTAATCATTTATTGATCTCGTTGAATTAAATATTCAATTTGAAAATATTTATAGACATTTTATAATTTGTTAACGGCTAATGGAAATCAAAATAATCAACACACTGAGGGCTGGAATTGAAAATCATTTTTAAAAAAAACCTAGATAAAAACTGAAGTGACAGGCTGATCCAACAAGTTCATCACAGGAACTCAATGTCAGTCAGTCGTGTGTTTGGCTTCAAGTGTCTGTATTCACTCATGACAACATCTGCTCCTGATGGGATGGAGGATGAGACCTGATCTCCTCCCAGACATGGATCATCAGTATCTTCTGGACAGTCTGTGCTGATACTTGAAGGCTTCAGATGCTCCAATATATAATGATCCAGAGGATCTCAACTGGATTCAGGTCTGGGGAACATGTGGGCCAGTCAATGGCATCAATGCCTTCATCTAAAAACTGCTGACACACTCTAGTCACATGAGGTCGTGCATTATCATGATCAGGAGGAACCCAGGGCCAGCAGAAGGTCTGATAACGGCTCTGAGGATTTCTAACAGCAGTAAGAGAACCATTGGTTAGCAGGTGGAGGTCTGTGCGATCCTACAAGTATGTTCCTCCCCAGACCATTACTGACCCGCCGCCAAACTAATCATGCTGGATGTTTCACAAAGCATAATGTAGCCCACGGCATCTCCAGACTCTTTCACGTCAGTCACATATGCTCAGTGTGAACCTCATCCATGGAGAACGAATGGCCAATGCTGAGCTGTGAGCACCATTAGGAGGACATCGGGCCCTCAGATTGGTCAGAAACATGCACACCAGTTCCTGCTGGAGGTCCTTTTGTAGGGTTCTGGCAGTTCCTCCTGTTCCTCCTCACAGAAAGGAGCAGATCCCAGTTCTGCTGCTGGTTGTTGCTCTTCTACATCCTTGTCCAGCTCTCCTCGTGTAACGTCTGTCTCCCAGTATCTCCTCTATGCTCTTGAAACTGTGCTGGGAGACACACCAAACCTCCTTGTGACGGCACATATGAATGTCCAATCCTGGAGGATCAGGACTGCCTGATTGGGTTGCAGGAACTGCCTCATGTTACAGACAGAGACAAGGACCCAAACAAAACAGTCAGAAAGAACAAGGAGAAAACATTTGTCTATGACCACCACCAGCAAAATCATTCCCTTTTTTGGGTTATGTCTTGCTGTTGTGTCTCCTGTTGCACCAAAGCAGGTGAAACTGATTCTCAGTCACTTCTGTTTCCTAATTGAACTTCTCTGACATTTAACTGACTTGGTGTTATTCTGTGATCATTAATCGTTCCCTTAATTATTTTAGTGTACATAATTCAATTGAGCAACAAATACATTGCATAACCTCAGTGAACCGAAGATGGTATAAGTAGTGAGAGAAATGTTCATTATAATAAAAAACACCAATAAAATAGTTACATAATTTATTTTTTTTAAATGTAAGGCTAGCATTTGTGCTTTATAGAATACATTCACATTATTTTCAACATTCTTACACCAAAGTCTTCTGAACTCAATGGTGAGGAAATCCCATAATGCTTTGCAACATGCTGATCGAAATAATCCAGATGGCAGATAATGTGACATATTCATTAGATACCAAAAGTATCGATTTTCTCTTTACATTTAGTCATTTTTTTTATATTCTTGCCAAATAAACGTTTTTTTTTTTTTCACTGAACCCAAACTTTTGAACAGTAGTGTATTTACACTTTTCTAAATACTTATTTATTTTTTAGTCTGTTGCCTTATTAGCTTAGCATGATCATGCCAAACTCTTAAAAAATAAAATTAAAAAACAATTGTGAGGCATTTCTATTTTGTGACACGTGGAGAAAAAAACAAAACAATATAGCACACGTAGGCAGAACAGCAGTAGACAGAAAAGGCAGTTCGCCAAGTTTTCAAAGAGCTCCTCTCTCCCTCCTCCTCTTTCTGGTGTCTGTCATTACTGTGTGTTAGACTCTTGCATCACTCACACATCGTCCGCTCACTGACAGACCTCAAACATGTACACAGCCAAGTTAAATATGACGGGTGCGTTTAGTAAACAAGCTCTCGCTAGATTCAGAGGACGTTTTTAATCATGTCCTACGCCAATTCATTTCTCTGTTTTATAGGTAAAAATCATATGGATTTTACTTAGACTCTTCTGAGACTAAACGGGCAACGTAAAATAATTTCTCCGTTTATATAAAAGGGATAGTTCATCTAAAATTTAAATCGTGTCATGATTTACTCAATTTGATCCAAACCTGTATAAGTTTCTTTCTTCTAATGAAAATGTTTTGAAGAATGTTGGTAACCAGAGAGTTGACAGTAGCCATTGAGGACAACTTCAGGTTTGGAACAACTTGAGGGTGAGTATATGATGACAGTATTTAATTTTGGGGGGTTAAACTAACCCCTTTAAAATGTATAATAAAATGATCAATTGTATGCAATTTTCTGCTATTTCTAATAACTACAATACCGCATTTTCCAGTATATAACCCACGGTTTATACCAGATTTTTACAAACCCCACAAGGGGGTGCGGGTTATATAAGGGTGCGGGCTATATCAAAGTTTTTACATGTAATATTTCAATATATTGGTTACGTCCCTAAGGACGTACAGGTTTTTTTGAGGCATTTTCTTTCTTGTGAGGGTTGTTGTCTCTGGCGCTTGTACTATCACTCTGACAGCTGGCTCTGATAGGCTATCTGACCTGTCAATCATGCAAGAAGCTGTGATTGGCTGTGCTGCATGAGGGCGGGCTCTTCTCATCTCATCCGATGATCAACACCTGTAGAATCACTTCTTAAGGGACGAGCTGCTGCACAGCAGGAGACACTGCTTTTTCTTTTGACTTGTGTTTGTTTTATTGTTTGAATTTCGCGCACAAGCACTGTGTACCGAGCCTGAACAGTTATGATAATTGACATCATGCGAGCAATATTCGAAATGTGAACTTACACAAAAAACGTTAATCTATGGGTGCGGGTTATATAAGGGTGCGGGTTATACCAATGTTCTTTTACACAACACCCCAAAACCTGCGTGCTATGAGGGTGCGGATTATCTGTGTTATATGTGGGAAAATACAGTAATAATCTCTTGACGTTTGGATAAAACAGTGAGATGTAGTGGGAAAGTTTCTGTGTTACTGGTGTAGCGTACGGTGGATATCTGAAATAAGGATGCAGAGTCCCTTCCCTGAGTTTGTTTTTATAAAATAAGTCCCAAGTAAATTAATTTTCCGGTTCCATTTGATGTTTACACGGTTTCCAGCTTAAAGGCATATGGATCAGTATTTAACTTACACACTCGCCTGGGACTAAACAAGCAATCTATTTTTGTCTGTTTACATTAACATACAAAATTGCTACCAAATACAACAATAACAATTTGGGGGAAAAGCGATATGTAGTGGGGAGGTTTCAATGGAACTGCTGTTGACAAAAACATCCTCAAATGGGAGTCATTTGGTTCATTAAAATGCTTCAGTCAAGCAAAAACCGATATAAGAGCCTCTTGTGCCACAGCATCACCACAAAACATCCCAAACAGCTGTGAGAATCGTTCAGAATTAATGGGTGTTCTCCTATACGTTCCCCGAATCAAGTTTGAGCATTTGAAACGGCATGCTTGACTTTGCCATGGCCACCTGGGCACAACTGCCGGGCTCCTATTGTTTCCAGGCGACAGCTTGCTCTTGCTTTCTCTGTCATTAGATTTGGAGCGTCTGACCTTTCAAATCCCAGCTGTCAGAGAGTTGATCATATCTAAAACCGTTACACACTGCAATTAGAGCCGCCCCGTTCTGAACCAGGCAGATTCATTTGACAGACACAGACAAAGAGAGAGAGAACCATTAAACACAGCAGGACTCAAACTCACCCGTCATGTGGGAGTCAGTCCAAAGATGCTGATATAAAGCGTAGATGGAATTAGTGAGAAAGGAAAAGAGTAGAAAGATCTGTCCGGCGTCAGAGCGAGAGAGTGATCCACCCCTTACGCAGATGAAAGAATGACAGACCAGAAGCAGTCAAATCTTTGAAGTGCGGTGCGTAACTGAATGGCTCTAACCAAGCGATAGTGCGGCTGAAATATTTATTCAGCCGGGGCCGAGGGACCCTGCGCTGGATCGGAGCTGTGGCAGGAGAAGAGAGGCCAGCGCTCAGTCCCTCGGGGGCCGTCTGCTCTCTCGAGCTTCGCTCATTTGCTCTGCGACTTCACAAATGGCTGTGAAACATCTGACAAGACTCGCTGCCAGCTTAATTGAACCTCTGCCGTGTTCAAAAAAGAAAGTGGCATAGCATGAAGGAAAAGAGAAACAGAGAGATGGAGAAAAGTCTAGAGACTCAAATTCAATTCAACACTGGCCACATGCACTGAATTTTGGACAAATGCAAAGTATAACATGTTGGATATTGTTTGAGTAAAGTAATCTCATCCACTGTAGACATAATATCATCTGGAATGAGGTGTTTTCTGGACCCTGGAGAGGTTTTGACATGGTCTGACATCTGTGCTTATAACATTTTCATGGCAAGAGTCTGATTACACTGCATTCAGCACAAAGTACTGCTTTTTAAAAGCATGTTTTCATAATATATGGGTTGCTAGACAACAGGGCCGACGTGAAAGGCATTTGATGATGGGAAAAATATCAGATAGAAGTATCGAAATTTGCGTCAAGAAATGTACAAGCTGTCAGGGTCCAAAATAAAACGTTAACCACTAGTTGTTCGGTGTGTGTATGGAATCATTTCATTTTTTCCTCCAACTCTTTCCTCGCCACTGACTGAATTGAATCCATGTTTTCAATATTATAAAGGTAGGAGATTTACACATGCACTATTATACATCTGCTGAAAGAGTATAGCATCTCTGGATTATCGTCAATGGACAGACGCTTTAAGATTTAGTTCATCTTATGAAAAATAAACGTCAACATTGAAAACCGTTTCTTTGACTTACACGATGCCTTATTTAGTTGTGTAACAATATCTTAGGAGACGTGATTGTCAGCGCTGCCAGTCATGAGATTAATGCTCAAGTATCTGCCAGCAGGACTGGTGTTACCTATAGGCGGAGTGAGCGATTGCCCAGGGCCTCAATGACCACAACATCCAAGACATGCAGCAAGACACATACAGTAGATGTCCACTGCATACAGATGAATTATTATTCACCAATTAATGTCACCGTTTCATTCTGAATGAATTTCCTCAGCAACTGACAGACTTAAGTTTATATCGCTAAATGACGCAAACAAAATGAACATGGGGCTCCAAAGCGAAAGTCTAGACAGGCATGCAATGAAACAGCTCGTAAAGAGTGCGAATGCAGACACATAACCAAGCCGGGAGCTGACTTGCAGAATACTAAAGTACAATTAAAGAAGTTTGTATTCAAAGTCAAAAACAGTATAGAATTTTAAGGTTTCAAAAAAAGTTGTTCTAACAACTGAAATTAAGTCTTTCAAATCTTAAGTTGTTATATACACACACACACATATATATGGCCCTGACTGCCAGAAGACAGATTTAACTTAATTTTTTAATGTCATTTTGTTTATTTCTGCATTATATTGTCCACAGTATAATGCAAGCCAATCACTGCACTCAAACATGAAGGATATGACTACTTTATGATAAAACCAGTTATCTATGGGCTGGAAATATTCCCTTATTTAAACAACTTCAATTGAATCTAATTATTGACGATTGCACTGTAAAGTGCATGAAAAAAAAAAATTGAACATTGTTTAATACAAAGTGTTTCCCCCAAACCTTTCATTTAATCCCCCCAAAATAATTAATCTAGAGCTTTGTCTAATTGTAATGCTCTTTAATGCGATGCTTTTGTATTGTATTCTTGTATTCTTTCAGAATAAAATAGTGTATATTCATACAGTATGGTTTGTGCACTCACAAAAAATGTTTTTTTTTAAAGCAACAAGTTAAACCTGAATATCACAACACCTTTTTTCATTGTTTCACAATACTCATTTAATGATTGTTAACGGAGGTTGGTGTCTTTAGAAGAGGTTTCTGTGCTGAATTTGACATAAAACCACAAATACATGTTTAAGTTAAAGCCAAGTTAAACAAAATAAAAATGAGAAATGCTGTTGAAATAACAGCGGAATCATTGTTTTAGTCAATTATAATAACCCTGATTAGCATTCCTGTAAACCTCCACATTGTGTTTGCACAGAACAGGATTAAATGCTCAGTGTCAGAAAATAATTGACAAATGCATTTCTCTGCAGTTTGTGTGGTCATTGTGTCTCGCTGTTGTGAAGCGACTCAAGAGTACAAGAATAAGCAAACAGAGAAATGGGCAAAGCGAAAGATGCGGTGTCTATGGAAACAAATCCTTCACAAAGAAAATGTCATTAACACAGACTGGAATACCGAGTTCAAACTCACAATGATTTCATCGCCGTGCGTCACCGAATGGTCTGTGCTGTTGGTTTCTAAATGGCCTAATGTTTTAAAGTGCTGCACAACTGATCTAATCAGAAACGAGATACACGGCCTTTAAAAATATTGATAGCAGAATGTCAGTCTAATTTGACATGGAATCAGTTTTCTTGCCACTAAAAATTCTAGAGGGGAAAGTGTTTGAATTACAACATCATATAATACGTCACATCATGAATGATTATCAATGTACTCATCTCAGAATGCCGATATGTTTTCCCACACATAATTATATTGCAGAAACAAATCATACAGATGCGTGAAATCGCTCACAGTAACGTGAACTGCTCAATCTTGCTGACACTCCACTACAGTATCTCACATGCTTCAATGTCCTCGTTCCTATCGGCAGCAGCCGCACATTCAGTTGCTGCTCATCTGCACAGAGGGAAACGTTTCTCAACAGCAGGATTATCATTTATTTTCAACTTCCATCTTCATTCTCAATTTCATTTAGCTTTAATTGGTCTAGAAATAATTATATACATGCCCACAAAAAAAAAAAATCATTCTTAGAGCGTTTACAGACATGTAGACCATTTGCTATATTCCAAAACAGCGATTTAATTTGATGCATTGTTGCATTTTCTTGGTTAAATGCATTTATGCAAGTCACCTGTGAATAACCTGTCCTTTTATTTGTCAGAATTTCCTTGTCATCCATTGTGTACTTATCAATAGCTGTTGTTATAAACGCAAATGCTTAAACGAATGTAACCGACAGCTACCTTCGTAAAACGGTTTGTGTGTGTGTGTGTGTGTGTGTGTGTGTGTGTGTGTGTGTGTGTGTGTGTGTGTGTGTGTGTGTGTGTGTGTGTGTGTGTGTGTGTGTGTGTGTGTGTGTGTCACACAGTTATAATGCACTTAGAGCTGGAATCAAGACTTTGTCAAGACAGCATTCTTGCAATGCACGAAGAAAAGCAACAACATTTTAAGATGGTGTTTTAATGTGCTAAATATAGAAGATGACCATTTGGACCAAAAATCAAAATATGAAAACAAAAATAATTTATGTAATTAACTCAATTTTTGTTTCGGAGTGTCCTGTACATTTTCTTCACAACAAACAAAAAATACATAAATAACATTGAATGACAAATGTACTTCGGGTCAAAATGGGCTTTCAATAAAATTTGACTTTCTATGGTGCAAGAAATATGCTTGTTGTTGTTGTTGTTTTTTGTTGGTGCTACCTGAATAGACAAAACTAAAAAAAGGATACCGTCTTCCCTTTTGTCATACATGTAGTAAAACTTGAATACCCATAATGCACTGGGTATTTTGCCATCCAAGGCCACGACCAGTCTGCTCCTATTGGATAAAGCTTGACTCGAGTCAAATACTGCCTTGCTTGAGTAGGAAATACTTCTTAGTAACAACAATGGCAGGAACTTGTATTATAATTGTATTGCTGTAAAGAGGAAAAAGTGGGAGTGAGATTTCCAGTGAAGGATTAAGTTTCAAGAGTGTTGTATGCAGTGGCTAAAGCTTGCAAAGAGTTGTAAATATGGAGAGAACACCGCTATGGAAATTCTGAAAAACACCTGTTTGTCGTTAACATTTTGGAGGATAAAGAGTAGTGTTTTTGGCCAAGCGAAAGGGGGGAATAAACTATTGTCACCCCATCCAACATCACATACAGGTAAGAAATCTGTTGCCGTAGGGTTTCATTTTTATCATAACGCTGTTTGACGTCTCGACAAACATTTTCAGTGATAAACCTACTCTTGCAATAAATGTGATATCTGCAATATCTGACCGTCCACGAACAGGGATACAAAATGTGCAAGTGCAATCTGTACAGTTCACAAAAGCCCTAGAGCGGTCAAATAAAAATAGAATTCTCAGTCCAGCTAACAAAGTGTAAACATTGTTACATATGATAGGTGACATTGTAACAAATCAAAGCGGGTTGAAAATCTGCAGAGTTACACTTTAACAGCAATCCTTTAGAGAGTCGATTAGGAAAGAAATGATGCGGACAGGATGAGAACAGAACAAACAGGTCAAAGAAATATTATAAGTCACATTAAAACAGAGCAGGCTGAGCAAAGGTCTTTAATTTAACACGAGAGCGCATCGCCTGCATGCACACGTGTGTCTGTAGGAATAGGGAGCATGAGCGCGCGCGCGCGTGTGTGTGTGTGTGTGAAACAGGAACGCAGATGTGGCCAGCCTCATTAAAATGACAGCTGGCTATTGAGCACACTTGCTGACCCTGTGGGCCGTTTGTTGAAATGGGTGAGAGTGCATTATGGACATGTCTCATAATTGATCATCTGGACTGCGTAGAATCTCAAGCTCGTCATTTCTGAGCACACACATACACTGCAACTGTTAATCCACCAACAGGCTGCGAGCCTTGCTTCAACGTAATCGCATTTCTCCATGTTTTCAATGAATATTTACAGCAGACGATAAGTCGGATGCTGGTATTGCATGTTTGGAGAGCTCATGTAGAAGTGCAGATGTTTATGGTTATGGAGAGTGAAGGTCTGCATGTTAAACCCGAACTTAACCACGGATGAGAAGCAGCAGTGCAGATTCAGTTTTCCAAACCTTATGAGAGACAACTCCAAGGTCAAACAGGATTCAGAAAAGTACGTTGTCTAATTATTTAACTCAGTTTGCATATTCAAAAACTGTCAATCATTCAGTTGCACTATTTTTACAAAAATGGAATTCAGTTCTTCATTTCCAAACCCACTTTTTGAAAAGTCCATGTCTTTCCAATGACACTAATGTATTGAAGGATGTGAAATGTTTGTCATCTCATCTGAACGACAGCACAGGTGCTTCAGAACACCGTGTCGGGACATGAGAACCGGCTATGCATGTTTGCCCCTTCATTTGCATGAATTACCCAGAATCCTTTACACATTTCCTTCCAAACACAATCAGGATATTGTCATTTCTTAGCATTCAAGGACATGGGAAGATCAAATGGATTCATTATTTTCTGCATTAGCAGTACAGTAGGTCCCAAGCATGGCCAAGTCAAATCTATGCATGTACCTCAAGGAGGCTTACAGGAGGATAATTACTCTATAATGTGATACGAGTTGTGTGATAATTGAATTTGAACAAATGAAGGTCATTCTTTCGTAGGACAGGGTGCTGCACTCAAATTAAACCGTGTGCGTTTCCACAGTGGCTTTACAGTGCATGAACACACTGGAGAAATAATTCATGAGTCTTGTAGATCTATGCACTGCGTTTTTACACTCAGAGTTTCTTTTAATTTGAGCAAAAAGGGTTTCTGCCTCTGTGTATTTCAGTTCAGTGTAGGCACATGTCCTGTTATGGAACTACCAGATGTTAAAACCAACTGAGGAAATCTACTAAAGTTTCAAATTTTCACTCAATTTGCCAAAAACATGAAAGCAAACGGTTTCCACAAAGGTCTCAAAAGCAGACTATAGAAACCAAGAAGCATTGAAGAAAATGCAATTGCCAGTTTAATCACAGTGAGCAAATTGATAGGAACTTTGCAAGACTGACGTTGAACTAAACCTAAACGTACAGCTTGAAACATGAACATTCAAAAACTTAAAATTCAGTGAGTGAAGAGTGATCATTAATTCCCTCAAGTTCACCTTTCAATGTCTATAATGAAAATCCACGAATACATTAAAGAAATTGCTTCAGGTAAAAAAAGACCTCAGGAGTCGTGGTGACTGATGGGACATCTCTTCGGAAGAATAAATGATCACTGAACGTTTTAAATAAAAGTCAGGTGATTTAATTGGCTTGTTGGCTCACGGAGACAAAAAGACCCGAGAAATATTTACTTTAGGTGCATTAAGTTTGATTTTAAGTAGGATTTTTGCGCTTGAAAATTTAATGAATAGTATTCAGTTTCAGCAATCCTCAAGTATCTTCAACAATTATCCATTCATTTTATGAACAAGCCTTTCACCAATAGCTATCCTGAGCTGGAATGTAACAGTAAGACGACCGGTCCATTTCAAGAGGCCCCTAAAGAAAACAAGATCCAGTCACAGGTAAAACATTTACTATATTAGAGTCAAATGTTAGTGATGTTACATGTCAGGCATAATCCACAGCTAGCTGTGCATTAAACGGTTTTATTGTATTCAGACAGACCATGGTTGAAGCAAATGCAAGGGGTCGTCTTCTTTTCCTCTGGGTCTTTCAATGGTGCCTGAGGCAAATTGTGTTTCCCTTGAGGAGTGGGAATTTCAGATCTCCAGCTCAAACCGGATGGTGAAGCTGACATTCTGAGAGTTGCAAATTTAACTGCTAGTTGCTAGGCAATTACACATCCAATCGATCCCAAAATTACACAAAAAGCAATTAGCCACAGAGCCTTCATGCATGCAAAGTTTGGGGAGTTTTCACCACAGGAGGGAAAAAGTTACAGCTGCTCGAATAGAGGAACTAGAATACATTCAGCTTCAAGCAGGATTCGATTCAAGCACGTCAACGACATTGTAAGGCATGGTAGAAATCAGAACGTCTATAATACCAGGAGAAAGCCATTCCTGGTTGCTAACTGTTGCACAATGACATCTTTGCTTGTTGATGCTCATTTCTGGACAAAATGCAAGGTTATTTGAATAGCAGTCAGTTAGTTTTCATGTGGCATCCCACCTTCACAGGAAATTATATCTGGAGGGCAAAATAAGGCTTTCGTCTGCTGGCTGCCAATTATTTTTTTACCAGGTTTGTACTAACTATTGTAAGACTGTTCATCAAATTCAGTATCTTATCAGTTAATGCGTACTATATACAGGAGAATAGATGCACACAGAATATGAATGCACTGACTTTCACGTTAAGCATTTTCCCCATAGAAAACCATTATAAAGAAAACGCTTGATGCATTAAGACGAGAGATTGGAGGATCAAATTTAGTACACACCTTATTAATAAAAACTATTATGTACAGGCAAGCAGGTAATGTGAACTAATTTTCCCAATTTGCGTTAATATATAAAGTATATATAAATTTACTTTTTGATGCAAAATGGTGTAGTTATAGTATCTACAAGTAGGGGATAAATTGGCTGTTTGAACAGGTTTCTTAGTAAATATGAGAGAGTCAATGAGATTGAATGCTGTTTTGGGTAAGCGTTAACCAAAATATTATTAGTTTTATTAGATTATTAACAGTTTTAGTAATTGTGTTTTTGACATTTTAAAAGCAAATTTAGGTTAAGAAAAAAAGTTACATGCATTCATCTATAAAGGTCAAAATAAAATTTTTAATTTTTAAGAGTCGTTTCTAGATCTTAAGGCCCAGTCACACAGCGAAAACGCATGAAGAACGCACGAATTACGCGCAGATTTTCGTTTCTGCGCGGAGCATGCGTCATATGCGTAATTCGACGGTGGAACGAACGAGGACCGTCAGTGATTGTAAGTGGATGTGCGTCGAAGGAGGTTTGTGCGTGATTTTGAGTTTTGAACGGTTCAAAAATTGCCTACGCACAGCTGTGCATCGGTGTGCATCATTTATGAGTCGGCGTGCGTAGTTTATGCGTTGAGTATGCGTGACATGCGTGGGACACGCGTCGGCCGTCAGTGCTTATGCGTCGGAACTGGTTCGAAAGCGCGCACGTCCACTGACGCCCCACCTTTATATCACTCATGAACCGCGCACCGTGGCGCACGTATCACGTTCATTCCACTGACAAGGTGGATTCTGAAAGTGCTTGTTCGTGGAACGTTCGCGAAGCGTGCGTGTTTGGACGCGCTCCGGCAGGGATTCATGCGTCGGGTGTTCGTGGAATACTTTGGTCAATTTCTCAACGCACAAGCACGCACAAACCCAATCTATGCGTGATTTGTGAGTAATTCATGCGCGATCGGCTGTGTGACTGGCCCTTTAGTAACCCCAGAATTTTTGCTTTAATCATATATATATATATAAAAATATATATATTTTTTTTTTTATTCAACAAGGATGCATTAAAATGATCGGAAGTGAAATAAATGTATAATGTTGCAATAGATTTGCATGCTGTTGCTGAAAAAACAACAACAACATATGTTATGTTTCCACAAAAATATTAAGCAACATTGATGACAATAAGTGCACAGATCCCCTAAAGGGACGTAGTGATGTCAAGTCCTCCTCTAAATCAA
Source organism: Rhodeus uyekii (assembly GCA_037043235.1). Lineage (NCBI taxonomy): Eukaryota > Metazoa > Chordata > Actinopteri > Cypriniformes > Acheilognathidae > Rhodeus > Rhodeus uyekii. Next base: position 1,890,940 of record JAWRVZ010000108.1, on the reverse strand, counting down.
TCTCCAAAGGACACTATAACAACTCAAATTTTCGATTTAATCACTTTTTATTTTGACTTTGTCAGTTGATTCAGTGACTACGTTTTTTCTTAGCTTTTCTTAGGTTGTAAACCTTTAAAAGACAGAAATAAAAGTTACTATTTTAACAAACCATGTCAAATGTTTCAGTAAATTAACATTTACATTTTTTCAAACTCAATGAAACGAACAGAAACTCATTTAAACAAAACAAATGAAGTCAATGCTGCAATCCATTTCTAAACCAAACTACACAGAAGTTAAACATTTAAAAATACTTTACACTGCATTTCAAACACAAAGAAATTAAATAAACACTTCACTGACCATTGGCATCTTTGGGACTGAACCGTCGAGTGAACTTGGTGTGTGTCTTCTCTCTGAAGTCTCTTTTTCTGAATGAATGAGAACCTCCATGTTTTATCAGGTGCTCTCAATCAGTGAAAATTACTAATCAGGTGATGCACTCTGCTGATGCACTCTGGGAATTGTAGTTCTTAAAACCCATTTCTGAGATTTAGATCAACAATGATGGAAAAAATATGATTCTTTTGTGTTCTCTCGCAAATGTTTTTCGTTACCCAAACATTCTTTGGGAGCTGCGTTGTCGATTACTTTCTCCGTGATGTTTCTTATGTACTTATTAACCTTTAGAAAGTATATACTCTTATTAATCCTTATTCTTAGACGTAGGCAAGCTTATCAATATAACTGAATGTTCTGTTTCTGTTGTGTGTTGCTAGCAAGCACAGATCCAAACTGTACCTAGTACATGAAGAATACATATTGTGTTTAGCCACTAAGCGTGACGAGCTGATCTTAGAAGTAGCAAAGGTGGGGGCTTAGAAAACTGTATACAAAGTAATGAAACTTTTTGCTCTTTGCCTTCACATGCTTAGACGTTGTCTGGGTGTGTGAATGCCTTTCTTGCAAGAAATAAAGCTTTAAGATTGTTACACCTTTCGAGAATCTCACTTGTGCTTTATTGATAAACATTTAGGAAACGAATTTCCACCACAACAGTTTGAACAATTAAACCTCCTGTTGGATTAAAGGTTTTCCAATGGATGTCCATTAAGTCCTGGGTTTATTTGATGACATCTGATATACGTTTGTATGGCAGATTAAACTGTCCTGACCTGAAAAGCATTCTCCATTAACAATGCAATCTAATCCAGCACTAGGCTTATAATCTTTGTCCAGAAAACTGCCTATTTGAGTCTGCAAACATGGCCGTCTAATCCTGAATGAAGCAGTGTCTTCTGCAGGAGTCTGGAGGTGTTGAATGGTCTGTGTTAGAGCTTTGTGAGACAGGCTGAGGCAACTAAAGCTGTGAGGATTATCAGCGAAGCTGTTAAGACACATAGAGACATGGCTGTCATTCTGCGAAAGAGCAGGGACACAGAGACAGGAAGTGGTGTCGTCGTCGTCGCGCCCCAGACTACAGCAGAGGACATGCTGGGCTGTGAATGCCGATGAGAGCTCGTGTTTTTCACACTGTAAAGACCCCTACATTCGTTTTTCTTTATACTGCACAACGTGATGTTAAAATCTCAACTGTGACTTTAATTCCTCATTTTAAATCACTATAACTATTGAAAAGCCATCAATGGAGAACATGTTTTTTCTTGTAGCAATCAATCAGCGTTTGCTATTAAAATGCATTTATTTTTAGAGCAGTATAAAGCAAGCAAGAGGAGTGCAACAACTTGGATTTAATTTTAAAGGCATAAATTAACTTATGAATAACCACTTTCATATGAATTGATAACTAGATAGAGGAAGTTCATTTTATAAACTTCAGTTGGCTTGAGAAAGCTTAAAAAGTTTTGAGAGTTTAAACTTTAAAACATGTCGCCAACAAGATTTATTTGGAGATTACTGATGATTCAGTTGGTCAGTGAATGGCGCCAATAGACCCAACCCCCATGTCTCTACGACTTTCTGATGCAGAGATATAGGTCTGGCTAAACGGTTGCTAGGGTACTTTGTTTGGTTGCTAAGGAGTAGCTAAGCCTCTGCCATTGATGTCACTTCAAAGGCTGCTTGACAGTATGAACGATATAAACCAACCACAACGCCTCTACGACATTCAGAACTGAAGATATCTCGCTTTGCATTTGGTTGCTAAGGTGCTCGATAATGGTTGCTAGGGCGTGGCTAGGAAGTGTTGAAAACATTGGTGATTGGCAGTTTGCCAGTTTGAGATGGGTTGCTAAGGTGCTCTAAATGGTTGCTAGGGCGTGGCTTAATAGCTTCACTGTGATCCTGAGACACTCATTGGTTGCCTGAGTAAAATGAGCCCTCCCCCTTGTCTCTGTGACGCTAGACACGCTGTGACATAGTAGATGGTGTTTCATGGGACGGCCTTCCCTATTCATTTCTATGGGGCAAATTTGGGCAGCTCTAGCACCCCAGGGGTGCAACTTTCACCCCATTGTGTGGTATGTTCTTACAGAGGCTGTCACCCTCTTCAAATGTGGCGAGTTTCATCTTTTTACAAATTCCTCGCTCCGAGTTATTAATCGTCAAAGTTTGTCGCAATGTTAAGTCAATGGGATTTTTCGGCTGCTTTTTCGCCCCTGGGGCGAACATCGTACCCCCGATCCCTTAGAACCGATATAGCAACTCAAGTCAGAACAGGTCTGAAGTCTGAGCAGAGTTTAGTGGTTGTAGCTTTAAAGCTGTAGGAGGAGATTCTTTTAGAATTTTAGGCAAGAAGAAAAATAATAATAAGTTTAGATACAATATCACTAAGTTGGCTTTCTCAAGCCAACTTAACAAGCCAAACACTGACTACATGGCACATGCTGTTCTTGAACCAGGAACTGGCAACGTCAGAATCAGGAATGATGTGCTCAGCAAGTGCAGAATCCAGAACAATTCAACATACAAAACTACGTCACTAATCACAATCAGTCTGTCTGCAATTCAAGCACATTGAGCTGATGACATCTTAAGTTGCTTGAGAAAGCCAACTTACTGATGTACAGAATAAACTATCTCCTCCTAGAGCTTTAAAGCTACAACCACTAAACTCGGCTCAGACTTTAGACCCGTTCTGACTCGAGTTGCTATATCTTTTCAGACTGAACCGACTTATGATTTTCCAAAAATTGAAGATTAAAATCATAAAAGTTCCATAGACTTCCATTCAAGGGGTGAACACTTTTGTTACATTGACTCTAATGGAGTATTTAAGCGTCATCCACTGTGTATCTAAGTCTAACAACTAACCTAGGACATGCTAGCCCTTGCTAATTCACGATAAATCTCGCCAACATGCTAATTTGCGCTAAATCTCGCTAGCGACTCACTAATTAATTCTAAATCTCGCTAACGACATGCTAATTAACAATAAATCTCACTAGTAACTCGCTAAATCTTGCTAGCGACATGCTAATGACAAACATGTAAAACGTTTAAACTTTCAAAATTTTTCAAGCTTGAAGCTTTTACAACTAATTTAAACTTTCAGGCTAGGCTCTCTCAAGCCAACTTAAAGTTACCCATCTAGTTCCTATTTTTGTTGTAGTGCACAGATACTCCAGCTACATATTTATCCCACTTTATCCAGTAAATAAATCCATTAAAAATTTTTTCAGATATTCATCATTCGAGTAGAACCATGTAAAATGTAGATTTTTTTCCAATTCAACCGTTTGAATTTGCCAATCCCAAGAAGCTAAACTTGGAAATGGAGGAAGAATTTACCGAGTCAAATTAAGAAATTCAGCATGTGTCTGTCTGTCTGCACTGCCTTTAGAAACTTCTTTAAACTGTCAGACAAGGTTTTGTCAAACCATAATTCACATTTTATCTCTCTTTTCTAGTCAAAAATGACTTATTGCAGTTATATGAATGCCTTTGATATCTGGTCATTTAAATTCAAATAAGAAAAAAAAATGTATTGAATTGTAAAACCATTCAAAGTTAATTTACACATGGCGTACAAATGTATTTATATGGATATAAGCACTACTGTTAAAAATTTTCAAATCACTTTATTACTAATCAGCTAGGATGCATCAAATTGATAAAAGAAAGACCGACATCTATAATGGTACAAAAGATTTCCATTTCAAATACACTGTTCTTTTGAACTTTATATCTGTATCTAGTCAAATGCAAAGTTTCTAGGGGGAAACGCAAAAGCATTGATATTTTTTCCACCACCATGTCCCTTTAGGGGCTCCATTATGTTTCTTCAGCAGATTTGTGAAGGATCATGCGACACTAAAGACTGGAGTAATGATGCTAAAATTACAGCTTTGATCACCATAATAAATGACATTTTAAAATATATTCACATAGAAAACTTAATTTAAATAGTAGCAATATTTTAAAATTTTACCATTTCAACCTTGGTGAGCATAAGAGACGTCTTTCAGAAACATGGAAAACTTGTATAGTATATCATATGCACGTATGAAAAACCTGAGAGAGGTATGCAGAGCACCGTTTCATTGGATAAGAGGGTAATTGGACAGAAGAGAAAACAGCAGGTGATTTGAAATCATTTCTACCATTTGTTCAGTGGCTCATACTGGCTCTAAACCTCATAATATCTGTAGTTCCGCTAACATGGTCACTCTAAATGAACTCAAACTATGTCTTTAGATTCTGTTCACTGCAGCTTTAAAGATTCAATATAAATGAGGAGAATAAGAAAATATGTTTTTCCGCACACTTTAAAGACAGGCCTATGGGACATGAGTAAATATGATTTCCTTCATGGGGGAAGGCCTGAACTGATAAATTTAACCGAACGAGCCGTCATAAAAAGATGAAAAATAAGGAGTTCACCAGCAGTGCTGTCTGTTAAAGGTTCAGTATCATTACTTTAGCAGTTTTTATTGAAAACCATTCATAACACTGACATTATCATTCAACCGTATGCTAATTCCACACGCTAAAATTTTCAAACAGAATATTCAAGTGGAGAAGTCAGAATGTTCATAAAATCTCTAACGGAAGGTCTGGAATGGGTGGGTTTGATGAATGAACTCCTCAGATGTTTAAAATTGAATTTCTGGGAAAGGATGCAGCACGAAAAAAAAAAGAATTTGATTTTATTTCTTACTTCTCTAGCACACTAACTGACTGCAAATAGATTGCTGTCTGACTTTAATAGGTTGGAAGGGGGTTACTGAAGAATTAAAATACACATTACACTGCAATCCTAAACAAGTAAGCTCTTTGGCTGAGTGATTTATGTTGGTTAATCAAAAATGTATTCATATTTGGAAACATGGTGTATATTAACACAAGTATAACAAATGTAATTCATATTTTAATTGGCTATGAAAAATAATATGATGTTAAGAGCAGAGATTATAAACTTGCATTGTCCCATATATATGGTTTTCAATACACACGCACACAGAAATACGTAGATAGCTGCATTATGCATGAAATATATTTTACATCCTTATATATTAGTATGTAATTTATATTTAAACAATATTTTGCATTAATGTTCACGGTCACTCAAAGGTGTGCAATATTTGTTTCAATATGTATAAAACCTTCTGGTCTGGTTTCACAGACAGGGTTTAGATCAATCCAGGATTAGATCTTAGTTCAATTAGAACATTTAAGTAATTTTTATAAACATGCATTATTGGTGTGCATCTTGAGACAAAATGGCATTGTCATATTTTAATATATATTAGTACAAGTTTCTTTCATTTAAAACGGTTTAGCCTGAGAATAAGACACGTAATATGCATTAAGAATACAAATAGGGTGCATAATTATAATTTTAAAGGGCACCACCATTATTAAAATGAAACCAGGGGTGGGACCCAGGGTAAATAAATATTTAAACAGGGTAAACAATTTTTTTACATGCAAATTGTACACACACATTATATATATATATATATATATATATATATATATATATATATATATATATATATATATATATATATATATATACATATATACATATATACATATATATATACACAAACAAATAATTACATGCACAGTTCTCTTGTACATGTATATGAATATCAAAAAAAAAATTAAATTACAAGATGAAAGTCATCTTCAAAAGGGTGAAAAATAGTGCAACCATATCACCTGGGTCTAGTGAACACTTGCATTGTTTGCGCAGCGTTTTATTAACACTACAGACTCTGCACACTGAGGACAAACCAACCACAGCAGCTATACATTAATCACAATTTTAATTAATAGCTCTAGACACTGACAGAATAACACGTTAATGTGTATGTTCTTCCAAATGCGGTTCTGATTAAAATGACTACATGCAAGAGCAGCAGACCATTGTATGTTTGAAAGAAATGAGCTGAAGGGCCCTTCACAGTCTATAATTAAACTGAAGGAACACCCAGACACTTATTGAGTTGCAACAGCATGTAATCTTTGGAGGTTTTTCAAAGCAAGCATACACAGCCCCAAAACACAAACACGTGGAAAGATTTACTGCTTCACCAGGCACACACAATTGTCTTAAATATTAGTCTTATTTACCTAATCAATGAATGAAAAGATGTAGCGGAACTACTATAAACTACCACTCAGAAGTCTCTTCTGCTTATCAAGGCTGCTTTTATTTGATCAAGACAGTAAAAACAATAATATGATTACCATTTCAGATAACTGATTTCTATTTGAATACACAGCAATACCTCGGTTTACGAGTAACTTAGCATACGAGCAAATCGGTGTACGAGCATTGTATCGGCGTGCAAGAACATTTTTCCCCTCACCCACGCACATTTTTGTGTCGAAAAGTCCTAATGTTCAGCATCTTCACGCGCATTTTTACTGGAAATACCCTAACGACAGCCTCTCACAAAGCCCATCACCCCTTCACTCGTTCATTCTCTCAGCGTCGCTCGGTTTGGTTCATCATTCACCACAGTGATACTTTTATAAGTGATTTACAGCGGTTTTACCTCATGTTGTTAACATTAATTGTGATCGCTATTGTTCACGTAGTGAAATATATACGTATAGTACAGCATAAAGACAATGAGCTCAAGATGAGTAAGAAAGAAGGGATGAAATTCTCCCTGTAAGCAGTAAAACCCTCCTCTCGTCTCCTTCACGCCAGCAGCGACGCTACTCAAAGATAAAGTGCGCGTTACAGTAAATTGTCAAGTATTTTTAGAGTTTAATTGTCAATTATTAATTAGCATTTATATGAGATCTTGATGTTTATATTTTAGCTGTAATTAATAGAGTAAAACCAAAAAAATATTTAAAATGGGCATTTATGGTCATGTGGAACGAATCGAGTGATTGTTATAGGGGAAATTGTTTTGGTGTACGAGAATTTTGGGTTACGAGCTCTTGGAACAAATTAAACCGGGGCATTACTGTATGTTAAAGCTGTATTTTCAGCAACATTAATCCAGTCTTCAGCGTCACATGATCCTTCACAAACTATTGGAATATGCTGATTTGATGCTCAAGAAACGGGTATCAATGTTGAAAACAGTTCTGCTGCTTCATATGTTTGTTGAAACTGTGATTGCCATTTAATTATTTTTGTAAGATTGTAAATGGCTTTGTCACTTTTGATTAATGCATAAACAAACGACTGACCGCATACTTATTATTAATAAGTGGTTCAGAGCTTATAAACAATATGAAATGCTTTCTAAAACCCATCTTACTTCCATAATAGGATGCATTTCTGATTTGAACAGGATATGCAATACAGCTGGACAGCTAATCTGTTTGTGAAAAATATGGATTTGGAAAAACATGCATTAAGAACACAAATAGGGTGCAGAATTATCCTTTTACAGGGCAGCATCATTACTAAAGCAAACCCCTTCAGACTCCACAAAGACTCTCATCATCATTCTGCTCTGGTGACAGAACGAGACGCGTTCAGATGGGTGCTGCCCATTTATCTTCATAAGATGAATCATTAGAGTAGATTACTTTTGACTCAGCCTGTTCAAATATGATGTCATTTACTCTCAGTCGGAGGATCTCATTTCGCATCAAGTCCCCTGGGACAGAGTTCTGCCTCTTCACAGGTGCACAAACCCTCTGTGCTCACTTGAAACGCCAGAGAAACTCTTTGAGACAGACATACAGGGAAGAACAGCAGCACATTCATGCGATCTGACAGAGCACAAGGCGTATCAGAAGGACGTTATGTAACGCTCAGAACTCAAAACTTTAGGCCAAGTTATTTATCGGAACTAAAACAACTCTTTCTGCCAGTTCTCTCAGACAAATGCATATTGTATAATAACATGACCGTCTGGATTTACATGACTATGGCCTGTTCAGTCATGAAGTTTTTTTTTTAATATTCATGAATAAACAAAAAGATGAATTAAGCCCCTTTCAAATAAGATGGATGCAAAGAAGTTAGAGATAAATCATAAAATGAATGGCTGTTGATAAATATATGAAATCTATTTCTGTGAGAAAAAGAACTTTGCTGGGGTTGCCAAGATACTGCAAGCATCAAAACAAGAACAAAAGGCCAAGACCGTCATAAACTGTGAACAATGGAAGAGGCAGCGAGTGAACGGTTATTAAACATCTCTGTGAAAAATAACAAGACGTGTTATGAGGATAATACGCAGGGAATGTGTGACCTCACACCTGGACGTCTGTCTGACCTTCCTTTAAACCACAACATGAAATAAACTCATGCGCAATATAATCTTAATTAACATTGATCACAGCAGAAGAATTAAAAGCAATCAAATACTGTCCAATTCACACACGCATACCAAATATGTGCTTTTTGAATCGGTCTGAATCATTTAGACAACTCGATGATTGTATTATGTATACTTTTTGAAAGCAATGTCAAAAATTTACCATAAGTGTGACATTAATAAGTATTAAAAGTATCTTTAAAAAAAATATATAGTATCATGTGCCTATTGAATCATTGGAATTCATTCATAATTATATACACACACGAACAAAACATTGGTATATTTGATTAAATTATTTTATTTATATAGTCAAATTCATATTTTGTATAATTATTATTGCTAATAAATAATAAACAGGCATATTTTATGAAATAGGTAACCATATAACAGTGGCCAATGTGATAATGTTACAGTGACTTTACCACGGTTAAGTGTTGTCGCAATAAAACGCGACTTCTAAAGCAATTAAAAGCAAAAGAGCACATCTCCCATGGCTTATTGCTTTAATCTATAACCTTAATCAACAACTGTCGTCAAATCACTGTAATCTACTCGATTATGGGAATAAGCTTCCCATCTGCTGGATAATAAAAACCAACGGCTTTTCTCCACAGAGAACCTTTCGGATGGAATATGGCAGCATAAAAACCAAAGACACAGAGTTCTGAATCAAGAACCCATCCTGTCAAATCAAATTATATCTGGTGAACGCCTGTAGGCTACAGGTGCAGACGATGAGAGTCGGAAACAGACACTATCAAATACCTGAACGAGCAGCAAATAGTCTGTATAGCAGAGCAGAGACACAAGTGAAAAGACCTTTCATTGTGTGCAGGTTACAGAAGCTCTGTCAAAGGAAAGAGCTGTGAGGGGACGCTGGGAAGGCAGAAAGTGAGGAAAACAAAGAGGAAGGGAGCAGCTGCGAGGACAGAGTCTCTAGTGTAGCAACGGTTGACGTGTAAACATGTGGCATACTGTCACACAGGCCCAAAACTTCGTCCAAAGACTTACACAGCCATATGGTTTGATATTGTAAACGCGCCGTCATCTTCAAGCCGCACAGCGGAGCAGAGTTAATCCCAGACAGCCATGGAGCATAGCAGTCTCACATTCACACGCGTGTCATCACAGTCCACCGCAAAGGCTAAATTAGAAATTTCACTCTGAATGTACTATCGCACATTATAGCACTGTGTCCTCAGTAACCTTCCCATTTACAGGCACACCGGGGCTAGTTGTCATGAGGAAGGGCTAGGTTTCATTTAGTAAATTAAAAAGGATTGTTTTCTTGCAGTGGTTTAGTAAGATATCTAGTTAAATTTAGTTTTAAAGAAGAACAAAAAAAAAAAAAAAAAAAACACGTTTTTTTTTAAAATAAATTAACTGATTAAATCACACCTAACATTACATTTTTTTTTTACACACACACACACACACACACACACACATATACATATAAGTAATAGATTTACAGTTAGTTAATCTCTAGCACACTGCTGAAGTGTAAACATTCCCTAAGACAAAAGTCTCAATTACAGTTGAGTGAAACAACAACAGTAACAACAAGGAATTATATGCATCTAAATTGACTTTAACCACCAAAGTTCCGAAAATGATTTACTCGTTGCTACTATCTTCAGAAATTCCAGTGATGTAACAAATAAATCCACAGGAAAACAAAGGTATCTCTGATTCAACACCATAGACAACCAGGTTACCAAAAAAGAGCAAGTAAGGCTTACCTGTATCCCTAATATGGTTTGAGTAAATGCCTTGTTTGTTCCTCGGTTGGTGTTTAGTCCCGTCCGGTTGTCTGCCGCTGTTGTGTGTACCCTGGTTGTTCTGTTTGTTTGAGTACTTGTTTGGTAATCTTGGTCCACAACAAAGAACGCTGCATTTAGATCCTGCCTCACCTTGTGACAATCACAGTAAATCCAACTTAAAGCATTCAACACTGCACAGAGCAAATGAACTTACAAACATTCTGTAGCATTTACAACAAACATGCTGCAAACAATCCGCCTAAGTACTTCTTAAGCAACACAACCATGTGAAAACACAACACAGTATAACACAACATCTTGCAATATCAATATATATGCAATATTTCTGGTTTTCCCCCCAAAAACAGACTAAATACTCACTTTGAAAGACAACAATACTGTAGTGACAAACACCAAAACTGATCATTTTGAAATGAATGAATTCCAGACAAGTTATTAAATATGAGAAAATCTGCAGAAAAAATAAAAACAACCAAATGCATCCACAATAAATCTCCATGCCCCAGTGCATGTTGGGAAAGCTAGTACAGCAAAGTATGCAGAATAAAACAATATTTGGACATCATTAAATGATGTTTGAGTAACGTGACATTTGTCAGATGAGATTTAACGTCTATTTGGACGTTACAAAAAGTCATGTGCTCTGTGTGACTCTATGCACTCTAAAATATTCAAGAATAAGAATTTATAACATCATGTATATATAATTGATTAAGGTCCTGAGGGTGTAATCCTCCTTTTAAATCGAATGCAAGCAGCACTTGAACCACAAGCTGTTATTTTAACCACAATGTTGGCAAAAAGGTCTCAAACCACCATACAGATGCAGCACAATGAGAAATGTAGTTAGTCACAGTGTGTAATGAAGATCAAGACCCATGAGAAACGCTGTGAACACACATCTTTAGCTCTTTTCTCAGTAGGACTCGGTGTGATTGAACAATTGACACATTCTGCCCTGTGTTCTACTATCTTCTACCTCCTTTAAAACTATTTTAAACACTATTTTTCTAATTATGTTAAGTTTATATACAGTGATCGTTTATCGCGGTTAATGTGGACCAGAACCCCCGGCGAAGTAGGATTGGCCCCCCTAGGAATTTCCATATATGTGTGTGTAGGTACCAGAATGTTTAAAATATGTATATTTATACTTTAAATATATTTTAGTTAAATCTATTTAATTATAAAACCTTAATATTATACATTTACTCTCTCTCTCTCATACGATGTGTATTATGGTGCTCTACACTCATCAATGACAGTATCTTGAGACTCCAGTAATGATGATGATGACAGACCTGTGCAGTTCATGAATGTGATGATGATGATGATGATGATGATGGTGTTCCTGCACTGGTATAATGAGGCATTTAAATCAGTTCGGGAAGCGCCTCATCGTCAGATATCGTCAACATTTGCTTCTGAGAGAGGAGAAGAGGCTCCACTCCACTCGTGCTCTCATTGGTCGATCTCGCGCCGGGAACCAATCACGTGCTTGTCTGAGTGCCGTGGGCGTGTACAAAGCCTCTGAGAGAGTTTCTCTCTTTGTCTGGCATCCTGGGAAACCGTTTCTCTCGCATCACGATGAAACAACACTGCTTTCCGCAATACGGCTGCTGATATTGCGGTATTTTTGAATTTTTATTTTTCGATTAATATTTTAGATTTTAATATTTATTTAAATCCGGGATGCACTGAGGCCGTGAAACTTGAACCGCGAAGTGGCGAGGGATTACTGTATGACCTCTAAACTATTGACCTGATCAAAACATGCTGAGAAAATCTTTGTTGATCCTGGAACAACATTTCAATCGACCAATCAGATTTGAGAGACAAGTTTACAGCTTATTTCAAGTGTTATTCTTACAAGCAGGGTTAGGTGTTTCTACATCAGTGTTATTCATCATCATTTCTTTATTCATACTTATTAGTAAGCCTAGGTTTAAGGGTAGGATTGGGTTAGGACTACATTTTATACAGGAATGTTGTTCCAGGATTAACTAAATATGTTGATCCAAGAACATCTTACAACTCTTACTTGGCAAAATCACAGTTATCCGTCTTTTCACTGTAAAATCTTTACTGATTTTTATGAAGGAAATGTAACAATAACTTTTATATTGTTATCAATATTTCAAGATGAACAGCTTAGGCTTAATTGATTATTAATTATGCATAACAATGTTAAAATGAGTGATGTTTATTAGTTCTTCTCTTGATCATCAATGTTTTGCATTATATGTTTTGCCCCCACAATAAATGCTACAGAGCTTTGATCGTAAAACTAAGCATTTAAATATAATCTTACTAAGACATATTATTGGGAGATATAAAGTGACATTTATAAGTATTTTATGTAAGCAGACTGTTATGAAGATTTATTTACATTACCAGCAGAATTTCATCTTACTTCTTGTCCATATAAATATTAGTAACTGCACCAAATAATATATTTTGCTCACTTTGGGTCTTTTAATAAAAACTAAGGTGTTTTTGCTTCTCGAGTATGAGCTCCATATTCTCACTACATCATACTATATGGGCCATAAAAGCCTGATGTGTCAAGAATGCTACTCAACAAAACACAAGCACACATTTATCCTTTAAATATTTATCTAATGGTTCAATAAACTAGTCCATTTAAAAGAAAATCTGATTTTTATTTCATATCAGGCTTTACAGGGTTAAAGTGTATCTACTGAGTACATATGCACATTTGAACCTTTTCAGCAACATCAATATTTTTTCTGCTCAATTCTCTGGACCACAAAAATATTTTTGCCCCAAACAAAGGCATTCTGTGACCTCATTCCTGATGGAGACGGACCCTCTGAAGATACGTGTCGGGCCGCAGCATGAAGCAGGGACTAAGGATCGCTGTTGTCTCGTCTAAGTAGTCTGAAGAACATTTTAGTTTCTCCCACAGGAAATCAGCTGATACTGAGGATGGTTTTTAAGCACTGTTATAGTAGACTGGGGAACAGTAAAGGAAGAGCCGTATTCTCACATCCAGGAACCAATAGTTGACCCTTTCTATATTCATCGCCTGTTTTACGAGCAGAAGGACCTCATGAGCGTAACACAGTAAAGAGGGACGGGAGGAATAAAAGCATCCCACAAGCTGCTAATACTCGCCTCTGCCGTGGGAAATAGGCAACCTCAATTACTGGGACTGTAGCCGAACTTGCTTCTGTATTATTGAGAGGCAGGGAGCAATGGCATCTGTGACAGCCATCGCCTGATTCACCCGAGTGAGGAGCGATAGCCGACTGGCTCTGGTGTTTAACTGCTCGCAGCTACAAATTGCACGACTGCTAAATGAGACAACGGCAATGCATTTATGCATGGACTTTGTGATATATCAGAGCTAGCGATACATCAATCACCTGACGCCAGATTCGTGCCACTGAAACAAATGCAAAGAGTGTTAATGAGTCTTATACAACAGCACTGGGGTAACCTTGTTTTAAAAAGTGGGTCGGACAGGAGTGTGGTTGGGGTTGTAGTGTAGTGGTGGCGACATGTGCCACCTGTCTCACCTGGAAATTATATCTATGTGCGACAGACACTTAGACTCAGCACTCACTGACTGTTGACAATGAGGTTTCAGAAGCAATGGATATAGTGCCCTGTTTCCTCCTGGTATTAAGAATAACAAGAACAAGGACTAAAACGTTTTGGGCTTGTCCACTTTCTACTAGAGTTGAGTCGGATACTCAGCTGAAACGAGTATCCGGTACGGATAAAGCACGTTTGCCGAGTACTATGCTGAGTATTATACGAGTAATAAGAGTCAATATCTGTGCTCGGATTGAATACAAATCCTCATTAGGTAGCTGACTGTGTCTGTGTTCTGTGATAGGCTAGTCACAGCGCCCCTCCCCTACACATACAGATTAGCTGTGTCCTGCTCTGCTCACTCATACATAGAATACTGAGAAGTGAACAGCTCTCTTTCGCTCTCTGTCTCTCCCTCAGTCACTCAGGTTTGCGGGTCTTTTCTGTTAACGTTTAGGGTTTCTTCAGCTTCAGGTTTGTTTTTTATTTCGGTTTGTTTGTAGTACTTATTAACCTGTAGAGTTCTGGTAAACGTGTTTTTTTTTTCTCGATTTTTCTTCATAATTGCAACCGCATTTGTTGTATTCAATGTTGCAAAACTTGTTCTTTATATAGTTCGCTTGTTATCATGAAGAAAATCATTGATCTGAAGCTCAATGCTGATGCTGTCATGTAAGTGTAGTTTACTTTTTACTTTTAATGTCATGTAGTTTTCTAATCAACAATAAATATAACAATTTCTGATCAACCCATATTAAAAAGAACATACCGGTTAAAGATTTCCGGGTTAAATCCCGCCCACTTCCAGGTTATGCCCCACCCCTGTATACAGATACAGATAATGCTGTACTCGCTCATCCCTACTTTCTACCACTTCCAGGGGAAGTGGAAAACACATTGTACCTCTCTGTGAGTTTTTCCATCGTCTCCGGACACGTCAATATGTACATTGCGTAAGCTTATTGTGTCCATTACATCAAAAGATCTGGAAAAAAACATGCATTTACTCATTCATAGACCCTCCCCTCAAAGAAATCAGGACATAAGTGGTTCAAAGTGGACAAAAGAGAGATTTAAACACCAGGTGTAAACAGATATGTGTCTCCCTCATCTACTTGTGATCCGATCAACCAAAATGCATCTTAATACTGGGAGCTTTCATACTTTTATTGAAAATCTGAAGCACACATGAGGGTGTTGCAACCTATTTCACTTCTGTAATGTGACATATTTCAGAGAGGGGTTTCTTATCAGAAATTGATTGCACAATGAAAAGTAGTAGAATGGTTCAAATTTAAAAATGGCCAATCTCTCTCACTGAAGCTGTTCATGAAACAGTGTTGAATTGGCTCCCTTTCAGTTCATAAATTGGAATTTGAATTGTAATGATAGGAATAGGAATTATTTAAACAAATGCAACAAAGGTAATGCATTATGGGTAATAAAGTGTGTTTTTTGTTCACGCTGGTCCACACAAGTTCAAATAAATAAATAACAGGTGTATGAATTCATTTGAACTGGAATTTAAAATACATTTTTCATACAATTTTGGAATAGCATGCAATCTTGGAATCTTGCATCTTGCAATCAATCTTGCAATCAATCTTGCAATCAAATTAAAACTATTAAAAATTGTAGTTTTTGGTAATTTCTGAAATAACATCTACTAGATGCAAAACTTAAAATTAAAAAAACTCACTTAAAACAAATAAGTCTAAATTGAAACTTAAATAAAGCTAAATAGAATATATAATAAAGAAAAGCACAAAATTATTAAAACAAATAAAAAATAAAATGAAAACTAAATATTAATAAATTCTACAAAAGCATATAAATAATAACAGAAATATATACAGTATATAAAACATCCATTCCACAACCTTAAACCAATGCATCTACCTTTATCCTTTTCTGTAGCTTGCGTCCTAATCCATATATCTAACAAACCTGACATTGCATGCTAAAAATATTGTTGGGTCTGTGAAAAATTGCTTATGTTCCTCATTTGTAAGTCCCTTTGGATAAAAGCGTCTGTTAAATGAATCAATGAGATATACTGTCAATGGCACATATATAGCACACACATATATCCACCATATAGGTCACTCTATTCCCATTGTTTATCAAATCCGCTCTTGTTTTGCCAGCTTCTTATTGATTTGCTGCCAAAATTCAGCGTCGCAATACGTGACAAGAAATGTCAGCAGTAGTTGTTTAGTCTGTCACCACGATCTGTTTCAATCGGTCTGAAGAGGGAGAGATTTCAGCCAAAAAATAAACAATAAAATCGGTAGATGTGACATCCCAGACTAAAATCGAGTAGCTTTAAGTTACAGCTTCCTTGCGAAAGACCATTTTTGCATCTAACCCCGGTCTGTGTGGCTTTGTTGTCACTCCCATGCTCATTAGTATGCCAAGGACAAACCACCTGCTGTTGGGGTTTACACTCCAGAGGTTTGTTTGATTACAAATGTCTTTTCAGATGGTGTGTTAAAGAACAAAGAACAGAAGGATTGTTAAAGAAGAGGAGGAGAGATGAAAAGGGAAGGCGTGAATTGATAAGACGGGTTGAGTTGTTTGACATGCTTGTGATCTGAATAGTGCTGTAGTTTTACGACCTAATCAAAGTGCTAGTTAGCATATAAAGATCAGCGTGGAAACAATCATTTGCAGTTCAACCCACTGTAATTTGAGCCTAAAACATAAATTCTATCAAACCTCACTCTATTTACTTGCTTAATACATGTTCAACATTGGTCCATGTTATTTTGAATAAAAAAGTTTAGATTTTGAAGTAAAAATAAAATTACTCACTCCACCTCAGAAATGACTTTCTTGTCTGGATGATATCTGACTTCATTCTATTATAGTCTGGAGGATATCTGACTACATTCACCTGACTTCATTCTATTATAAACATACATTTTTTAGGATCCGTTCTTCTTTTGATGTGTTCCCACCTAACATTTTTCATTGTAGAAGAACCTGTTTTATTAGGAAACACATCAAATTGCAGAAGTAAACTGGGTTGTGACATTCTTTGCTACATAAACAAATGATACTGTGACTCTGAAAAGTATTTAGGCACTTAAAATGCATGAATTGCAAGTGCACATATTGAAGCAAGGGGTGAATGTAATTAAATGCTGCAGGATATTTTCTGAGAAAAAAACACTCAGAGGGTTAACTTTAATTTTTGGAAACTCTCAGTTGGTTAAGGGGCGTGACATTTCCCAAACACGCTTAAAGTGGTTGACCAATCACAACACACTGATTCAGCTGACCAATCAGAGCGCATTGTGCACAGGCTTCACAGAGACGGGGACTAAACAGAATGGAAATCCTGAAAAGCCACAGTAGACTCCAAAACCAAATCAAGCCTTAGTAAAAAGGAAAATATAGGACCTCTTTATGTATGCAAATTAGAGGTTGACCAATAGTGGATTCTACATTTACATTTATGCATTTGGCAGATGCTTTTATCCAAAGAAACTTGAATTCAAGGAACACATTGACATTCTAATCAGGTCTTGCTCTCCCTGGGATTCGAACCCATGACCTTTGCGTTGCAAGCGCCACACTCTATTGTTTGAGCTACAAAAAAGATTTTTACTGATAAAGATAACCAGGTTGGACCACACAGGCTGATAACTGAATAATCAACTGATTTTGTTTTTAAATTAGATACTGAATGAAAACAAACATAACACTCAAAGTAAAATAGTAAATATTAAAAAAAGCACTGAATCATAAAAATGCACTGTACTTTTTTAAATGAAATAGATATTGAAAAATTAATCTCTATGGCCTGGTTTCACAAACACGGTTTAGATCAAGCCAGGATTAGGGCTTAGTTCAATTAGGACATTTGTTCGTAACACGCAATTCTAACTTTATAACTCGCATAATGCAAATTTATATCACGCACTTCTTAGAACAAAAAGTCAGAACTGTGAGATAAAAAGTCGCAATTACCTTTTCATGTTTTATTCTGTGTAGGAAAACAAACTTCCATAGCCAGCAGCTTACATTCCTGAGATGTCATCACAGCTGCCTATATTCAGATGAAAGGCCTCCATCTGGTTCAGAAGCTACTTGCTGCACAAACTGCCACAGACTTCTACAAAAGATTGCAGTTCTTGAAACACAGTTACTTGCGACCCTGCTAGAAGTGCCAGACCACACAGGAAAGCTTCATCGTGGACCTCACAGCATACAGCCAGTGAGTCCTGTGAATCTAGAGCTCCTCCAAGGCTAGAGAAACAAGCAGTGACTGATGAACTTGAGCACATTAACCGATGGCATTAACTGGGAGCGAGAACCAAAGGCACTCGAGACATCACGTAACACATATCGCCGCACTAGCTTGCTCTGACTCGACTTGCCAACACGGGTAGCCTACCACCCCCTGTACATCTTGAGAACAGATTTGAAGCTTTAATGAATGTGGGTGAAGAATCCCCAAACATGATCAGAGATTGATCGTATCAGTCAGGTAGTATTACAGCTAGCAGGCGCTCAAGATTGCACAGCCTACTGAGTTGTAGCTGGGTGCTGTCAGTGTGTACACTCAAAACAATGTGTTCGAATTTTAAAAAACTGAAATCGGATGTGTTTCTGATACTTTTTTTTTTGGCTGCATGAACAGAAATTTGCTTTCTCAGGTCACTCGCTTTAAATATGCAACTTGGCTACCTAACAAATGCATAAAAGTGGCCAGTTGGCAATAAACGAAGGCAAACAGTGTCAGGGCTGGTGGGTGAAGGGAAGAGCGAGGACTCAAGTACAAAGAGGACAGGTCTTTATTGAAAAAATAAAACAAAACTTCAAACATAAACCACCCCGAGGGGGGAAAACATAACTAGGCTTGACTTGACAAGACACAAAGAACGCATCGCCACGCGTTCACAGTAAACAAAGACAGTGCAATATGAAAACACAACATGAAAGCACGCGGCTGATGTAAACACGAACCGCATGCTCTAACAATGCACAAAGACAGGAAACCTCTTGAAACTGCGCCCACACACATAACGTAGAGCACGTGAGAACGAGCAACCACCCGTCTCGCGCGCTCACGACAAGGACGAACACACGGGTCATGAATGTCCGAACCCCGACACAAAACCGAAACCAACCAAGAGCAGTCTGGGGATCGGACATCATAACCCGCACACAAGACGCTACACAGACAAGAGCGCGCGCGACTCGAGACTCTCGAAGCCATGCGCACACACAAAACTCGAGACATTACGGTAGTGTCAGAGTTCTGCCACAAAACCAAGAAATGACTGGACCGAATGTGGCAGAACCCTGACAAACAGATGGTAACAATTGTGATATTAAACTTTTGATGTTTTTTTGTAACACTGTTTTAAAGATGTCCTCTCAGCCTAGATGGCAAACATACGGCCATTCTTTCAGTACTGTATACATATTGTTTCATTGTCTATGGCTGTGTCCAAAATCTCATATTCTCTTGAGTAGGTAATTATTTTGAAAAAGTAATTAACTCACAGCCGCTAAAAAAGTGTTTTCAATATAGTATGACTGTAATCTGCACACGTCACTTCGACTCTTATTGGCTTTTACAGGCATACATGATAGGAAACCTGTTCGTAGACGGTGTAGGATTGAATACATGTCGTTCAAATCTATATGAACTGGAAAAGCTGTGCAGTTTCACAAAGCCTTCATTACAGCACACTAAAAAACAACAACAACATTAGCCTATACCTCGCAATGCCCCAGAAATGATTGTTTTGCTTAATTAAGCTGGTCTTTAGGCTTAAACAGAAATGTATTGGTTGTTTATCCACAGCAGGAGGGTCAGGTCTTCAGGTAGAGGAATGAAGTATGAATTAAATGATTCATAAAATGTGACTGCCTCATATCACCATGATATGAGAAAGGAAATTAAAAAGATGTATCAGTATCATTTTAATTTAAATAACATGGCACGGCACACTTTTACGGAAGGTGTTATTGGCTTATATAAGCCATGTCGGGTGCAGTTGTATGATTAATGACACTGCAATAGGCTAATGCGTGTGCCTTGTTAATTTAGTTTTTATGAAACGTAATATCAGACTTTTTTCCTCCACTTTATTTTAGGTTCTACTGACAGTGATGTCCGTCTTGGGAGCGAATCTTTAAGATTCGCTCCCAAATCTTTTTATCTTTTTAATTGACTGGTTCACAAATAACATTGAATGGTTCATTTGTGAGTTCGACTGATTCAGAAGATTAAAGTTGCAACGGTTAACAATCAACTCAAGTGAACAATAAACACTTGATTCGATTAGGTTTTGTTCCGCTCAAATGAGCCAAGATCTGTGAGTAATATGATATCCTCTGATCAAGTGTGCTCCTAATAATTCATAATAATGTCTGGCTTGAGCTTTAACCTATTTTAGGTCTGTCTTGTGTCGCATTAAAAACCTCACTTTTACAGAAATTATGTTTTATTAGTGTTTCACTATTTCAGCTTAAGTACAGGGTTTGTGTACACCGTCCACCATGAATAAACATAATAAATCATGATTCATTTCTCCGGCCATTACGGGATGTAGGCTAATGTTGTATCGTCTGTGAGGGAAGACAAAACCGATCAATTGGTTGGCCAAATGCTACTTTGGCACACTGTAACACAAATGATATACAACATACTGTAGATGAACAGTTACATAAGCCTTTTCTACACCAGTTGTCACCAGCAGGTCTTCATTCGGTTAAACACTCAGGTTTGCAGCAAGAGAGACAGATGCTAAAGGGTTAAGGTAAATCTCGAGAGCTGTGAATGTTTCCGTGGCTGATTCTGGAACCCAGTGAGTTATTGCTTTTATTTTAGGAGCAGTCAGGCTCTCATTGGTAATAAATTGTGGTGCTCAATATCCGATCCGTGAGGTGTCAGTTATGAAGACTGAACTTGGCACGGAATTTGTTTTCCATCTCTTAAGCGGCCAGGCTGCAGTCTCTCCAAGAACATTGATTGCCCTTTTCCTTCCCTTCATCCTGAGCAGATACAGTAACGTGGCAGTAACTGGTAAATACAGGGCAAAAAAAACAGGGTGCTTTAGCCTTGAAAATGTCTGTTAATAACTTTGAGGTCAGTCGTCTGAAAACTAGCAGCGTGTGGAGCGATGTCTGAGTGATGCACCCGTGAACCCATTCCTGCAGAGTCTGACTTTTGACTATCAGCATTAAAACTGCTCCATTTGGCAGCTCATCCAGGCCAAGATTGGCCCATTTGCACAATAAAAGACATGTACAGCAAACAACTGCATGTGGAGGGGTTAACCGAAAATTTATTAACGGACGCTACTTTAGCTAATCAATATTCATGAACAAAACTATTTTACAAATAGTAAACAAAGCTGAAATAAAATACAGTGGAACCCGGTTATATCGACGGCCTCAGGGGTTTCAAAAAAGCAGAGAGATAACCAAAAGCAAATATGGCGATTTATTTGATGAAGCGATCGGCATGCTATAAAAATGTACATACACTGTATATATTTGCTAACAACAAAAGGCATATGTGCAGCAACTAACAGCAGAGATTGTAACAGCTACTTTGTTTATGTTGGGAATATACCTTTAAGACGGCGTATGTAGTTGTGTGTGCGCTGTTCTGGTGTGAGCGCGCGCGGGGAGGAGAGTGTGTGTGAGTGAGGAGAGAGACGCCGCTCTACTGCTAACTGTTATATAGCATAATCTACTGTTTCTATTTTACTTCTTTTATTTGTGATGTTTGTCAGAGTGTTTTCTTTTTCCTGGTTTGTACTTACACTCTTTACATGTTTCAGAAGAGTGTGCTGGTATGAAACCCATCTATAAAGCTCGTGTGACCAGTTTAATCGCCCCGAGTTTTCTTTCGTTTCCATTTAATGTCTGGGCAGTCGTCAACCATTCTGACAGCCAGTGCAAGATTTACCAGTATACGATAAAAACCACCTTCGATTCTCCATGCAAACCTTTAATTATATTCTCCAACATTGCAAACACAATTTCGCTCACAGCGTAAACAGTCACAACACACATAAACACATTAGCTCATAACACAGTCATTTCGCTCGGACACAGTTCTGAAAGTATTGCACACGCGGTTACTATGGTTTCTTTACAAACTCTAAAATGCTTTGTTGCTTTTTGCCTTTAACGGTCTGCTTGAAAACAAATGCTTCTAAGCTTCTATCAGTAACAACGTCTTTGTCGATGTCAATGTCAATGTAATGTTCCACTTCAAAAACGTCGACATAACAGGGATGGCAAGTTAACCGAACTTGAGATAAGTGGGTTCCACTGTATAAATATTAGTTGAGAATATAATATTCTTTATTTACTTTATTACCCTGCACCGCATATAGGCACATAATTTAGCAACAGAGGCAGGGTATGTTCTGATCTCCATCAGTCAGATTCTTGCTTTAAAATCAGCCAAGAGATAAATAAGACCTGCTTAATTTTACTGTCCTTCCTCTTCACTCACTTTTAATAAACAGAAGATCTATCTTTACAATCCAATCTCCTTTTAAAACTTCATTTATTTCAGCTAGTTGCCACACTCTAAAAAACACTGTGTTGTTTCAACCCATCTTTGGGTCAAATTTGGACAAATCAAACAGTGGGATTAAATTTTAATGGTTGGGTTTCTCCGTATTTGGTTGAAATAACCCAGCATTTTTAGAGTATAGGCACGCATGCCTAAATGTTTCATCTAAACCATTTCATCACAGATAGCTTGCTCAAAAATGAAAAGAGAAAGGTTCCAAGAGCGGGTTTCGTGGTGACGGCATATTCGAGCCCTTTTTAGTTCCCCAAAGAACCTTTCAGTAAAAAGATCCATTTTTTCATAGTGTAAGAACATTTGAACAATCTGAAGAGCCATTTTCCACTTTAAAGAACCTTTTGTGCTACATTGATGTTAAAGTTTCTTCTTGGAACCATTGATGCCAATAAAAAACTGTCTGTGGAAAAGAGAAGCTTAGATTTTCTGCTAAAACAACTTCTTGTGTTTTCCACAGAACAAAGTCACGTGGGTTTGTAAAGACGTGAAGGACTGAGTAAATGATGACAGAATTCTAATTTCAGCGAAGAAAATCTTTAGTGCTCATTGTAAAAGGATTATTTCTATGGGGTTTCCTTTAACTGGCAACTGCCTAGCAATCTCATCTGACAGCTTTTCAATAATGCTCTATAGAAGCCCATTCCCCACTTCACTCATGCTGACCAAATGTCACACAGACTAGACGTTGCACACTTTACAAAGAGACCGGAGCCCAAAAGTTGCACTATTCACGACTTTCACTACTTTCTGTTTGCTTGAGCATCTATAATGCAGGTGAGAAATGTTTTCAGACAAACCAGGCATTCAGATGTTTCTCCTAAAATTCTTTGGATAAAATTTAAAATGAGTCTACAATTGTGGTATTGAGATAAACAAATATGGAGTCCATGCAGTATAATTTGGCTTTAGAAGAATCTGATGATAAATCTTTGGACACATTAAGATCTGACTTCTGATTCCACTTGGTCAAACTAGAGGAGACTCTTTGTTTTCTTAGGAGAAACGTCTCCATTTGCTCTCGATTTCATCTCATTGTTGTCTAGGAGAAAAAATTCCACTAACAAATGCTCCACTCTGCAGCATTTGTTATTGTGGGTAATTGATTATTTGGGCTACTGGTTTATATAAATGAAACAAACCCCATTATTTTTGCACTCTGCAAATGCCACTAAACTACACCAATAATTTAAATCACTTCAAACATTATTTTTCAGTTATACAGCCATGAAATTAGCACCAGTAAAGGATTTATATCCAGAGCTTCTCATCCAGCACTTGTGCAGAACAGATAATGAAAGATTTAGGGCCAGATTTACAAAACAGGGCAAATCAGCGTAAGAGCTCAATTCCCAAAAAAGAGCCGATGTGAGTGGAAAGTTCTGCACGTGATCTACTGATGACGCTCAAACAGGATTGGTCATTTCCATAATAACCAACGCAAACTACCAAGAGCTTTAAGACATGCTTTTTTAGCCGCTAAGTATTGCCAGAAATACCAGTAAATCGACTAGCGCAAACCTTAGTAAATCACCTTGCATGAATCAATTAAATACTTTCCTCACATAAATTTTGCATCTGAAAGAGAATTTGAAATAAGGTCAGCTGCAAAAAGAAGCTTTTTCAGCGCTGCTTTTTCACTGTCTGTCTTTAGTAAATCCTGACAGTATTTTTTAACAGCAAAACAGGGTTTGCGCTGGCGTAAGCTGTTAGTAAATCTGGTCCTTAGAGTGGAGTACAAAAGTCTGAGATCACACTGAAAATCTAGGATTTTTAAACTTGGAAATAAACTACCGTATTTGCCCGCATATTACCTGCGGGTTATACCAGATTTTACAAACCCTGCAGGGGGGTGCGGGTTATATAAGGGTGCGGACTATGTCCCGAATTTTTTACACGTAATAATATTTCAATGTATTTGTTACGTCCCTAAGGTATTTCTTTCTTGTGAGGGTTCATCTCATCCGATGATCAACACCTGTAGAATCGCTTCTTAAGGGACGAGCTGCTGCACAGCGGGAGACACTGCTTTTTCTTTCTCTTCTGATTCTGACTTGTGTTTTTTTCTTATTGTTTGAATTTCGCGCACAAGCACTGTGTACCGAGCTGAACAGTTATGGAGAATTGATGTCATGCGAGCAACATTTGAAATTCAAAATGTGAACTTAGTTAATCAATCTATGGGTGCGACTTATATAAAGGTGCGGGTTGTACCGGCACTTTTTTACACGAAGCCCCCAAAAAAGGTGCGTGTTATCTGCGTCTGCAGGTTATATGCGGGAAAATATGGTACTCAAACATACAAAAAATAGTGACAATGATTATTTGACTCCCTTTTATCAGATTCTACTGAAGCTCAAGAACATGTCAAATTATGAAGGAAAACATGACCATTTGCTCCAGAGAAACAAACGAATGCTAAGATTCAATTTTCTATTAAACTTTTACTCACATTATTATTCACAGCATTTTCTCTATGCTCTCAGACTTTTGGTCCCTTCACACTTCAGAAAATCTCATCTTCGCTGCTCAGACTTAGAAAAACGCCCCACTGGGGAACATGAGATTAGAGATATCACAGCCGGTTTTATCCGATAACATCAAATCAGAATTGCAACCTGGAGATTATCATGGCTACACAAGCAGGCAAAATACGTTGTGATAAGTCGCTTTTTATTTCTCCTCTACACAAATCATAACTGGATTAGGACAACTGCATCTCTTTGTCTTTTATCTCTCATCACCGTCAGCCTCTTGTCATTATTTTATTTCATGTATTTTTGGCTGTGATGTTTCAAAGGAGGCACGTTGACACATCTGTCATCGCTCACATCCGTTAGAGGGTAACAAAGTGACACCATTCCACCGTTAGGAATCCGGGACGGAAGCGATGCACCCACCTGCAAGATCTTCCAGGCGGAACGTGTCGCTTGATCAGAGGCTGAATTGCTCTCCATACCTTTGCACCGTATAGTAACACGACAGCGGCAGGCTGACCTGCTCCGTGCTCCAGCTCCCTGGATAAATAATCTGGCTCCTCTCCTCTGGCGGTACACAGAGCTCCGCACACGCCATGCATTTAACAACTCGCCCACGTGAACGAGCTCTCAAAGAGCTTTTGTTTAGAAGGTCGACGTCCTGGGGATTTCCTCCGTGGAGAAGAATACAGCGATATTCTCCATGTGGGATGTTTCTTCTGACCGATGTGACCAGATGCTGTCAGTTCCTGTAGCAGCGGGAAATAAAGCGGTGGATGGCGAATGTACTCAAACTAAACTGTTAGCAGCAGGAGGAAAAACAACTCGAAGATGGCAATCTAATGGAACAAATCTGTACAGAATTTAAGCAACATCTCTGAGGGACTGCAAGCTACACTGGCCAGGGAGATCTCTGACAGATGGCAACAAAACTGGATTTTCTCTCCAGAAATGTGCTCATAGAGAGTCGATGTGGAGAAGAGTAAAGCTAAAAAGTGGAAAAAATGTCTTCTCGTCATGGGACAAAACATTTACATTTACATTTCTGCATTTGGCAGACGCTTTTATCCAAAGCGACTTACATTGCATTCAAGAAACACATTGAATCAGTTCTTGCTTTCCCTGGGGATCATGTTGGCATTGACCCTTGAACTTGGCGTTGTAAACAACGTGAGAAGATATTATTTCATTGTGAATCACCTTCTTTCAAAGTGACACAAAAAATCCTCAAGAACATACATGCATCATATTTCTCTTTAAAATAAAAAAAGAGTAGAAAAGAAAGAATATTATGCATAAAAAAAATTACATTTTTAAGATTTTTAAAAAGAAACAAATTGTAAGAATTTTTTAGATTTTTAATCACATTTTTTTTTTTTTTACATTTGTAACAATTAAGCACATTTTCCTCATTCATTTTTTTCCTTCCGTTTATCATTACATTGTTATACAGTAATACTTCTAATACTGTAATTTAAATCAGCACAAAATGGGAAGAAATACACAAAATTGTTAAGAGAATAACTGAAAATATAGGTTGTGTTTTGGGGTGTAATATTTATATTCAATGAATATTTAAATAAATAAAATATACTGTAATTTTGCTAGTTTTTCTTTCCTTGAAGGGGATCTGTGTTTGAACACAAATGTGTGACCCCGGTGTGTGTAAACAACCAGCCTATGACAGTAAAAACATTTTAAAGTGTCCATAAATCATAAAGAGTCTCTCCAAACGAGCGATTCCAGATTTCCCCCTACTCTTTCATAAGCCCCGCCCATGACTGCTGACGATCTGCCTAATTAGCATAAACCCCACCCTGAGTGAGCCGCCGCATTCCGCCATTTCTGTCTCTTCGCAGTAGCAGCTGGAGATGTACAACGTCTGTGCCAAAAACATTACAAATGTTCTGTTATTGGATGTACCAATGAACATGAGTCTATATAGTCTCCTGGCATCTGAGCCACTGAGAACACCGTGCTTGAATTTCATTTATGAAGGAAACGTGCCAAAGATAGTCATTAAAATGTTATATATCTGCACTAATTTTACGCCAGACTGCTTCACAAAGGACGGTCAGTACAATGCTGGATTTACACAAAACTTGTTTCTGAAAGATTGTTAGATTAGCATAACAGTACTTGCTTCTTAATGAGTTGGATTAACTTAACTCAACACAACAACCACATACATTTATCCACCAACCATTCAGAAACGTTCAGCTGGCGTGCGATGGGGAGAGACTGGCGAGTCGTAGCAGGATCCAACTCAAAACCAGATTATTAATAAACGAAAATAAACAAAAAGGCAGATAAAACAAAAAGGCACACTTGTGCAAAAACCTTGAGCCCGAACGAACAAGGAGACAGGAACCACACACAAGACCATTAACAAACTTTAACAACCGACAAAGACAAGGGAAACACAAGAGAGTTTTATACAAAAAGGAACGACAAACACCTAGGAAGACTTAACGGGTAAGTGATCACACGACAGGTGCAGGAAGTGAAACAATGACCTTACAGACAGGAAGTGCACAGATGACACAACTGACAGGAAGTGACAAAGAAGACACAGACAGAGAGGACCAAGTGTTATAATCAGTGTCCGACTCCAGTTCAAACAGATTTGTTGTTGTCGGAGAATCCTAAATAGGAGCTATAAAGCCGGGAGCAGCAGCTTCTTCTTTTGCCAGCTACAATAAATGATATGTGACGTATTTTGAGCGATAACATCACAGACACATTCTGGGTACACATGAGACTTATATTACATATTGCAAAAAGGGAATAATAGGACACCTTTAGCATAATGCAAATAAAGAAAGAACAATAAATGATATGCACACATTTGACCTGGACAAGTTCACTTGAAGAGCTGAAGTGCATAATTGTTTTATTTTTGGTGACACTTGCAGACCAGGAATTACACGCTTCAGCTTTGAAAATGTCTTCTCCTTCAGGTAGCATTAAAAGCATCTACAAAATCTTTTCAAATCTCTGGTACATTATCTCTGAGTGTCTGTGACATTGTTTAGACTGCTGTGCGTGATACAGGCCTATCCAATACTTTTGTTAGGTGATGCTCTGCGGAAAAAAAGAGCATAGAGGGGTTAGTGGTTCAAATCCAGGCTGTGAAATATTATTGACGTACCCTGCAGCAAACAAGGCGTTTAATCTGAACTGCTCCAGTAGATATCCATTTACATAAATGGGCAAAATGTAATCCTTTGCCTTGGATAAGAGCTTCACTTACTGAGAGCAAAGAGAGGGGGTGACGTGAAAGTAAAAACTGCATTATGCTCTGAGTGTGTGGCCATGGCATTGTAAAAACCCTCTCATGCATTCAGGTATAGTTTTGCTTGCCGACGGAGGGCTGGAGTGACTCAGTTCAGAGAGGTCGAATCGCTTGGATGCATTTACAGCAAGACACACATGAATAGATGAATCTCATTTGGCTCTGAGAGAAGTCTTTTCATCCAACTCAGTTAAACCAGAAACGAGTGCACTCTTATTTCTACACTACTAATGGCAAAAAAATAGTATTGCAATCTGTTTAGCCATGACACACTGGCAACATGTGGAAGCAATATACCCTGTCGTAAAAATATTTGGGGTCAGTCAGTGGGGTCAATTCACAATAATCCTGTTTTTACTTTATCTTTGGACAAATAAATGCCATCTTGGTGAACAGAAGAGACTTCTTTTTTGGAAGGTCTTCCGAGATCACACACTTTAAAGGGTTACAGTAATACCTTGGTTTATGAGTGACTTGGTATACGAGCAAATCGGTGTACGAACATGGAAAGTCAAATCGGTATCTTTGCGTGAATTTTTTCTGGAAATATCCTAACGACAGCCTCTCACAAAGCCCATCAACCCTTCACTCGTTCATTCTCTCAGCGTCGCTCGGTTTGGTTCATCATTCACCACAGTGATTCACTTATAAAAGTTTTACAGCGGTTTCACCTCCTGTTGTTAACATTAATTGTGATCGCTATTGTTCACGTAGTGAAATATATATGTACAGTACAGCATATAGACAATGAACTCAAGATGAGTAAGAAAGAAGGGATGAGATTCTCCCTGTAAGCAGTAAAACCCTTCTCTCGTCTCCTACTAAGAAGCGCGCGTTACAGTAAATTGTCAAGTATTTTTTTAGTTTAATTGTCAATTATTAATTAGTATTTATATGAGATGTTAATGGTTATATTTTTAACAGTAATTAATAGGGTAAAACCCCCAAAATATTTCAAATGGGCATTTATGGTCGTGTGGAACGAATCGAGTGATTTTTAGTGCATTCTTATGGGGAAAATTGTTTTGGTGTACGAGAATTTTGAGTTACAAGCTCTTGGAACGAATTAAACCCGTAAACTGAGGTATTACGGTAGTTTACTCAACAAGGAAGAAATTGCAGTTTTTTTATTGTCATGTCATTCCAAACCAGTAACACAAATAAATATATGAAATTAAGTCAGAAATCTCACAGCTTTCATAAAAAATGTCTTTGTGTTTTGAAGATGAACGAAAGTCTTACAGGTTTGGAATGACATACGGGTGAGTAAACGATGAGAATTGTTGGGTGAACGAACCCTTTAAATACACTCAGTCTTCACAGAGCGAAGCTTGAAATATGCCCCATCAACAATATGATCTTCGTTGTAAACATCTGGCATCGGTAAGACTATTATGAAATTGCTAATTGATCATTAAGAGGTTATGAGACGTTGCCTATCCCAGAAGTGCTGTCAGGAGAATTCCTCAGAAGAGTAAATACAATAGCGGCGACCCCTGTTTTATTTGCAGATCATTAGAAGCAACTTTCAATAGTCGGAATGATGATCATTATCGGCTGCCCTCCGCTTAATACCCACTCTGTCTGCTGCTGAAGTTTTCCCCAGAGAACACCTTTAAACGGAGAGCGGGCGAGGAGACGCGTTCCTGGTCTGTCTAACAGAACAAATTAAAGAAGACTGGAAATATAGCAGTATAATGAGCTGATTTAACACAAGGCAGAGGGTTCAAAACCAAAAGCCTGATAACAAGTGCAAAAGCTGCCAATGCGTTTTGGCTGAGGAGTCTAATTTCCTCAAAGAGACAACATCCAATATTCCCAAACACGCTCAGGACATTAGTGCTGGAATGTGTGCTCACCGAAAGAGTGAAAAATGGAAAACGGCTCGAGCTGTTTTATTAGAACAGTGGCACAACAAGTTCAAATAAGTGAAAGTCATTCCTCGCTCATGCTTGGAATTAATTTCACACATCAATATTCCCAGTCTGTGCTCGCGGTGAGGCATAATGCCCCTGCATGTCAATGCACGGTAATCAATTAGATCTGCCTGTTATCGAGGCTTTTCTAAGACCTGATCAATACGTCAATGCCAAGCAGACAGACTCCAAACAGCAATTAAAACATGAGCAAAGCAGATATAAATATGGTCCGATTGACTGTATGCTTTAGCTGCAAGTTAGGCTTCCATAGGGAAACGAGTGCTCACCTAATCATAAAGGGATTACATTTTCCAACAGAATTCACTTAGCAATGACAGAAACGATTGCATTGAGGCCACTAGTCAAGCATAAAACTGCATTTATTACCCTCAAAGAAAAATCTGTCCTCTAGGGAATACAGATGACCACAGAGAGCATTTCAACATACGCAACAGAAACATAAAGCACTAAAAGACACCTGCGACATAAAGAAAAACCTCTGATATGCAGACTTCCCCTCCGGGAGTTGACTTGGAGAACACATTTTAAACAATACAACACTGCCTTTGCCAAGAAAACGCTGCCAAGGTCACAAAAGCAAATTCAAAGCATCAGCACAATTCATATTGGATTTCAAATAAACCCAAGAGAAAGCCCAAGCTGGCGCCCATTCCTCACAACAAGACAAGAGACTTACTGCCTTTGATTTGCCCTGAAAGAACAACGCCTGGGAGGAACGATCCTCATCAAACACCTATTTTGCTCTCCCAACTGCAACTTGAGGACCACAGTAAAGAGAACAAAAGCAAATGAAGGAGACAGCACAGCCATTACATGTGAGCAGAGCGTTACGCCGAGCATCCATCGAAACAGGTGATGCTTCTGAAACCATTTTATACACCATGGCATATTGGCCATTCAACAAAACTGGTGAGAAAAGTAAGAAAGACTGAGTAAGAAAAATACTTGGGTAATGAATAATGTGCCAATATAGACAGAATCTACCTGCCAACCCTCATCTCCTTCAAGCAGTTTTAGCAAACATTAAAGGGATGGTCCGCCCAAAAATGAAAATTCTGCCATTAACTCGGCCGTCCACCGAGCAGCATCCGGTGCCACTGCATGATACCATGTGGAAGACCCTCTCAGTTGGCTGAGGGCCAAGAGCCATCGTGTCCGGGAACTGGACCAAGAATTTTCTTTTTCTTTTCCTCTCTCTACTCCCTCGTCTCTGTTGGAGGAGGGGGTGGATGGGGAGTAGAGCACAGTCTCGGGATTGCCCTATAGCCTGCAAGTGGCGATGGGAGTATGTGGCGAGCAGGGCGATGCCGAGGGCTGTGAGAGCGGCGTGAGACCGGTGGCATGATTGATTATGAGCGGAAACATAAAAGGAGTAGCAACACCAATGAAGGACAAGAGAGGACCAGGCCTGGACATAGTTGTGTTTCATGTTTGTCTATTTTAAAATCAAGGTTGTTAAAAAGTCGCCGGTTCCCGCATCCTTCTTCCTCAAACTTCATTCCGTTTTATATTGCTGAAGCTCTAACTTGATGCGTGACACGAGAATGAACTTCACTGGTTCTTGCTGAAGGTCAAACGCGATGCGTAACACTAGAATGAACCTCATTGGTTCTTTTATTTTAGTTCACAACATAAAGGTCATCCCATAATAATTGTTTCCCCAGGTTATGCATCAACCATTCTATTTTTTTATCTTTAGACCAATTAACTTTTCTTTAAACGGTAAAATCTTTGCCACAATGACATCAAGTGAGCACTAGTTAAAGTCTCTTTTTTTAACTGGTGCTTCATCTGCTTTATCAACCCTGTTATCATTTTTAATTTGCTGTATATATACAAGCATATAACTGATATGTGAAAAGATTAGAAATATCATGCAATGTCAGACTAAACTGTAGAACTTATATTAACTATTTTGTAAGGCTATTCTATGTCCCAAGATATATTACAAAATGTATTCATTTAGCTGGAAGTGGCAGTTGTGTAAGTTTAGTAACACATTTTAAACCTACTAAAATGTTCTAGTGTTATATATATATTTGCAGTGTTATAATGTTCTAGTGTTATATATATATTTGCATATATATATATATAAAGTACTTCAAAGTCACCATGAAATCCAAAATTGACCATTTTTGTTTTTTATGGAATATTTCAGTGTTTATCGTAAATCATTTATCTGTAAACTTCGAACACATTAACTTTCCCCTTCACACTAACATGAATGCTGGGCAATAAGCTCTTCCCTCCATCAACCTGTCACTCACATCACAGATCGCAGCCATTGGCAAACAACAACAATCCAATCAAATCCCAATGGACAAATCAAGTCCTGCCCTACATTTTCTTTTTAGAAGCAGTTGCATTGCAATGCAGAAGAAAACATGACTGTAATTCCCATTTCAGGCTGACTTCATAAACTTCCTAATCTAATTAGGAAAAGGCACTCTTTCATAGTAACGACTCATTGTTATGTTTTGCCAGATGTTTATGCACTGCAATGTACTGAAAAGAGAGCTTATTTTATTTTTCTCTTATTTTAATTAAAATGTCACTATCAAGGAGCGTATAGAGAGATATAACGTCTGTAAGTTAAAATGATGCATGTCATTTATCAAATAGTGGCAACAATCCAAAACTTCTGGTAGTGACCAGTGATCATAAACGAGCACACTAGTTTTTACTTTTCATTAATAAAAAACCCATCTTCGAATCAATTGGCTATAATGTGGCGTAATAAATTATGCATCATAGTATGAATGAGAGAGTAAAACACAAATGACAATGAAAGATCTGGTCAATTTTGCATTCACAGATGCAACGTGTGGTTTAAAAGACATCTAAAAATAATATCTGCACTGATAAAATAGTATTTTGATTAGCTTTCAACAGCAAATAAAACAGACCGAAGACTTGAGAGCAGTAATTGTTTGAGAAAGTAAACAGTGGAAGACTAACAAATACGTGATACAAATGTTTGGTAACACTTTATTTCACAGTGTCCTCGTTGCACCTGTTAAATTATACATACTAACTGTAAATGATCTATAATGACATGCAACTAACCCTCAACCAAACCTTTATCCTACGCTAACCCTATAGAAACTCTACGTTAATTGATAATACTCAGTACTTGAATATATAATTAGACTGTAGCAATGACACATTAAAATAAAGTGTAACCAAATGTTTTCTCAAAGTCTGTGGTAACATAAGGATCGGTTTGTACTTGATCTGAGTCATAAAACTGCATATGTACCAACAAGTTAACATTTCAAGTTGATATTACTGTAAAATGTATTGACAACAAGACAAGTTGTACAATAGAAGACCACACTAATGACTCAAAGTTAATCAAAAGACAAAACAAGACACTAAAGCAATGATCCAAACTTGAAATGAAATAGCCCAACATGCAACATAAACATCCCACTGTACAGGACTGATTAGTTCGCATAGGGAATTCTTCTTTCCCCAAATTATAATGTATTTCTTTTTGTTCATAAGAAAAAACACACCAACCAAAAAAAGAAATTATATGATGAAAGTAGACACATTACCATGTTAAATACAATATACATGATCTCTGTAAATGGCAATGCATTATTTCAATAATATATTTTTTAAAGCTAATAAAAACAGACATGGAAAACACTGTTCTCCTGTCTGTTTCCAGTGTAGTTGGAAGCTTTACTCACTTTCAGCACCGCGGACAGCGCCACTACCGAGACTCGGAGCCTCGGTCACCTCCATCACTAATAATCGCCAGCTTTGACCCGGCACACACTTCAGCGCACTAAACAAACTCCAGGGTTCACGACAAAACCACAGCACCCATCAGAACTCATGTCCCCTCCAGTCGTCAGGTCTGAGCAGCTAACGGTTCTTCAGTGAGAAGTGAGAGAGACGCTTTGCACCTACCGGTTTGGTAGCCTCCATCCCCCGGACTCGCGCTGCCGTGAGTGAGAGTGTGAGAGAATGAGCCCGAATCCTCTGCGCCACGAAACCTGATGCTGGAAGCCGGTACGTGGCAAGGGAGGCGACCAATCACATCGCGCTCTGGGAGACACGCAGCCAATCAGCAGTAAGACAAGCTCCTCTGTTTTGCATAGCAAGGTTGATTGACGTTGTGAAAAAAAGTATTTCAGTCATTTAAAATAAAAAAATAAAAACAAACATGTGTGCATTTAAGTATATTGCACTGGGCAAATTAAAATACAACTCACTAATTCTTGAGATATTGAGCACAACATTTCACACATCTTCAGTTTTATTTGTTTTTAAATAGAAATATCATTTACACTTGATCGTTTATAAGTGCAAAAGCACCATGCGAGTTAATTTTTTATATTAATCTATATATATTAATATGTATTTAATACACATTAAAATAAACTATTAAAATAAATAAACATTTATAATAAAATAAAATAATATTATTTTATAATATAATAAAATAAACATTAAAATAAATATTAAAATGACTAGTAAATTAGAATGAAAAAAAAATAGAATTCAAATATTTATGCACATACAATTTATTATATAAAGTATGTAATTATATAACATTTATAAATTATAAAATGTTAAATGTTACATATTATGGCTATATTGTACAGTAACAACAACAACACACACACAGTATACATAAATGTTATTAGATACAATTTACAAATTATAAAATGTTTGAGATTATTGCACACACACACACTCACTGTATATATAATGTAACTATATTAGACATTCTTGAAAAAATCTACCCAACAACAATACACACGAGCTAATAATAACGTTGCATTTGCATCTGTGCAGTTCATCTGTGAGCAGATGGATGTGGGTGAAGTCAGCGGCCGTCAGCGGAGCAGCAAAGGTCTGTCAGGTGCGGCTGCATTAACAGTAATCTAATAGAGTTAACTGCCTTAAAGAGAGACAACCTGCTGTACACACACACACACACACACACACACACACACCCAACCAACAATACTGCATCTACGGCTCCACAACTGTTTTAGAAAGATTATTGTAACAGATACACTACAACATATATTTTTACTATATTTAGACATAAGAAAGAGGTTATACATGTGGGGTTATTATCTACCCTCCTGATAATGCTTAGCATTTCTAGTTCATCCATCTAAGAGCAGTATTAGTCAGCTCTTTTATTCATCTGGGGTAGGCAGGACAAGTGGATTAGACCTACTCCTGAGTTTATTGCCTCGGAGGATGTCATTATTACAAGAGTATTATTCTAATTTTCTCTTTAATGCTTTGGAAAAGTTCTGAGATGACACTAATGCACAAAGCTTATTTGGGAGGGGGGGATGACGTTTTTGTTTATACTGTATTTGATGTTATTAAAGTATTTGATGTTAATGCACTACAGATCAGGAAAAGCATCAGGTGTTCATAAATTCCCAGCATGCATCTGGTTAATGAATGGACTGAGTGAGCAAAACTGGACAAAGAAGAAGCTGAAAGTTTTGATCACTGCATCATATAATTATACATTTTAAATTAATTGCATGAGTAGGTGTCTCAAACCGCTAGTGTAAACGAGTTGACTTTCTGTTTTTAACAACTGAACTCAAAAAATATCCCATTTTTGTGCTAAATGATTTGAACTACGTCAAAGGATAATGATTGTTAAAATGATGATGAATTAAAGTAATTGCACACAATTGCCATGGTAACAAAGCAGCCATGCACTGCCAGGTTTAATTCTGTTTTCTTCTTTTGAAGGAAGAGTTCACCAAAAAAAAAAAAAAACATCTTCTATGGTAAAAGTTGAAATTTAATAATGTACTGGTCAATCTTTCCCTTGCAGTTACAATCAAATTTGCACTGAAGCTGTAAAGCTTCAAATAAAGTAATAAACCATATTGCATGAGATGATATGATAGCTTTGTGTGACGAAGACAAGAAAGAAAAATATAAAATGTTTATTCATTAAACATCTGCTCTAGTTTATCATGCAACATTCGTGAGAGTTGCATGATAAGTGTCTGATCTGTGAATAAATCATTCTTTAAAATCAAAGAATTGGTTGATGTTCACATTACCAGACTAATTAATTGTTAATTGATGAAAAGTGTCAATATACACTGACTTGACTTCAGATGACTATATTGATGCAGAGTTTGTATAGAAAAATGTTATAATACTTTATAATGAAATCCTTTTGTAGCCAGGAAGCTTCTGTAATACATGCAAAAAAGAAAATTAGCCAGACATTTAAAATAATAATAATAAAATGAGGATGAGTAAAAAAGGACAACTGTTTCATCTTGTGTGTGAACTATTCCTTTAAAGTTATTTTTTTTAAACTTCCTTGGTAAGGAAGGTGTTCTCCATTCTTCTCTCTGTATCGTCTGACAGCGTCTCTATGGAAGATGGGCTTTGCTCAATGATTCATGTGCTCTTGCAGGTTTTATGAAAGCACAAAGACAGATAAGACGCATCATATTTATAAAACCAGATGTGTGTGCGCGAGATGCGGGTAACTAACTTTCAACGCAAAGGGAAGTTGAAGAGTGCAGCTTTCCATCTTTCTTTCTCGTCTCATTGGCATTTCCCACTCCTGTCAGCTGAGCGGCTCCGATTAACTCACATCCTGCAGAGACGAAAGGCCAAAGGATTTCACAGTATTAAATGACTTGGTACAGTAGCCTAAACAGGAGAGTGCTTTGTAATTGAGATATATGATCTAGTGATGGTTTCTGACATCTATTGTAGGTGGATTGCTGGGTTTTATAAAGACATTTCAGATGTCTAGTGAGTCCAGAGAAGTATGGAGAACTAATGCATACATCACATTTGAGGTGAACGCATGATATATCCACATCAGTACGAAACCATAGATAATTCAGAACAAGAGCTAGTGAGACAAATTCAAATCTTCCAGAATTTATTCATTTTTAAAGAGAATGTATTTCACTCTGACATGACAGTTCTGGATCTATATATAGCTTTTCTTAGATCTATAGGTATAACAGAAGGTGACTCAGGCAAGGATCCAATCGCTTTGTCTTCATTAAGAGTGGTCGTACGTGCAGAAGGTCAGGGCAAACAGAGATCATACACAAACGGTAATCCAGGCAGGGGTCAGGGTAAAAAAAAAAACCGGGCAAACAGGCAGAATCGGTAATAAAACAGGATATAACCGCTCAGAATGTCAACCAGGGCTAAACAAGACTTTGCAGTGTGTATATGGGTGAAGGAGTCTTTTATAGTTCATATGATGGGAAACAGCTGGTGTAACAAACAGTCATAATGGTGTCCAGCTGGTGTGTAATCAGTCCAATGTGTGGGTTGCTGGGAAATGTAGTGTAGTGTCAGGATATATGTGAACTCCCTCTGGTGGCCGGGGAGGGGAGCACAGAAATAATGTTCATAACAATAGGTAATGTATATGTCAATGTGGCATGCAATTTAAATTAATAACGTAAACACACACACACACACACACACACACACACACTCATATATGTATATATATATATATATATATATATATATATATATATATATATATATATATATATATATATATACTCAGTACTTAGATATGTATATATATATATATATATATATATATATATAAATTATATGTATATATATATATATATATATATATTATTTTTCTTTTTTTACTTTGCCATGCAGGCCTGTAAAGCACTTCTTCACACAGGGCCATGTAGGTTTGGATTTTGTCTTCCCCTAATAATAACAACCTTTAATTAAATACTGCAAATAATAAATCAGGAAGTGGGCAAACTATTTTTCACACTACTGTATATACAGTATATATACACATACATACATACATAATATACAGTGGTGTGGAAAAGAGTTTGACTTATTTTTTGCATGGTTGTCCAACTTAAATGTTTCAGATCATCAAACTAATTTAAATATTAGTCAAAGATATTAGTCAAAGATAACACAAATAAACACAAAATGCAGTATTTAATTAAAGGTTATTATTATTAGGGGAAGACAAAATCCAAACCTACATAGCACTGTGTGAAGAAGTGCTTGACAGGCCTGCATGGCAAAGTTCCAAGAAGACAACCACTGCTGAATAAAAATGTATTCAGAATCAAAATAATTTTTGACAGAAAACATCTTGATGACTTTTTGGAAAATACTCTGTGGACTGACAACATTCCACAAAATTCCACTTGGCTAAAGCAAAAGAAAATGAAAACTTGAGGCTGTGGCATGAGGCTGTGGCATGACCTTACAAATGCATGAAAACCCTCCAATGTGGCTGAATTACAACAATTCTGCAAAGATGATAATAATATTTCAATATATTTGTTACGTCCCTAAGGATGTAAGGTTTTTTTGCTGTATTTTCTTTCTGTTTTTCTTTCTTGTGAGGGTTGTTGTCTCTGGCGCTTGTACTGTCACTCTGACAGCTGGCACTGATAGGCTGTCTGACCTGTCAATCATGCAAGAAGACGTGATTGGCTGTGCTGCATGAGGGCGGGCTCTTCTCATCTCATCCGATGATCAGCACCTGTAGAATCACTTCTTAAGGGACGAGCTGCTGCACAGCGGGAGACACTGCTTTTTCTTTTTCTTCTGATTCTGACATGTGTTTGTTTTCTTATTGTTTTAATTTTGCGTACAACCACTGTGTGCCGAGCCTGAACAGTTATGATAATTGACGTCATGCGGTCAAAAAAGTTATACCAATGATTTTTTACACAAAACCCCAAAACACGCGGGCTATATGAGGGTGCGACTTACCTGCATGAAGGCTTGGATTTAGTTTTCCCTTAATAAAAACAACCTTCATTTAGAAATTGCATTTTGTGTTTACTCGTGTTATACTTAATGTATATGTGTTGTAAATGTGTTTGACAATTTAAATATTAGTTGAGCAACTTTATGTTTTTTCAAAACAGTGATATCATTTTCTAGGATTTCTTGAGCATAAAGTTCAAAAGAACAAAAAAAAACACTTACTTGAAATACACTGCAAAAATATAAAAAGTAATGCAACACTTAATCATTACAGCATAACACCAAGCCAGTAAAACTTCAGGGATATAAATCTGTCCAATTAGGAAACAGAAGTGATGCTTTGGTGCAAATGAAAGTGACAACAGGTTCACTGGAGAGGCAACGAAGGGAATGATTTTGCAGGTGGTTATTCTTCTAAGACTGATTTGTCATTGGTTTTGTGTTTTGTTTGGGTTCTTGCCTCTGGCTGTAACATGTAACATGCAACCCAATCAGGCAGTCCTGCTCCTCCAGGATTAGACATTCATATGTGCCGTCACAAGTATATTTGGTGTGTCTCCCAGCACAGTTTCAAGAGCATGGAGGAGATACTGGGAGACAGACGTTACACGGACAAGGATGTAGAAGAGCAACAACCAGCAGCAGAACTGGGATCTGCTCCTTTCTGTGAGCAGGAACAGGAGGAGCTGCCAGAACCCTACAAAATGACCTCCAGCAGGAACTGGTGTGCATGTTTCTGACCAATCTGTCAGAAACAGACTTCATGAGGGTGGAATGAGATCCCTCGAATGGGATCTGTGCTCAAAGCTTAGTAAAGTGCAGCTCGATTGGCATTTGACAGAATTGGTACCACATTCTCTTCAAGGATGAGAGCAAGTTCACACTGAGCACATGTTATAGATGTGAAAGAGTCTGGAGATGCCGTGGGGAACCTTATGCTGCGTGAAATATCATCCAGCATAACTAATTTGGCGGTGAGTCAGTAATGTTCTGGGGAGGAATATCCTTGTAGGATTGCACAGACCTCTCCATGCTATCAATGGTTTCCTCACTGCTGTTAGTTACCGGGATGAAATCCTCAGAGTCGTTGTCAGAGCTTATGTTGGTTCACTGGCTCTGGGTTCCTCCAGGTGCATGATAATGCCCGGCCTCATGTAGCTAGAGCAGGGGTGTTTGATGTTTGCGCGCGCATAAATTACATCCGCGAGCGGAAAACAGAGCTACACGTAAATACGGGTACCCGCGAGCTCATTTTAATCACTCGTGCACGCGAACATTCGCACACTCTTGCTCATGCAAGCACTTTTATTTTCGTCAGTCGTAGGGCGGGGCTTGCTCTTGTAACAGTAACATCAAACGTCATTGGTTAGTTCCCTTTTTTTCCAGAGGTCAGTTGTGATTGGACGCCTGTGATTGTCAATCTAGAGCTGAGGCAAATATACGATTCAGTTACATTGCATATTATGTTTTTTCTGTCGATTAAATTGTATTAATATTGTTTTGTTGTAATTTCACGTGTCCCAGTTGAGTGATTTAAGACCAAACTATACTTTATACAGGTTTTCTAGGATTTCTTATAAGTAAATAAGAACAGGTACGACCTTCACCCGGCCCCTCTGTCAATTTCAAGAAACCAATGTGGCCCGCGAGACAAATAGTTTTGCCCACCCCTGAGCTAGAGTATGCAAGCATTGATGCCATTGACTGGTCCTCACATTCCCCAGACCTGAATTGATTGAGAACCTCTGGAACATTATATATCGGAGCGTCAGAAGCTGCCAAACAGCAGCACAGGCCTTTCAGGAGATACTGAAGCCCTGATCCAGGTCTGGGAGCAGATCAGGACACCATCCTCCGTCTCATCAGGAGCCAGACATCATCATCAGTGCATGCAGGCATGTGGGGCCAAACACATGACTGACTGACATTATGAGTTGCAATTTCATGCAAGTTGGATCAGCCTGACACTTCAGATTTTACATAGATCTTTGGTATGATTTTGAAGTTGATAACTTTGCTTTCCATTGACTGCTGTCACAATTTTGTTCTTAACAAACTATAGAATGTATATAAATAAAGATTTTCAAATTGAATGGTTTAATTCAATGAGTGTTATTTTAGTGTTCCCTTAATTTCTTTTTAAAGTAAATGTTTTTACTATCATGCATGCAGAACATACAAAATAATGTATTCAAAAACATTAGGGAATGGTGTTTTATGTTCATATTTACTTGTTTGTTGTGACCAATGAACCGATGTTCCGGATGAATCAAAAGAGTTCACATAGCATTTGATAATGATCCTCCTCTCTAGAATGGCCTGCTGGCGCTGGATGAGTGTATTTTCAGATCCTGAAGCTGCTGCTGTAAAAGAACGCTGCGTGTTCCAACTTCCATCAATCTAGCACTTCTCCCTAAGGCGAATATACAGCAAGAGCTATTGATTTACAACAGTCTTACGGGTTTGCTTAAACCACTACACCTTGAAATTCTCACTGTGAGTGATGCTAAGGGGTTTCAGTTAAAGCACAATAACAGCTGAAGTGCGGTTGAAATGACCAGTAGTTCATGTGATCATCTGTCAGCGAGTCTCTCTCGTTGATGGTCAAAAGAGTAAACTTATGCTCAGTGAAAAAGGTTTTCAGGTCAAATGTTGAATTAGAAAAATTAAAAAAAAAATACATATAACCTTTGTTGCACTACAGTGAAGATAAATGATTTTTAAGAAATACTTATAATGTCAGACTTTTCATTTACATTCAAGATGCAGAAATGAACCGGAATGCATAAACGGTGACATCAAGACATCTTTATTGTAATTCCGTTATTAAATTAGCAAGAGCTCTTTATGAACCAGCCCGACTCAATTTAGCGTTCAGGGATTGTCCAGTACAAATCAAAGAAGGCAACTCTAAAAAGATTTTTCATTTTCCTCACAAAATATTTTCTGTTTAGAGAGAGGAGGACATACACGTCTAGTATAAACATGACAAGAGATTTACAAATGTGTGTTTTGTTCATCTTCCTCCCACACAGCACTCCAGGTGCTGCACAGGAAGAAGCACAAGAAAAAGAAAGCGTGAAATGTGGAAAGAATCCCCAGGATACAGTATAATCTCATAAAGCATACAAAAAATCTAAAGAGTTCAATTTAGTGATAATTTGTCTTCTCTCCATGGACTTGAATAAATGCATTGTAGAAAATCTATTTCTACTCAAGAAATCCCTAATTCCTAAATACAACAGAAAGTTTTTGCACCATTTTTGAACTGGTAAAGTGTAAAGAAATACAGAAGATTCAGAACTTACCCTCATATTTGGCACCTGGTAATTGAATATCAGCGATTTTATTTTACAACTAAACCTTGAAATAAGTGAAAAATTGCTGCATGTGCACAAGTGTGAATCATGAAAAAATGCACATGTCACAGTTCAACCACAAAAATAAATAAATCAAATAGGTAAATAACAAAACAGAACACAGAAATTTTAATCTGCATTAAAAAAAGAAGAAAAAGCCAATTTTTAGATGGATTAAGATGGTGTTTTACTTATCATTAGGCAATCTAAATTATTGTAATACAATTAGATTTTAGATTTAAATCAGAATAAAATACCACAACAAATAAAAACCTAAAAATGTAATAATTTCAATAGTATATTTTTGTTGTGGGTCATAAAAAACAGGCTTTATTTTCTTTATGCAAAATATTTTTCTTGTAGAACAATTTGATTCATTTTTTAGAATGGTTGCCATTTATCTTCATATTTCACTTTCTTATAGTTCTTTCTTTCAACAACCTGCGTCTGCTTTTTATATACACAACGTATTTGTCATTTCCCATGATCCTTATCAACTTTCTGCTACCTTTCACCTCCGCCGTCTCTCTCTCCACCTTTCCTCACCCGTCCAACGGCGAGATTTTCACCGAAGTTCTTCATCATCCTGATGTGTCCTCGTGTTTCTAAAGTTCCCACAATCCTTCATTGCTGTTGTGACATGCTTTGTGTGTTGCTGATAGATGAGACGTCTCACTCGCTCTCCCTCTTCCTCTTTCGCCGCCGCCCCTAAGGCCTTGTCGCACTCCTCCTAAAGTGTGGTCCTCTGAGATGTTTTCCGACGCTGGCGCTTAGGAGACTTTGAAGTCTCGCTCTTTGGGGGCCAAACGGGTTTCACTAATTTCACATCCTGATCCAAAGAGAAAGACTTTTTCAGGGAGGCTGCTTGTGGAGGCCACACTACAGAAATTTTGCTAGGGCTTTGATCGGGTTTATTTGCTTCCTTATCTAACATGTCTGACAGTGAGCACACGCTACTTTGTGAAAATGAATATCTCCAATCCGATCCTTCGTGGTCTGTATTCCCTGCATCCCGGCCGGCCAGTAATTCCCTCTGCAATCCTTGACCAAATACATCCTCGAAATTCCCTTTAGACGTGAAGAGTTGTTTATAATGTGGCTGGCAGTATAAATGTCCATGGAGAGAGACAAAGTTTCCAAGGCTGTCAGACAACACAGTTTCATAACTCATAAGTCACAGGAAATATATTGAGCTGTCTGCAATTGCACAGTTTGTAAATGAGAACTGCACTGTAAGCTTTCCATATGAATGGTTTTATGCAGGATACTTTATCTTATAGTAACAAATAACAGTTTAGACTTGAATAAGCTGGGATATTAACATTGTTAGACATAATAGAATATTTAAAAACTCAAGTATAAATAATGAAGTATCACTGTTTACTCAAAACAACATTTAAAGACATACCTCAACTTGTTTTTGCAGTGCTCAC
Source organism: Rhodeus uyekii (assembly GCA_037043235.1). Lineage (NCBI taxonomy): Eukaryota > Metazoa > Chordata > Actinopteri > Cypriniformes > Acheilognathidae > Rhodeus > Rhodeus uyekii. Next base: position 1,847,081 of record JAWRVZ010000108.1, on the reverse strand, counting down.
AGAAAAAACAGGATTTATGGAATTTCTTTTTGTCTGCTATCAGGCCGTCCATGGGGTAAACCCTCTTCTTGCACACTGCACACATCTCGGACTTTGGTACTCGAATCTGGCGAGAGATATTCAAGTTGTGCGCAATTCAGTTTTGTGCTCAATCAATATTCCCATGCAGCACTTTGCCAAACACTCTATCTGGGAAACACAGGCAAATCACATCTAATAACACCCACTACTGCACTGCAAGATTATCCACGAGTTTGTCAACAACAAACTAAGCATTAGTGAAAGACAAGTTCCGACACACAACAATACATCACAATGCTTTAATACTCATCAAATCTGAAAATAAAGTGACACTTGAACAGATATGTTAATATCTAGAAAAATACTAGTTTACATGAAATAAAAATAGACAATCTTTACTTTGTTTTTAGGTAACCCACCTTGCTTGGTTAGCTCAGTTCAATATGCAACCGTGGGTTGCCATTTAGGATATTTATATATAGTCTAAATAAGAATTGGAGGTATTTTGGAGAATATAACGATCATGCAAACTCACACACAGTCTATAAAAAGAAAGAACAAAAAACAAACACAAAGGCAAGTTGCCTTTTCTCAGGTAGCACAGAGAAACACAAATAAGGCTTTGTTTCCCTTCGTTAGGCGTTCTGTATCAATCCCTAAAACATTTAGCTTTTAAAGTACATTTGATTCTTGCAGCACTCTCAAATGCTAATGCGACAGAGATGAATGGCAATTATGGAGAAAGCACTCAGTGTTATTAAGATTTTTGAAATTCTAAGCTGATAAATTGTCTGTTTTGATTTTTTGAAGGTGCTTTCAGCGTCATTTCTGAGGAAACCTATTTCAGTGATATGTGTCAGGTAGTAGGAACAAATAATAATAAAAAGAATTTAATTAAATAATAAAACACAATTTTAGCTATATGTGTCGGATAGTCTGAACAAATCTATGTGTGGTATTCCAAAATAAAAGATAAAAAATATAAGTAATAATAAATAAAGAAGACCCTTTTTTAGTATATAAGTCAGCCATGTATGAACAAACTTATGCGTTTTTTTTTTTTATTAAAGTAAATCTATTTTTTGGAGATTTGATGGTGTTCAAAAATGTTAACATGAAAAAAATAACTACAAATAAACTACAAATTAACAAACTTCAAAATTTAACATGCAAATAACTGCAGTGAGTCAAATTTGTCACATTCACAAACATCTACTCATCTAAATGTGTACTAGGGAAAAAACTAAAGTTAAATAAATTCAGTCTGACACAGCAATGTACCTCAGGTCTGCTGTTAAATTTCATTCCCATCATGCACTGCAGGCATATTTACCCAACACAGCAGTCTCGGTTTGATGCACTAGCGGGTGGCATGGGTCTCTCACCTGTGACACCTAAGCTTTTGAACACACTCTCAGTTTCTGCCCATGTTTTATGGAAGTTCTTCATCAGTTCCTCTGCAGAGACCTCAGGTGACACCTTCACCTCTGACGTCTTTTTCTTCACAGCATCAGCATAGGAAAAAGGCACCCGTTGCGTCGTAACGCTTTGAGTGTGCTTGGAAACCGTTGTGGTGCTTCTTGATCCGATAATTTTAGTGCCAAACTCGTCAACAGGAGAATAATGTTCAGTGACTGCTTTTGTCTCAGAAAAGCCTGTTGGATCGACAGACTTGTCTACTTTCACGTCTTTGCACACGGGTGGAGGGGAGCTCAGCTGGGAGCATTGTTCTCTCTCTAGAGGAAGCTCAGGCTTTGAACCTTCAGATGCAATTTCACTCACTCTTGACTGCTGTTCCTCCTGTTTGTTTTGTAGCGCTTTGATGGGGGAACTTTGCTCACTCATTTCAAAAACATTTTTAATATCCTTGATGTTGAAAGCAGGAATATCCTCTTGTTGTCTTGCTTTCTTTTCCGTATCAAGCTCCAGGTCCTCAATTTCCCTGCTAGGTTTCTCTGTTTTGTCAACTGGGTCTTTTTTAATACCAACTTTCTCCTCTGACATCTCAATTGTTTTGGCTAGTCCAGGTAGGTCCACATTAGAGAAATTTTCCTTCTCTTTCATTGCTCTTTCAGACTTTGTGTCCTCTGCGTTGGGGCCTAAACACTCAACAATATTAACAGCATCTCCACTTACATTACCATTAGTCACTGTCGCCACTTCAAAAGATCCCAAAATCTCTTTGACCCCTTTCTCTTCAGCAGATTTAGAATCGATTTTGATCTGCCGATGGAATGTGGCAGGAGATTCCACGATTTCGGACTTCTTTCCAGTGACCGCAATCACATGAGGCACCGGATCTGGCGAAGCTCCGCGGGCAAGAGTAGCTGTGGCATTTCTGAGCCGCGTCAGACTATCTGCCCGGCTCGATGAGGGTGAAGGCGTGGCCCTGCTTAAGCGAGAGCTTGGCGTTTCAGACCTGCGTGGTGGAGGCGTCGGTGGCATTGGGGAAGGTGAAGGTGCTGCTCTCTGTGGGGAGTCATTTCTCCTCGTAGACTCGATAGTGATGAATGTGGGCGAGGGAGAGCTCATCCGTAACAGTGGGGATGGAGCTCTGGGGTCAAGAGTTGTAATGCTGCTCATTTGTTGCTTTCGGCTCTTGCGTGTAGTCTTCGTCTCCTCTTTGACCACCTTCTGAGTTTTACACTTTGTAGAACCAATGGAAATCTTCGAAATCCTTTGTGTGGCTCCGCTAGAGACGACTTTTTCAGAGGTGGCCTCACATTCATGCTTTTCAATAGTGCCGTCAAAGTGTATTAGCTGAGACTGAACAAGGTTTTTAACATGAGCGAGGATTTCTTTGAGCTTCTGTTCGTTGTGTTCGGCCACTGCCCCTTCCAAATCACTCTTCTCTTCTGGCCCCAGAAGCCAGGCGGGCATCTCATTGAGCAATGTCTTCACAGACTTGGAGTCCATTTTTCCTGAAACCCCCTGTAACTCTGAGATATGAGACAGCATCTTCAATGCTTCAGCTTGACTTAGAGATGTGCTGTCACTCTCCGCCAAGGACTCAGCAGGTTCCTTTTGTGCAGATTTCCCTGTCATTTTTATTGGAACATTTCTGCTTTCATCTTTTGATTCCTCTTGAATCTGCTGGCTTCCACCGGCCTGCTTTTGAAATTTCATAGTCATGCTCTCCTCCAGGAAACTCTGCTGTTGGACTGTACTTTCAGTTTTGATGACCTCCTTGTAAACCTCTGAGTGTCCTGTTTGAATGGTGTGCTGTGTTTGCACAACGGTGATTTCCTCTTGTTTTTTATCAGATGTCAAGACTGGCCACTTAGGCTCAGCAGGCGTGGCATCTGTGGGCGAGAGGGATGCAGTGTGGATGCCTTGAGCTCCCTCTCTGTCTTTCTTATTCTTGCTCCTCCTTTTCTTTTTTGGAGTGGCAGGGGGCTCCTCTAGAGGCTTCTCTTTGAACTCTTTCTCCACTTTACCCTCTGTTTCAGTCTGGCTTCTTTCGCTGCTTTCTTTCACTTGAATATTATCCTGGTCTGGTGTGGTTTTCTCTTTGCTCTCCAGTTTAGTATTCTTGCTAACTTTCTTTTCCTTTTGACTATCGCCCTTTTGTGACTTCTGTTCAGCATCCTTAATTTGACTCTCTTTGTTTGGTTTGGATCGATCAGGGGAGCTTTTTTCTTGATTTTTCTTTGGAGAGCTTTCCTCTTTTGTTTTGTCCTCAGATATGCTGCTCACATCTTTTCCAACAGTCTTGGATACATTTTTAGGGATACTTTGAGATTCGTCTGTTGTGACTGAGGCCGTTATTTCTTCTTTGGTTGTGTTTTTAATAACCGTCTTTGTCACCTGTTGTATATTAGTTGTCATGGATCTCTTCTTTTTCTTTTTAGTTGAAGTGGAGGTGGTCTGCTGCTGACCTGAACAGCCCTGAGATGACTGATTAGAGATAATGCTCTGTTTAACTGAGGAAATAACAGGAGATTCTGGAGGAGATTTCTCATTTGCAGCAGCGATCAAAGCCTTGCTTGGGGGAGCGTTTGAGAGAGCTGTGTGCTTGGATGAATCATATGAGTCTGCGGCTGATTCGGATTTGGTCACACTCTTTTGAGCTCTCTCTTGAGTGAAATCAAATGATATGCTTGCCTCTGATTGCACTGTGCCCGCGCTCTCTGAAGAAAGCATTTCAAGAGCTGTGCTGACTGACTCGTGCATACGGATATCTAAGGCTGGGGAGCGAGGCGGTGGTGGCGTACAGCTTTCCTCCCTCTGCTGTCTGTACTTCTGTTCAGCTTGTATTAATGGGGTTTTAAATTTGCTTACTGGGGATTTGCACAGTGGAGGAGGAGAGGCGGGTGGAGTGAGTGTCAAGGGAGCGAAAACTTTCTTGGGAGGCCGTGGAGACTCCGGTGGCTGTTTTGTAAAAGCAGACTGAATTTCAGAGGATATCACAGTGCTCTGGACTGAGGATGTGGTGACATTTTTTCTACGCTTGGTCTCTTGCACAGATTGCACATCCATTTTCTCGAATGAAATTGCTGGCTCAAGCTTGGGTACTTTGCACAACATTGGCGCTTTGATGGGTTTGACAGTCATTTTAGTGGGTTTGGATGGTGTTATGCTGGGCAGCGGAAGGAGGTCTAGCTCCTGCTCTGTGGGAGGGGGAGGGAGGACATCTAGCTCAGCTGTGGCTGAAACAAGAGGCGGAGGCGGTGGGGTTGGTGGAGGAGGTAAATGGTCAAGTTCTGTCTTGGCTGGATCACAAGCAGGAGGAGGAGTGGGCGGAGGAGGAAGATCATGATCACCCCTGATACAAGGAGGAGGAGTGGGAAATGAGATGTTATCATAATACAGAGGGGGTGATGGAGGGGGAGGCAGTGGGGGTTCAGGGTCAGAAAGAGGAGGCATACACATTTCCTTCTGCTTTCTTTTCTCCAGTCTGATTAAACCTTTACAGCCACTTTTTTTGAGGTTACGGAAGTCAGTCTTTAATGTTTTGACACCATGTGTTTGTACAATTGTTTTGTGCTCCAGCATTGTGGTCTTTGTCCCCTGGCTGCATGTTGTGGTGTGACTGGTAATTGCAGTACTCTCTTGAGATGCGTATCTGTTTTGCATCGATTGCTTGTGAGTGCTGTTCTGAGATTCACTACCCACATCAAGGTTTTTAACCACAGGGGTAGGACTCTGTGCTGGGGTGTCTTTCACTGATGGAGAAGAGGTCTTGACAGAAACTTTGACCTTTCTTATCGGCTCCCTTCGGGGAATCGTTGGGCTTGCTTTCCGTGCTGTTTCCATTAAAGATTTTATTGTCCCCTTAACGTCTCCTTTTATCACCTCTTCTTTCTCTGATTGCACTTGCTCTTGGGTGTCATAGAGTGATTTTATGGAAAGCTTCACGTCTCCCTCTGTGCTTGCCCTGCGTTGCATTCTGGGAGATGGAGGAGACTCGAGTAACAGCTGAATCTTGCCTTTCACATCTCCTTGTACACCAATCTCCTGCTGGCAAAGCTTTCTCTCATTTGATGCATCTTGTAGACTTTGTATTGCCGTGTGAATGTCACCTTTTACAATCATCTCCCTCTCCACTTCTTTCACTGCATGTTTGGCTTCCTCCAGCGATTTCAACGTACCTTTGATGTCACCTGGCACTAAATCTTCAATAATAATTTCCACCTTGGTGGAAGTTGAGTCTTTGAGTGATTTCAGTGCTCCTTTGATGTCACCAGGGATGATTTCAGGCTTTTCCACCTCTCTGGGCTGTTTCTGGGCCTCTTCTAGAGACTTTAGTGTGGTAGGTAAATCAGCTCGAACAACAACTTCTTTCTCCAAAATAACCGCCTGGTTTACGGACTGTGTCAGTGAATTCATCGCTGCTTGCAGGTCTCCTCTCACAATCTCTTCTTTCTGTAAATGTTCAAATGAGACTGAAGGCTCAGTCATGAAAACCTTAACTGTGTTATGCACATCGCCTGGGACTATATCTTCCATGTCCACCAGACGACCGATTTGAGCTTGATTACATGTCAGGCTCAGCTTTGTTTCTTTAATATCACCACCAATGATTTCCTCTTTTTCAATTTTACCTGGCTCGGCCTCATCTGGCTCTACCTGCAGATTTTTGAGGTAATCCAGTGCACCAGACTCGATACACGTAGAATAAAAGCTCACCTTTCCCCTTTCTGCTTCATCCACTTTAATTCTCGCAATCTCCTCTGTGTCTGGATTGCAAAGTCTCTCTAGGCAGCCTTTCACATTACCTCTGACGATATTTTCTTTCTGAGTGTTTGATTCCTCATGAGAATTGAATAAAGAGTAGATGGTCATGCGAATATCCCCCTTTTCGTCTTCTTGAATGAGAATTCCCCGTTTGCCCGTGCTCTCCTCTTTCAGCAGGTTGTTTATGGCTTCCTGAATGTCACCTCTTATTATCTCCTCTTTCTCTACAGAGGTGCCACTGTGCTCTTGTAGCAGCTGTTGCACGGTGCTGCTGATGTCCCCCCTCTCTTCTGCATTTATAATGATTTTCCTTTCCGTTTTCTCCTGTCTCTTGAGGAGGTTAATCATGATGTTTTGCAGGTCTCCCTTAATGATTTCTTCTCTTTGGATTTGGGGAGCTTCTTTATTCATGAGGTTGTACTTAGCCATGCGAACATCTCCAATTTCATCTGCCTCTATGATAATGCCTTTGCAGTCTACCATTCTCTGGGTGTACAGCTCATCAAGGGTGGCTTTGACACTTTTACCAATGATTTCTGTTTTCTCTAAGCTGTTCTCATTAAATTCAGTGAATGGCGTTGTTTCAAAAAGCCACGTTGTGGTTTTCACATCTGCCTTTGGGATGTCTTCACAAACTACCTGTTTACTTTCATCACTGTCGTTAATATGATCAAGAGGATTCTTTTCAAACAGCCACACAGACTGTTTAACATCCCCCTTCAGCTGTTCCTCCATAACAACAGTGTTCATCTCATCTTCTGACTTTTCAGCATGTATCTGGTCAATTGTGTGAGTTTCAAACATCCATTTTGCTGTCCTAACATCCCCTTTATGAATCTCACTCATGCTGACAGTACGCACTAACTTTTGAGACAGTGCTTCAGATTCAAAACGTTGCTGGTTTGTCTTAACATCTCCTCCCTGAATGTCCTCGACAGTTTTGATAGCTATTTTTGCATCTTCTGCAATCTTATCAAGAGGCTGAGTTTCAAACCTCCATCTCGCAGAGTTGACATCACCTTTGTGTATATCTTCCTCTGTAACTGCTTTTAAGAGGTAGACTTCATCCGTCTCTTTAATTGAGTCCAGGGGCTTTGTTTCAAACAACCAGCGGGCTCCTACTACATCACCTCTTTGTATTTCCTCTTTTGTAAGTGTGGTCACTTCATGATAATGCCCTTCTTTGTCTTGGATTGCATAGAGAGGCTGAGTTTCAAACATCATGGCATACGTTTTCACATCTCCTCTCTCCTCATCCTCTCTGATGACTTTCTGCAGCTTTCTCATTTCAGCCTCAGAGGACACGTCTTGAATCTCATCTAACGAGTAGGACTCAAAAATGAATCTGCCTTTATCAACATTGCCTCCTTGAACATCTTGTACTGTGCGAGCTCCTTTCAGCTCACTGGGGGTCTCTGAGATTGCATCTATGGGCTGGTTTTCAAATAGCCATTTGCAGTTTCCAACATTTCCTTTCTGAATATCCTCAGCTTGAGCACTCCTCAGCTGTCTCATGACATCCTCAGAGGTTGAGCTCATAACATCAGAAGATTGGGTCTCGAATATGTATTTCATCCGAGACACGTCCCCAGATTGTATGTCTATCTCAGTCACACTCTTAAAAGACTCTTGTTCTTCTCCAGAAATTTTCTCCAAGTTCTCCGTCTCAAACAGGAAACGTGCCATGCGGACATCTTTTCCATGAATGTCCTCTTGTTTAACAGTACGAGTTTGCAACACTGTCTCAGAGTTATCCTGTATGGCATCAAGGGATTGCGTTTCAAAAAGCCATGAGCATGTTTTCACATCCCCTTTTTGAATTTCACCAGAATCTTTGGTACTCTTAAACTCTTCCCTTTCATAAAGCATGTCTATAGGTTTGGTCTCAAAAAGCCACTTACAGGTTTTGACATCACCTTTCACTATTTCCGCTGTCTCCCGCGTACGATACTCCTCGTCTTCAATATTGCTAAAATACTTAATGGCATCGAGAGGCTGGGTTTCAAAAAGCCATTTTGCTGTCTTGACATCTCCAGATTCTACCTCTTGTTGAGTTATGCCCCTTATGATTTGAAATTTAGTGATGCTCTCGTCAAATTGGTCAATTGGGCGGGTTTCAAACATCCACTGGCAGCTTCTAACATCTCCTTTGACAATTTCTTCCCGCCGTACGGTTCTGACCTCGTGGTAATGCCCGGAGCTGTCTTGCAAAGCATACAATGGCATGGACTCAAATAAATCTTTATTTGATCTCACAGAGCCAGTGGTGACACCCTCAACTTGAATCTTCTGGCTTTCGTCATATTGGCTTAAATTATACGTTTCAAAGATTTGCTTGTAATTGCTCACATCCACATTTTTGATATCCTCCATATTCACCGTTCTTGTCATTTCCTTTTTCTCCTCTCTGATCTTCTCCAGCGGCTGGCTCTCAAACAGCCACTTCTGGTGTCTAACATCTCCTTTCTCCTCAGAGGTCATCATTTTATTGAGTTTCCCTACCTCTGCAAGATCTTTCATCTGATCTTTTGGAGCAGTCTCAAAAAAGTGTCTGGCAGACTGAACGTCACCTCCAATAATTTCCTCTGCACTTACTGGTCTGGCATTGGAATCATCCTTTAACAAATCCATCGGTTGAGTCTCAAACACCCAACAATTTCTGCGGACATCACCCTTGTAACATTGATCTATTTGTTCAGAATCAACTGTTTTCATGAACTCTCTCTTTTCCTCTTGAATGTCTTCTAAATGTTGGTTCTCAAACAGCCATTGTTGATGTCTCACATCACCTCTTTCTTCATCAGACGCTATCGTTTTCTTGATTCGGTTTACCTCATCATCCTCATCTTTAATGATCTCCAGCGGCTTATTCTCAAACACCCATTTCTGATGTCTCACATCACCTTTTCCTTCTTCAAATATTGCCTTTTTATTTAGTTTTCCCACCTCAGGAAGCTCTTTAAGTTCATCCAGTGGACCATTTTCAAATAAGTGTCTCACAGAGCGAACATTACCTCCAATAATCTGTTCTGTGGTGACAGGTCTGGAGTTGGCATCATCTTTAAGCGTGTCCATAGGCTGCGTCTCGAACACCATGCAGTGTTTTCGTACATCCGCCCCAAGAATTTCTTCTTTCTGCTGCTTTTGCATTCTCTCCCACTCAGTGTTTATGGAGTCAAGCCTCTTCGTCTCAAACAGCCACCTTCCCCTTTTCGCACCGTCCAGCTGGTTGTCTTCCATGGATATACTGGAGATGAGCCTGACCTGAGAAAGTTCCATGTCAATGTCATCCAAAGGCTGTGTTTCAAAGAGCCATCTTGACGTTTTGACATCCCCTTTCTCTGTCTCCTCTCGACGGACAGAAGTAATCAAAACCATTTCACCGGTGTGTTCCCTCATAACACACATGCATTGCGTCTCAAACATCCATATGACTTTCTTCACTTCTGACTTGATCTCCTCTAATACAGACTTAAGGCTCAGCAGTTGCTTCTCATCCATGGTTTCCGTGTCTCCCAGAGAATCCATTTCTTGGTTTTCAAACATGTACCTCACAGACTTCACATCCCCTTCAGTGGCTTCTTGTGTGAAGATGACTTCTTTGGTTTGCTCATCATCAGTGTGAATTTTATTTAACGTATCCATCGGCTTTGTCTCGAACAACCAAGCGGCCGCACGAACATCTCTTTTCCCAACTTCATTCACCAAATAGTTCCGTTTAGTTGAATCATGTTGTTGTCCCAGTGTCTCCACGGGCTGCATCTCGAACATCATAGCTGTGTTCCTAACATCACCTCCAGCAATGATTTCCTGCTGAATAATCGTTCTGCTATCCTCTTCATTATCCGAGTCATTCTTAATGCAGTCCAAAGGTTTGTTCTCAAACATCCTGCGCATGGATTGCACTTCGCCTCTCAGAATCTCATCCCACTCCAAATATTCACGATCTGGGCTTCCATTTGAATTGCTGCCGGTGTGTTCAAACTGATATGCTACCTCTTGAATGTCTCCTACTGTCTCAATGTCCTCATCATAGTAGAAATCTTTTTCCAGGTCTTTCCTGACATCAGGGTGAATGTGTTTGCAAATACGTTTCAACTCTAATAGCTCTCTCTGTCTGAAGTATTGCTCTCTGTTCACAATGCATTTCTCTTCGTGTGCTGGAGGTTCAGGGAAGCTCTCAGTATCATCTGAAGGTTCCTCCAGTAAGTCTGGTGGGGGCGGTGGCAGATATTCCAGATCATCATCGTCGTCATCAAAAGCAAACACAGAACTTGGATTATCTTCTTCTGCCTCGTCTGTGGCAACACTGTTCAGAGACCTTGATATCTCACTCTTTACAGTTTGATGGGATGCACTCACATCTGATGACAGCTGTGAACGGCTTTTGTCACGTTCAATCTTTGTTTAGGGAGAGAATAATGCATTTAATTCAGTGGACTTCTGAAATTACTTATACTTCAGCTGGACCAACTGGATTAGAAAAGTGTTTTTATTATTATTATTGAATTTTTCAAAATGGTAGCAATTTATTTCAAAGGACATTTCAGTATTTTGTGTCCTTGATGTGTATTTAAAAAAAAATAGATTTTTAAAGAAATTTATATTTAAAAATGTATATATATCTGCAATTTTTTTCACTTGTTTCTAATGTGTTCATATTTTAGTAAAGGAACAAATACATTCGTATTAAGGATTCAATCTACAAAAAAGATGCCTGAAGAGCTTATGCAGATGTGTGATCTCTCATGCAAAAATAAATAAATAAATAAATTTATATATATATAAAATGTTATTTTAATTTAATTAAAAAAAATTTTTTTTGCCAATGACGATCTACTTTGAGTCTGAAGCATCACTGGTTTGAATTTTTTGGATGCACAATAAAGACACAAAAATAACTCATATGTAAAATGGATTTACAATAATGTCAGAACACTGAGTGCTGAACACAGACTCGACAGTCTTACAAACCTCAATAAAACTATTCCGTTGAAAGTGGAGGGACTCATGGAAACATGCAAAAAAGATGGTAAGTAGAGTCTTTTTATGCACCGAATCCTATTAAAGCATAATACATTCATGTGTCAGAGTAGAGATGTAGGCTAAAGAGGACTTACCTTAATTTTCTTGCTGGGGGCTGCCTCCTCGATGGTCTTTTCAAAATGCTGTGCCAGTTCTTTAGTTGAGAGCCTTGGATAGTACTCTTCCTCCTCTGGAAGCAAAAGGCAAAAATGAAACATCTTGTTTGCTGTTGTGTGATACAGAGCTTATGATCTATATATTATTGCTCTTGAACTTACCCGTTTCATTGTGATGATTTTCATAACTGGAAATCACTTCTCGGTTATGAGTGATTTGATCATGTGTGGTCTGTAAACAGGCAAAATAAATACAATTTAATTTAGAGCAAGAATCAAATAAGAGTGCAACCAACAGGACATAAACTGATCACTTCTGACATGGATTTACATATGCATTTGGCATATGTAAGCCACTTAAGTAAGCCACAGTGTGTTTTATTATCATGTGCATTCCTGGGGAATCAAACCTGTGACCATGGTGTTCTCAGAGCCATTTAAGCTTATATTTAAAGTACAAAAAACAGCATGAAAACATGATTTAAACAATTAAGGATTTTTCACATGACTCATATTAACAAATTAAATTCCACAAGTAAATAAAACCAATAGTTTATTAATTGATCTATTTATATCAATGCCACACAGATTTTACAGATGGATAAATTCGCAACATATATATTTTTCAACCAGTTAAGCATGCAAACAATATCAAATACACAAATGTATATTTTAAAATACAGTAAATGATTTGTCATTTTCAATGTGACTTCGACATCACAAGAACTCGGTCAAGATCACTTTTTCTCTTATCAAGGTCTGTGTTTCAGGGATTTGTGTTTTATTTTTATTCTCCTCAACAGACGCTGATCTTCTCACCTTATCTGACGATCAATATCAGAATCTCACGTCTCTTTTCTGTGTATTTCTCGCGGGGTCACTTCAAAACTTTACTGAACTAACCTCGTCCTCATTTCTATCACTTTTAGCATCCTTTAATGTGAGGTTATTTTAAAGTAGGGCAAAGTCAAGGGTTCGATAATAAACCAAATCAAATCTGAATGCAATGCACTTGCAAAGAGGCTACAAGTGCTCACCAGATGCATGTAAGTGCAAGTGTTTTCATGTGGAGGCGACAAACTAAAACCTCCAGCTTTAAAACTGAAAATTGATTGGTTGCAGTGACATTTCACAGCAGATTGTAAACAGACACTAAAGCACTTCAGAGACGCAGTGTAGCTCCTGTTGGCAAGAGACGTTTTTTGTAGACTTGTGAAATGGAGAGTTATTAGTAACAGGGTTGTCAGAAATGTCCGTACCCTTTCATCCTGGAGGAAGACCTGCTGCGAGACTTGTCGACCCCCACTGCTGCTCGCCACACTCATCGCTGATGAATTTGACACCTCCTGCATGACAGGAGACAAGGGTTGTTAGAGGATGAGAATAGAAATGAACACAAAACACACACATGTTCTTTCCAAGACAGTGTTCACACAGCCTTTTCTCAGTCACAAACATCATATATTTGTAAATAAACGTGTTAATGAAGTCTTTGTGGTGAACAGAAATATACACGAAAAGAGATAAGACGATAAGTGTAAAGTATTATTACAGAAGGATTTGTTCTTGGTGCATTTTTTTCTCCCATCATTTCTATCTTTAGCTGTTCTGACACCCTGATTGCACCAGCCGTACTCTTTACTCTGTTGGACTAGCGGGTGACAGGTCTCGGTAGACGTGACATGTGGACAGACTGACTGACAGTCGATTTCTGACGGATGCACAAAACTGCAGCTCACTGTAACTCACTGTAACTTGAAGACAGAATCTTGGAATGAACTAAAAAGTATTTGGACAATTAAATAACACTTATAATGTACACACTACCGGTCAAATGCTTGGCATTTGCTTGGCAAATTCAAAAGTTTGAATGTCTTTTCTGTTTACCAAATAATATTGTGAAATATCATTCAAATTCTTTTTTTAAATAACTGCTCAGTTATCATTGCAATTCAAAATAAGTACTTATAAAGATTTTTTTTTAATTATAAATATTATTATTTTATTTTTTTTGCAGAAATAATGATACATTACTATTAAAATTATACATTTACATTACACTGTAAATGTAATGTAATTGAAAAAATATATATTTTTAAGAAATGTATTGTTTTTTAAAGATTTTGTATTATTATTAATATTACTATATTATATTATTAATATTAATATATAAATATATTAAAATTAATATATTAATATTTTTTTAATTATCACTATTATTATTATTACTATTTTTGCAGAAACAATGATACATTTACTATTACAATGATACATTTATATTACATTTACAATGTAAAAATACTTTTTATAAAGAAATGTGTACTTTCATTCAATAAGAATCCATTAAATTGATCAAAACGATAGCAAAGACATGAATAATGTTACAAAAGATTTCAAATAGATGCTGTTCGGATAAACTTTCGATCTATCAACGAATCAGCTTTGCCATCACAGGAATAACTCACATCTACAAAAATATTAAAACAGAAAACAATTTTAAATTGTACTTATATTTCCTGATATTACTGTTCCGCTGTGAATTTGATCAAATAAATGCAGTCTTGGTGAGCAGAAGAGACTTCTAACAAAAATATAATGATTTCAAACTTTTGATCGGTAGTGTATCAATTGATTGGATTCCATTAAAAAGACATCAAACCAGATCCTTCATAATTATAAAGGCAAATGTTTGAAGATTTAGAAATAAATCTCACATACTTAAAAGCACACTGAAATGCCTCGAAGCACAGCATTATTCAATGAGTTGATGTAATTTCCACTGAAATAGGAAGTGAGGGCGGGGCATATCGGATAGCCCCTCCCCGTTTTAAAACAGCCAATAGCATTTAGTTGATGTCCATTGAGCTCGATAAATCCGCAATTTCCTCCTAATCTCTAACCGTTTCTCCTCCATAGTGGTTTAAAATACAGCATTCTGTGCAGAATTCAAACTGGTCCAATATGATTTCTGGTCAGCAGCAACTCAATCATATGATCCGCTCTGTGCTTTCATGTTTCAGGACCGGAGCTGACTGTGTGTGCACTGAGGCAATTCACCTGACACTTACATGAAAGCAGACTTCACTGCCTGAATCGTTCCCTATCCCCTGTATAGTTCACTATGTGCCATTCCCCATGTAGAAAATAGTGAATGTGCGAACAAGCCACCGCTTTAGTGCCTGTTTAGGGGCAGGGCTTCAGATTTGATTGGACAGAAAATCTGATGAGAAGCTGAAGTGTTGAGGGATGTCATTGATCAGATCCGTTTTAAATGCTTATATCTTCTAAATGTGAGTTTTGGAGCTCACTAGCTTATAGATAACCTTCAGGCTAACTTATTCATACTAAAAGACGAAAAACTTTCACTTTGATTTCATGGGGACTTTAACCTAGAAATGTTCTAAAGGAAATCTACACATTCTGCAATGCACACATGGCTAGTCTGCATTATTTCAGTGAAATAACATTTGAAAATTCATTATGCATATTTGCATGAAATCTGCATCACTTAAGCACACAAATTAAATTTGAGAACTAATCTGTATATTTTCGATTGCCATTTCAGGATTAAGTCAGCGCTAATTACTGTTAAAAGGCAGGTTTAATGGCTTTAGCCCTTGGATGAGCAGATTTTGCAATGTTATAATCCGTTCCATCACACATTCCCACGCACAAACACGTGCAGCTGTACATAAACAAGTGTGATTTCATCAGCAGCGACGCAATCAATACCAATCCATAAAAACAGCCCGGAAACACACGCACATCATTAAGAGAGATATGGCTGACATACACTGATGTGGACTGCATCATTAAAACCAAAGGTGACAGAATATCAGACCCGAGACACTTATCAAAAAAAACAGCGCAACAGTGACCGCCTACTCCTTTAGCGGCTTTCGTTCTGATGAAGTATTTTCTCCAGAGGGACTTCAAAAAACACTTTAATAAAGAGTTCCAAGTCATTAACCAAACTAACCGGCTCTGAGATGAATCACAACACTACAAACTTTGATTCAAAGCAAAAAAAAGCATTTGAAAACTGGAAAAAAGAGCGTTCACTGGCAACTCAAAAACACTTCAATTATATTTTTTTAACTTGATCGACAAAAGGAATCTTTTTGAAAAAACAGTAATTTGTCAATACTTAAAGTCAGAGTAGGTAACTTGTTCCAGAAATATTTTTTGTTATGTTGGTTTAAACTCGAGTTATAATATTTAGATATTATATACATATTTAGACCACTTAACTTAATGATTGCTATCAAGAAGAGTTTCAACCAGCATAACAAAAAATGTTTCTGGATATTGTTGGTATATGTTTCTTTATATGTTGTATATATAAATAAATAAATAAATAAATATAAGATATATATATACACACACACATATATTTATTTATTTATTTTATATTTATTTATTATACCAACATACCAACAATATCCAGATTTTTTTTTTTTGTATACTGGTAGCAATCGTTAAGTTAAGATATATATATATGTGTGTGTGTGTGTGTGTGTGTGTGTGTGCTCATATACACAAAGTATAATCCGAGCAAAAAAATATGTGAAAACTTGGTCTAAATTCTACATAGATAAACATAGACCTCATTATCCAAGAAAGGATAAAATACAACCTCAAAAATACATCCTACATACCAAACACTCACATAATGTGATGCAAGTTATAGTTTAAATACACACACACACATCCTCCCCAACATGCACACACAAACAAGTTTAATAAATTAGTGTCACCGCACGAGCAACCGAAAGCACAGATAATGAGATGACCTGCTGCAGAAGATTCCTTTGATCCTTCTCTCAAATAACTGCAGCATGATACATAATGTCAGCTTATGCTCTCATTTCTATTTCATTTTATGCCATGCTTCTATTTGTGAGCTGTGGATTAGTGTCAAACTTGATCAACTTTATGTGCTAAATCCTTCTAATGTTCGGTAAACTACACTAAAGCCCTATGAAATCAGTTTTATTTTTTTTAAAGATTTTCCGTTTGAATTTTTCTGTATTCTGTATTTGTTTTTCTTACTCCATTTTAATATTTAAATAATATTTTTGTAATGAAACAGCATACAATTTAAGACTTATACAATTTATTAAACGACTTAACAAAAAATATCCAAGAAATGTGGGGGTTTTTCCTATCATATTCTGTTTTATCTTTACCAAATTTTCTGGGATTCATTGTATTGATGATTTCATTAAATGTTAATAATCAAAAAGCATGTCTAATTAATTGAATTCATAAAACAACAAAATTTATGTTTTTCATTTCTTTTTTCAGAAAATCTGTTTAATTTTTTCTGCCAATCAAATTAAGGCATAAAACATTGATTTAATGTATCATTTAATTATATAAAATTTACTTTTTCCATCAAGCAAATATGCTGCACAACAGGGATTTACTGTTAAAATTATACCATGGAAGAAAAATGATTATTAGCAATAATCTTAGTAATATTAGTAATGTTTGGATTATTATTACTACATTGAGATGTAGCTCAATTCTACAATGAAATATATTTTTCATAATTTCTTCAAGATAAACCAAACCTTTATTTTGACGGGTTGCACTGAAGACCATTGAGTTTCTGTGTGCTTATGAAATGACCTTCATGAAATCTAGCAGATGTTGTGCACAAACAGAAAAACCTCTTACCTTATTTGTCAATCACCTCAAATTTTGCATTGTTTTTGTTGAAGAAAGGTTTAGACTTAATCATTTGCATAAAGGTGTGCTTATATTCTATTTTCAAGGCAAAAATTATACTTTTTACTCGTTACATTTTAATTTAGATCTTCAGAGTACATATTTCAAAGGTCATGGGTTTGTAAACAGAAAAGCGTGCCGCTTGCAACACCAAGGTCAAGGGTTCGATCCCCAGGGAAAGCAAGAACTGATTAGAATGTCAATGTGTTTCTTGAATGCAATGCAAGTCGCTTTGGATAAAAGCAACATCTGCCAGATGTACAACAGTTTTATTTATGCATTATTTTTCAAATAAATTAACATAAATCAGTTTCACTTCTTTACAGTTTTTGTTGAATTCCTCTTCCAAGTCAAATTACAAATCAATATCCTGTGGTTTGAGGTGAAACTGAACTTAATTACTTAACAGCTGCCATGACCAATACAACGTGTAAACAAACTCTCTCTCTCTCTCTCTCTCTCTCTCTCTCTCTCTCTCTCTCTCTCTCTCCAATTCAAATTACCAATTAACATCCAGTGATTTGTGGCCAAATGTGTTTGAATGAATCCCTACATTTACTGATTGGCATTCCACACTGAAGAAAAACGAAAGCAGGCAATGCATACGCTTAACATTTACAACATGACAAGAATTAGCAACAAGACATTGAAAATGATTTGACATCAATATTTATTTAACATTTGCAGAGCCACATCACATGAACCCTTCAGTGCTGGTGTGATGAGAGCACATCTCCCACTTTCTCCTGTCATTCTGTATTCAGCCGGATTTTTCTCCCCTCTATCAGTGAGCCGAAGCCACCCCGTCCCTGCAGGGGAGCAGAGCACGCTCAGACTCACTGGTATGGATGGGTGGACTGGATTCAATTTGGATTGGCAGAGTTGGATTACACAGACTGTGACCAAAATTTATCTCCATTCTGCTTCTCTCACTGCAAACAGTATCAGATTTTTTCAGAGGCAAGCGCTGCATGCATAATATTAGCATGTGCCGATGCTAATACGCCTCAGAATCTCGGGAGAATCTGTGCAGATACAAGAGGTACAGAGAGATGGATACAGATTTGACTTGACAAATTTTATGATTTCATAGAAGATCAGCGGTCACAGCATTAATCTTATTGCAAAAATCCACGTACACGTTTTCGCTTGCATGGAAATTGCATGCATGCTTGTAAGCGTCTAATACCTGAACCAAGGCTAAAACTGGAGCAATTAGGACTGCCAACCATCCAAAATGATTCTGAATTTAAGGGAATAGAATTGCAGTCCCAATTAAATAATTTTTGGACCGTTTTTTCCCCGTATACCCAAGCAGCTGAGAATGATTCATTACATCTTGATTAGTTTTGCATCCAAGACTCGCTGTTGCGATTACAGATTATAATAGAAAACAAAAGATGCATGTGAAGCATCTACAGGATTAGTTTTGAGACATTAAAACGTACAAAAGCACTGAACAAAAGAGAAGTGCGTTCTTTATGTTCAGTCACGATTCTAGTGCTATAAGTCGGCTGGGTAGAAACTAAACTGGTATGTGTGTAATGATGTGTGACACTTTAAGATGACATTAAAATGCATTCATTTTTTTCGACAGATGCCATATGGCAGTGAGTCAAAATTAAAGTGACTGCATCTCAAATGCATTTTAGCACATAATTCTTTCATGCATGCACACATAGCAGCAGGCGTATGCTGTGACTGTGTAGCATTTCATATGCAGTATGAAGAAAAATATGAAATGGAATTATATATAGAACAACATTAAAATATTATTGAAAACATTATAAAAACCCACTGGTTAGTTTCACATGGCCCCTCATGTGTTCTCCAGTATATCCACAAATAAAAAAATATATTTTTATTGAATATGGATGCAAAACATGCGACAAAAAACATGCGACAAAACTAGATTGATTGCTTGCTTGCAGTTATAATAACGTAAAAAAATGTGTGGATCACTAAGATGTTTTGCGCTTTTTGATAAATTGATCAGCATTATTTCAAATAATGTATCTACTTTAATATATTGTGAAATATTATTTACTATGATCATAATATGTTGTGAAATATTGTTTGTTTTTAATATAGTTTTTGAATGTCACCTTAAAATAAAGTGTAACCACAAATCAACAGTAGAGAGTGGCGCTTGCAACATCAAGGTCATGGGTTCGATTCCCAGGGAAAGCAAGAACTGATTAGAATGTCAATGTGTTTCTTGAATGCAATGCAAGTCGCTTTGGATAAAAGCGTCTGCCAAAAGCAGAAATATAAATCGTACTGACCTCAAACTTTTGAAAGGCAGTGCATAACGTGAAATAATAGTTTGGGAAGCTACAGGTTCCAATTAGCTTCCAGCACTGACCTGCATCGATCTGTGTGTGTGGTGAATCTGGGTGACCGCGTGAGCCGAAGACATGCCCTCGCTCTCAAACTGTCTACGGATGCTGGCCAGCCCTCCAGGCAGGGAACAAACCTCGGCGTCCTCCATGACCTGAAGAGGAAAGAGACAAAGACAGAGCGGCCGCCTGCATTGAGAAATCATGCTAAGCAGATTTATGTTTTTACAAGAGCTGTAAGATTATGGGAGGGAAAGTGTGATCACTTGTCTCTCTTCTTCATCCACCAGAGAACAAAAATATTCATATATTCATGATACAATGCGGCTTACGCACACACAGAAGCACAGATTCCAGCCTTTATCTCATTATCTCTGTGGCTTTACAAAATCACATTTTACGATTTTGCATGACAGTCTCATTTGCATGGCATCCCATCTGCGGCTCTGATATCGTGAGGTTTCATTTACTCGGCAATCCTGTTAACCCTTCAGAATTATGTCCGCTGATAGTGTTGTCTATGTGCACATGCCTTCACTTAATAATGAAAATCAAATAATGGCAAAAATGCAGCGACAAAATTATTGAATATTATAAATGAAAATCAATTCATATATAAAAAAAAAAAAACATTTCTGAGTGTGATTCAATTACTGTGATTCTGACACACTCCACCACCTGAATCGGCTCTTTAAAAAGATGAAAGTGCTCTTGACTATATTGCATCTACCCGTTTATATCGCTCTTCTCCATCATTTGATTTAGAATTGGTGTCATGACCAATAAAATACATAAACAAACATTTATCTTTAATATAAATAGAGTTTACTGCCTGACAGCGATAGTTAACATGAATGAACAAAAGAACAATTTATAATTTGAGTCTAATTTGTGTTTTGTTTCTCTCAGCCTCGTTTTGATTCATTACCTACTGCAAAAAAACTAAAAAGTAGACATTCATAATGCTACAAAAGATTTATATTTCAAATAAATACTGTTCTTTTGAACTTTCTGTTCAAAGAATCCTGACAAAGTTAATCGCTGTTTTCACAAACGTATTAAGCAGCACAACTCTTTTCAACATTGATTATAATAAGAAATGTTATATCTTAATAATAACCAGAAGCATATCAGAAAAAATTCAGCTTTGATCACAGGAATAAATTGCACATCAAAATATATTCACAGAGAAAATGGTTATTTTAAATGATAATAATATTTCATAGTTTTTACTGTGTTTCCGACTCCCGCATTTCCCACACTATAAGGCGCACCTGATTATAAGGTGCAGTCTCAATTACGGATCTATTTCTGTACTTAATCCACACACAAAGCACACCGTATTATAAGGCACACGGTCGACTTTTGAGAAAATTTACATCTTTTAGGTGCACCTTATAGTGTGGAAAATACGGTAAGTAAATAAAGCCTTGGTGAGCATTAAAAAAACTTCCCAAACCCAAACTTTATTTGATCTGAAGTGCCTTGCTGTGCACCACTCTCACTTAAAACACCGTCGAGATAATGCCATAAAAACTACTGGTGTGTTTGAGCTCGTACTAAAGCAGAAACAATAACTTTGCTGTATTTTTTACCCTCCTGTAGGGATCTGACCTCAACTGGGCACAGAGTGGACGTGCCGTGCTGTTTTTAGCAGCCAGACAAAGATAGAGAAAGAGACGGAGGGAATTGGGTTTCTGGAGAGGTCCTGAACTCCCACTGGTTAGCCATCAACACATTTCACTATCACACGCTCAAAAAGCCACAGACAACAATGATGTCACTGTCCTCGCACATGACCTCTCTATTGTGGCTTTGGAGTCAAGGGCATTACGTTGCTTTCTGTCACCCAGAAGACTTTAAGTTTACCTCATGTAGTGTTAATCTTGCTGATCAAACTGTGTTTTTATTCATTTATCTGAGGATGAGTAAATGATGACAGAAGTTTCATTTTTATCCCTTTAATTCTTAGGAAATAGTTAATCATAAAAAGATTAATTTCTCTCTCTCTCAAAACACAAAAACCTTTGAAACACCCGTGTATATCTGTAAAAACAAGTCTTATGCTACATCCTTTGAATGTATCCTGATTCATCAATACAAATTATTTTTGGCAGTGTAATTCAGTGTTGATCTCAGCAAAGGCACCTTGTGAGTCGCGGCCACTACTCTGTTTCTAAGAAATCTTTTTAGGAAATATTACCAGCGCTGTCGAATCTTTAGAGACCTGAGGTTTCTGCATAATGCATTCCCTACTGGAGCCATCTAAAGTCTATTGCTTTTCTAATTCGTTTGGTCTTGCTCTTGTCCTCATCACTGTGTTAGTCTGTCAATACTTCTGTCTCTATTACTGCGACAAGCAACGCAAATCAAACACACACTGGTTTCTATTGTGATTTGATATATCAAGGCAGCAATTACTGTATAAATCAATTAGTTTGGAATTACACATGAATTTGACAGAGCGTGTTCGGTCCTCACACAGCACTTAAATGCAGAACAGTCAGAATTTATCAGCTTTGATCGTTTGCTCTAATGAGACGCTGACATAAGTTTGCATGCCGCACAAGTGCCTCGTTTGCCTCATTGAAATTATATTGGCTGATCAATCTGATGGCACTCAGACAGCTGGATGGGAACTGCTGAGTAAACAGCGTTAGCCTTTTCAACAGGAGATCTTAAGGCTTGTTTAAATATGACTGATGGCTGAAAGACTGATGGATCACTTATGCTCCGTTTACACCTGGTATTAACATCCGTCTTGAGCAATTTACTCACAAGTGGCCGCCTGAGACCGATCTCTGTTTACACCTGGTATTTACATCTTATGAGTCTCATATTATCATATGAGTCTCCTTTGATCGTATCGGATTACTCTCTCCCTGTGTTTGTTTGTGAGTGTGAGTGCATGCGTGCGTGCGCGTGTGTGTGTGTGTGAAGCATACCGCACTGGAGAAGCCTGTTTTGTCCTGTTTGGAAATAGCCGCCTGGTACACTGCCATGCGGTTCTTCAGCGGGACGGATTCGGAGGGATCCCTCTCGTCAAGTGTACCTGCCCTGGATGTTGCAACGTTGCCTGCAGGTGTAAAAACATCAACAGGGGGTTGCAAAAAAGCATCGAGATAACCGATGATCAAGAAAACCAACCGCCAATATGGCGATTTGTTTGATGAAGTGATCGGCATGCTATAAAAATGTACATACACTGTATATGTTTGTTAACAACAAAAGGCATATGTGCTCCAACTAACAGCAGAGATTTACCAGTATACAATAAAAACACCTTCCATTCTCCATACAAACCTTTAATTATATTCTCCAACATTGCAAACACAATTTCGCTCACAGTGTAAACACAGTCACAACACACATAAACACATTCGCTCTTAACAGTCATTTTGCTCGGACACAGTTCTGAAAGTATTGTGTATCTTAGCGTCATTGGAGTGAGCGACTATACATAACATAACATAAGATTTTATTTCGGTCGTCACAGATAATCACTCATAAATTTAAACTATACCTAATAACCGAAAAAGGTGTAGGCTGAAGCCTCTGCTTATTAAGCCTACCCTTTGTACATAATTTTCAATCAAAAGAGCGTCACTTTTTCACAGATATAAAAGAAAAGAGAAAAGAAAGAAAAGAAAAAAAGAAAAGAACAAAACAAAAACAAAACAAGGTACACATTTCAGATACTATTATAATACAAATAAAAATTATACACATTGAATTAAATAATTATTTACTACCTTGTTTTTAAACATTTTCTTGAATTCACAAAGTGAACTACACAATTTTAAATCCCCACTCAAGTTATTCCATAAATTAACCCCTTTGACAGATATACATCTATTTTTTGTATTAGTTCTTGCCCTTATTTTTTTAAACATATGCAATCCTCTTAATTTATACTGACTTTCTCTTATTTCAAACAGCATCTCGACACAGTTTGGAAGAAGATTATTATAGACCTTATACATTGTCTACACGGTATTGAAAATGACTATATCAAAAATTTTTAAAGCATTTAAATTACTAAAAAGTTGATTATAATACCGTGATGATTGATGATTATACAGACTGTGATGCTCGTGCAACATGAACTCAGCGCACGCACAGTGAACTCGGTACGATCATTAGTTACGGGGATCCAGATAACTGATGTGAAGTGGTGAATTTGTCCCTCTTTTGTGCTCGAGATATCAGGGTTCGGCGACATAAAAGAATCGACATAACTGATAAGAAAATGCTGAGACAATGAGGGAATTTGGCGGTTCCACTTCAAAAACGTTGACTTAATAGTGTCGGCGAGTTAACCGAGCTCCAGATAAGTGGATTCCACTGTAATTAGATTTGTATATTGTCTTAAGAAAAAAAGAATGATTCACCACCATGTTGCTAGGGTGTCCTGGGTGGTTACTAAGGCTACTGTAGGTAAATTCGGTTTGACTGAATCTGTTTTTCTCATGACAGTGTGAACGGCACAAAGCACATGGAATCTGGTCTTGTTATGAAACGGAGGGATGATAAGGGGAAACAGGTGACTTTATTACAGCAGTTGAGTGACACTAGGTTAGTAGAAAGTTCAATGGAGGATTTAACTGAGCAGATGATGTTAATGATGGAAGGTTCCTCTTATAGATCTTGGACTGGATGAAATACACACATTACAGGCTTGGGTGAGCAGGTGAGTGACAGGGATGGCGGGAGACGCTGGAGAGGAGGATACTCTGGAGGGATGTAGGAGAGGACAGACTTGAAGATAGTCTTTAGTGGGTAAGCGAGTCCAGAGAAAGACCTGAGGTGAGGTGTGTGCTTATGTAACCAGCGCATGAGGGAGCAGATGAGGTGCCGGTGTGCGTGATTAGTATTCTGGTGAGGGTGTGCGCTGGTGTTGAGTGGTGAGAGAGCTTGTGACAGATCTTTTCAATTCTAATTTGGTCCGATTCCATATGTGGTACTAAATCCAGTACAGGTCAGATGTTTTGCACTGTGACCGCAGTCTGAACTGTCATATTGGAATTCATGCGGCTCTAGAGCAACATTCGTCACAATCCTGCACTCATGGGAGTCACTTAAAAGATTTGACATACCCGAAGTTATCAAGACAGTTTCGAAAAGGTAGTTAGTGAAGGACAGTCAGAATTCATAAGTCATACAGAGAAAGCTCAATAAAAAAGCGAAACATTTGGGCTCATCCTTCCCTCGCAACCTGTAACCAATCCTTCCCTCGCAGGTCAAAATGACCAAAAGCCCTAAAAAACTTCCTTTTCTTGTCTAGAAAGCTTATATCACTTCATTTTTATTCATTTCATCCTTTGCATTTTTTCAATTTAAATAACAAAATAACTCCCCAAAACTCAGCTCAAATCAGCTCAAAATATCTCACACCCAATGTGAGATTAAAATTAAAACCTCAAGAGTCATGAAATATCATGTGTGTGTATATATATATATATATATACACACACACACACACATGATATTTTATGACCCTTGCCGTTTTAATTTGAGCATTTGATAGGTTCTTCTGTGTTTACTGAAGCTTTCCTCATATCCGATATTTGGACATCCATCGCGAGGGCGACACAAATATAGCTTTTTAATGTCGTAATATGAAACAGGTGTGTCTGTATGCATGCATACTAAAACTCACAGCTTTTTTATACTGAACTTTATAGACAAGTTAAGAAACTGCACACGCACGGAAACATTCAAGAGCCAAAAAACTGGTTTTCAATAAATACAACAGCTTGTTTCATAAATACAACAGCTTCAGTACTGAAAGCTACATTATATTTCTTAACAGTGAGGTGATAACTTCACTGTTTTTGTAAATAAAATTCACTATTACATATAGATGCACATTGTAATTAACACTCGCTCTCTCGTTAATTAATTAAAATTCAAGAAAATGAATGAAATCTTCCCACACTACTTTATTTCACTTTAGAATTGCAGATCTAATGAGGCGAAGATAAAATAAAAAACAAAAATTACTGTTATTTTAAATGTTGTGCAACAAACATCCATGACGGCTTTTAATTTATCCATGCTGGCATAAATCACGACCATTAGAATTAGAACGGCCATAAAAAGCATGTCGCATATTAAAGCGATCACCATTAGAATCACTTTAAGCGAAGATTAATGTAAACACATATCAGATACCAGTCGTATCGATTGTGAATGTAAGCAGGTGGGAAAAAAATCAGATATGGTCAAAAGATCCAATCTGTGCATTAAGTCTTGCAGGGGTTAACCAGGATGTCCAGGTCAATTAGAGAAATTGACCTGAGGCTGATTAGAGAAATCTTTCATGTCTGTAGCAAAAAGTGTGAGGGATGAGTTACATGCAAAAGAGCAATTGTTCAAACTTTCCTCAAAAGCAATGTTTGGCTTGGCAAACACTACCAAATGATCAGGGTCAGTCGGTCATAAAAGCAAGAATAAATGCAGCGTATATTGAGAAGTCAAAAGATTATTCCTAAATTTAAACCTTGATGAATATATTAATCTCCATAGATGTATTACTATTTGATGTATTACCCACAGATAGGCCCTCACTTTGTAAAAACAACCCTTAGATTAATGCACACTTTTTTTTTTTTTGGAACGTGATTCTGAAAACTTCAATAAAGACTGATTACAGCAATCTGTGAGTCATACAGTGGCTTCATTAAGACTTTAATTGTGTTGCTCATTAAAAAGGGAGATGAATTGCTTCATCCACAACAAATGACAGTTCACTAATGACTCGACAATAAAATGACAACATTCTGCACTCGACAGCCGGGCTAAATTGAATAATCAGGAATCCTATTCAGTATTCAGCCTTGCACCTTACAAGGAGTTCATATTCTTGGATGCAGAGTAGATACAAGCCTAATATCACATGTTTGCAAAGGTCAAAAATAAATGGTCCTTCATTTAACCACAAGAGTTTGCATATTTACACAGGTCACAATTCTAGTTAAGACAACAGGCTATCCGTCAATACTTTGTCAACGCACCTCATAGTCATTCTGGGATGAATTCAAGCTGCATTTCTAACAAGAACAGACCTAAACATAGCCGGGGAGACCTTAATGGGAGACATTGTGAGGTGGTGAAAAAAACTTTCATAAGCGAAGGATGTCACGCTTCCATCCAGTAGAATCAGTGAGATCAATTACACCGTCAGCCCATCACTAACCCAACTAGCAAATATGAATGTCGAATATGAAAATGCGGCTGCTGTAAAACCTCATTAAAGTAATGAGCTGTTGGCATCTCAAAACGTTTCATGCATCAGAACTGAGCATCTAATCCCACCCTCGGTGTTAGCGGGTGTATATTGATGTACAGGCAAAGAAATATACACTAATGCGAGTGTGCAACAACACAATTCCTCTAAAGGACTCAAATTTGAACTGACTAAGAGGTTTATAATAGCCTGTCTAACATACAGCTAATGCAGTTCTGTAGTGATTGGTAAAACATTTCCACGCACCTCTCCGAAAAGCTATGTACCAAAAACTAGTGAGCCACCTATCTAGACAGCATTTCTTTGTCTCTTATACAAATTCAGCCAGCATCATGCATACAGAAGACAATCCCATGCAATGAGTTCAGAGAACAAAAAACCCACCAAAAATGTTGAGAGAACTGTCAATTATTGATTTAATACAAAAATACTACATTAATTGGCACACAGTTCATAATAATTCAGTTATTTTACCCAATATTAGCATCTCTTTGTTCAATTAAAATACCCAATATTTTGTAACAGAGCTTATATTTGTTTAAATGGTAGCTGTGATTTTTAAATAGATCAGGCACACCTCAAACAGAACAACAAAAACACGATTTTTTCTGAAGATAGCAATTAAAATAAATATGTTCTGGATGTGTTAGCAAACGCATGAAAATGTAATTTAGTACTGATGTTTCGTTATGAGGAAAACCATTCACATCAGTGACAGCAGCATTGTGGGAAATGATTTGGTGTCTTCATTAGAGTGACAGAGTAATCTGGGAATCTGATCGCATGCCAGTAAACAAAGCATGTTTAGGATGTTTAGGAGTGCAAGAATCTGTAGCTTGTTTATGCCGGTAAAATATTTATAAAAAACACACACTTGGTTTCGCTATCTTTGTGGGGACTCTCCATAGACATAATGGTTTTTATACTGTACAACCTGTATATTCTCTCCCCTAAACCTAAACCAGGGCTGCCCAATACGTTGATCTACCGGTCAATTGCAAAGGTAGTGTGGTTAGATCGCATGGAATTAATAAAGTAGACGTCAGCCCATCATCCGTCCTCACTACGAAATTTGCCACTTGATTGACTACAGGGCAGCAAGTCTGACCTCTGACGGAAATGTGGAGCGGCATTTTCGGACTGTTCATAAAAAACTAAGACACTGACTTCCCACCGAAAAGAGAACTGAGAAGAAGAAGAAGGGTGAAGGAACTAAAACCTCAGTTGTCTGGACTTCTTACAGCTAACTTCAAAAGCGAAGGCAGTCATTCAAGTACAGAGTTGTATTGTGCAACATGGGTTCATGTAGTTCTGCTACACCAATATATTGTGCATATAAAGAATTCTCAGTACAGTAATCCCTCGCCACTTCGCGGTTCAAGTTTCACGGTCTCAGTGCATCGCAGATTTTTCAAAAATATTCATCGCAAAAAAAACATTCAAAAATACCGCAATATCGGCAGCCGTATTGCGGAAAGCAGCGTTGCTTCATCGTGATGTGAGAGAAACGGTTTCCCAGGATGCCAGAAAAGAGAGAAACTCTCTCAGAGGCTTTGTACACGCCCACGGCACTCAGACAAGACACGTGATTGGTTCCCAGCGCAAGATCGACCAATGAGAGCACGAGTGGAGTGGTCTCTCAGAAGCAAATGTTGACGATATCTGACGATGAGGCGCTTCCCAAAATGATTTAAAGACCTCATTATACCAGTGCAGGAACACCATCATCATCATCATCATCACATTCATGAACCGCACAGGTCTGTCATCGCCGTCATTACTGGAGTCTCAAGATACTGCTGTCATTGATGAGTGTAGAGACCATAATACACATCATATGAGAGAGAGAGTAAATGTATAATATTAAGGTTTTATAATTAAATAGATTTAATTAAAATATATGTAAAGTATAAATATACATATTTTAAACATTCTGGTACCTACACACACATATATACAGAAATTCCTAGGGGGGCAATCCTACTTTCCTACTTACTCTCGAGGCAGATTTTCACCTATCGCGGGGGGTTCCGGTCCCCATTAACCGCGATAAACGAGGGATTACTGTATATATTAATTAGTTAACTACATGGCAGAAACTGATTGGTTCATGTCACAACAGTAGCATTTAAGTGGCTGGTTAGCATTCACTATAGCAGTTGCTCAGAAACCCCCCACCTTCCCCATCTCCACCTGTATAGTTATATGGGTAATTTTATATATACTGTTTGTGCTCTAGTGTATCAGTGTATGTATTGGCAGCAATCAGCAGTTAGCAAAAATCAACCGCAGCAGCAGCAGATCTGCCAAGAACAAATACATTAAAATTATGGATATGCATCACCATGCTAAACTCTCAGAGAGTTGTCATGACAGAAATATATATTATAATAGTTATTTTGCATGACTGTTAAGAGACCCAGAGAGTAAAATATGCTTCAAAAAGTCAATATATCTTATCTCCTATTTAAAAATAAGCTTCAATTTCTTTATGCAAAACATAATTTCTACTTTATTTCTTATGATTTTGAACCAAGTTATTTTCTTGACAGTTTAAGACTCACCCAAGTTATAATCTTACACCATCTATTATAGAGTGCACTAATGGTTGGCGACTGTCTGCAGTTGCAGTAAAAGCAGTGGGGCCGGTCATTACATAAAATGCTGTACTGCAGCACGATCAGCAAAACGGACTCTTCATTAACTTTTAACGATTCCGTTCCATTTAAAGACTTATTTATGGCACTGAAGCATTTATTAAATAGGTACATAAAGATGAATAAAACACTTGTGTCGGGTGGCGTGTTTTGGGTTGCTTATGTATAAATGCACTGGCAGCCCAGGGTTTTAAATGGTCTGTAAATGAAATACACCTTAATGGCTCTGAATACTGTGATGTTGGGTCAAGCAATATTTAAGTTATTCTGGTGTCACATTTGGTCATTTAATTTACCTATGTAATTATTTGTCACCCAGCAGAAGCTTTTATCTAAAGCTTAAAGCACACTTATTATCCCCCAAGAGCAACCTGGGGTTATGTCCTTTGCTCAAGGGCGCTATGGAGTTTCATGCATCATCTCTTGTGGGTTTTGAGTCTACAACCAAGCAGTTTCCAGCCTGATCCTTTAGTATTAAGCTAACACAACCACAGTTTATTTACCGTAAGTATTGTGGCATATTTTTGTGGATAACTTTTGGGATACTGAAAAGTGGATGCATTCCAGAATGGAGTCAAGTGATTAGAGGAGAAGCTACGTTCACACTGACAGGTGAGTTGTTTTATGTGAGGAGCCTGGTGTTCGGATACCGGCACTTCAGTCTAGTTTGGTTTTGGTTCTGTGACGGGGTTCAGACGTTAAGTCTCTTGTGTGTTTGTCGTCTGTTGTGAGCATTCACTTATTCTCCATGCGAGGCCTTGTGAGTGGGAGGTTCGGCCGTATGCTCTTCTGTCCATGTGTGCACTGATAAAATTGATTCTGCGGTGAAGTAAATACTACAGGAAAAGCAAATGCAATTTCTACCAGAGTAAGGTAGTTCAGGCACTAAATTCATCATTAGTACTAAATTTAAGCTTGTAGAAATGAAAGCATGTGTATTTATAAGTAAAACCTATTCAACTTTCTGATACTGGTGTTCCCATCATGCACTGGGGCATGCATTAATAAGGTTGGATTTTAGTTTTATCATTGCTTTTGTTCTTTGGTTTAGTAACTTGCTGTTTTGTGACACAAGGAGTTCATTTTCTACTCAAAATGACACATTCATACTAAAAAATGATCCAACGAATGCCACCGGTATTGTGTAGCAAACATTGAGATCTCTTTGTTCGGCTGGATACCACATTACTTCTGTTGTGTAGAAATAATGTCAACACGATACTGTATTATTTATATAGATATTATAAGTAAAGCATTCACTTTAATGGCTTAATTTAGTGCTATACTGTTTGTGTAAATTGTCCTTGAAAGTAGAAAATGCTTAACAGTGGTCAAGTTAAAGTTACTTATTTTCTTTGTAGATTTTGTAGAACTTAATTAGAGTTTGAGCCCCATAATAAGCAGGACCAGGGGTGTGAGCCCAGGAGACTCATGGCTGAAGATATCCTGGTGGAAATAGAGACTGAGGACTTGCTGATGGACTTCCATCATGGCTGATGTTCTGAATCATCTGTGTTCCAAGACAGCACTGAGATCATTTCTGTAACCTGTTGGGAATTGGAGTTACCATCATTGATCTCAAGCTTACCTCCATCACCGCAGAGCTCAGCCAGTCCTCCAGCCCCACTGAATGCATGCAGTCCATCATCTTCCCAGGGAACGCCTTGCTGGGGCAGGAAGCCACAGGTTGCACAACCACCAGCCTTGCCTGATCAGGAGGATCCTGTCGCTCCGCCTTCAGCCTCAGATCCCTATGCTCCAGTCTGGCTACACATTGGCTCCTCCCACCTTCGGCTCCACCTTTGGGTCCATCAGCTTCATCCCTGTTAGTCATCCCAAGATGTCGACAGTCCTATCAGCACCTTCTCTTCTTTCTCCCTCGACTCTGCCATGGGCTGTCAACACTGAAAGACCCTGAGTCAGTGGAAGGAGACACTCCACCTCATCACTTCTGGAGTCCCATCGACTACCTATCCCCATCCCTTTGCTTCCTCCCGGTTTCCGTCCGTCTCCAGAGCGTTCTCCTGCATCTACCCCATTCTTCAGACTTTCACCATCTTATCACCTCCTTCACGGCACAAAGATGCGCCCTCCATGAGGGGACGTTCGGTCACACTCTCACACTTCATGGATGTTTAGTTTGTTATCTTGCGTCATGTGTTCCTTTGTTTGTGTTTCCAGCCACTCATCAGTCACCATAGCCTCTACATTTACATTTATGCATTTGGCAGACACTTTTATCCAAAGCGACTTACATTGCATTCAAGATACACATTGAATCAGTTCTTGCTTTCCCTGGAATCAAACCCATGACCTTGGAGTTGTAAGCATCACAGCTGTTTCCGCTCATCACCATGTATATTTAAGTTCTCCACCTTCACTGTTTGTTTGTGTTGTCTGCATGTAGACATGTTATTATCATCATCTCTGTGGATTACCTGAGTTTGTTTTCATTAAATAACCTTCTGTTGGTGGAAACCTTTTGAACTCTTCATCTTCATCTGTTAACAATGGACTTTTTTATAAAAAAATAAATAAAAGCTCATTGTTCTGAATCTTGAGTCCTTGCCTCATCCCTCACAGAGCCCCAACAAAATCATGTTGTTTGGAACAACAAAGATCAGACACATGCATTAGCCATTCAATTACAATTTCATGTTTGTCTTTTTGTTTTACTCCTGGGCATGTAAAATCCCCTGCGCCGCCGTAATGAAAAGGTAAGTGTTGGAGCCACAGACAATAAACAATACAGTGGTGATAAACTGTTCTTGAGTAATTTGCTAAAAGTATGTATAATGGCTTCATAACGACTTTCACTCAGTGATGGGAGAGTAGAAATTGGAATACCTTTTATCTGACAGCAACTTTTTGAACCATCTCTAATTCATCAGAGAGACCTTAAGCTAGTCCACCCCATACTGGGCAAGCGTACTCAAGAACTGTCCACATAAAGGTCAAATATATTTGCATTAAAACATCACAAGGCAGACCTGCTTTTGTAGACACACAGAGATAGTAGATTCTTGGATGCACCTTTGAAATCACGAACTTAATGTGGGTGTCCCATGACAGATCAGAGGAAATTTGAACGGCAAGGAGTTTAAAGGTGGAAACTCTGATAATTACGTCTTGAAATAACAGGAGAGGAATGCTTTCATCTTTCCTGGCACTAATAACCATGTCCACCGTCCACTGCTCCATTCACTGCCAATGAAAATTCCTGTCCTCATTCCGCCGCTGAATCCAAGACCTTCTGAGTTAACCCCGGTAAGGATCCCATTAGAAGCTCAGTGATTGTTAAATCATCTGCATATTTCACAGGAATTACCGAAGGAGGCAGATGTGAATTCAAGCTTTTTTATGGCAAAAAGTAAAGGGGATAGAAGACCCCCTTGAGGAATACCAGCTGGAACATGATAGGAGTTAGACAAACAGGATCCTCATTTCACCTTTTGCTCTGTTACTCAGACAGCTCCTTACAATGAGCCAAAGGGGTGGTCTGGCATTCATGCTGGCTAAAGCATAAATCAACTGAAAATGATCGATTGTGCCCAAAGCTTGAGTAAAATCAACAAAAACAGCATGAACGTCCAATTGAGGGTTGCTGTTGAGTGCCAGTGTTACAAAATGTGAATCAGAGCAATGTTAATTGATCTTTCCGCCATACAACCATATTGAAATGGTTCAATGTTAGCAACTATATCCTCCAGAATGTCATCTTTAAAGATTCCTTCACACATTTGTCCAACACAGCCGAGCAATGAAATCTACTGAAAATATCCAGCCTTCATCCAGTCCGTGTTTAAAAATAAATTAATTATATATAATTAAATGAATCAATAAATTAAAAATATTGAGATACTGATTCAAATACTGACAATATCAATAAACAAAATATTGCTTGATCTACATCATCCAGTGTTGTATATGATAAATGCCAATTTTTTAAGAAAACGTTTTTCAATTTCAAAAGAAACGCATAATTTCAGATTATGTATTAAAAACGTACAGTATAAATAAACGTTTTTACATTTTTGGAGCCACATCATCCATTTCTATATAAAATTAGAATTCTTTATAATTCAATATAAAACTTGTTTTCCATTTGAAAATAAATATTGAGATACTGATTCAAGTACTGAAAATAAGAATGAATTAAAAAAAAATGACTAACACCCAGTCCTATATATAAAATATCCCCAAAAAGGTAAAAGTATCAAAGTATAGCTATAATCGTCCAGCCCTGAAGCCAGAAGACATTTCTAGAATGCACAGCAGTCACATGATGCATGATCATGGGTGGTGGTACATAACATCACCGGGATAAGAGTAGTCTATTTTAGCTGTACCGGTGTGGGGGGTACGCTGGTGTAAACCCATCAACCTGTCAAGAAGGATGAGCAACCACAGACATCCACCACCCAAAATAAGCCTAGCAACAGCTACTCTTGCTCTTCAGAAGCATTTAAAATGCGGCTCTGTGTTAGAGAAGATGATGGAACATCCTTGTTCTTCATATTTGGTCCTGCGCTCTATATGACATGCTTAGCTTTCTATCGAGCTTGTGCCGGTTGAAAGCTTTCACCCTGAGATCGTACGAATCCTCATGCTTTAAACGTGTCAACAATCCAGGGCTATCTTGTAATGAGTTATGTACAGTCCAGAGCTCACATGACAGGAAAGTGAAGTAATGTAGGCGCCAAGTAGCTGCAAAAATAAATCTCTAACTTATTTTAAACCAAGGTGGCTGGTGGGGTCAGGTTTCTGAGGGAGAGCGGAAGAGAGTTTAGAAGATCCACGACGTGATGCACCGAACGTCTGGTTAAACTCAAATGGATGGGTTTTATGAAAGTGCAACAGTATAGTGTTTATAAAATCATGAACTACATATATTTCAGTGCTGGTGATTTCACCTTACTTACGACATACTTTAAAGTAGTTCAATTGCTATTGCAAAAAAAAAAGTCTGAGCATTTATCTGGAAAAAGCTCTGTTAAGGTGACAACATTAAACAGGATTTGGACTAACAATATTTTAGACTAAAAACACCAACAAAAAAACAAGGCAAAAACAGTGATAATGCCTGTAAAGGTTTTGCTAAGAAAAACCTGTACAATTCTGGGTGACTTGCCTGTTTTCTTCTATTGGTGCTTTCTTAAATGTTTCATTGAGAGTAGATGAGCTCTCTAAATAAATCAATTCACAAAATGAATCATACATCTCAATGCGTCTTATGAGAAAGAGGGACATTTTAAGAGAGCATATTTTATTATTATCTCAGCTTGCTCAGTTATAAAAATTAGAACATGCCAAATGACATCTATTCAGAGTTAATGCAACGCTTACAAAAAAAAGAAAAAAGTAGCCTGTTACTACAAATGTCAGCGTTAAATGCCTAGTCTTAGATTAATTGGGGCACTTTTAAGAAAAAAAGTCTTTGCAATCCTCCTGCATTTCTAAAACAACTTTAATTCATGGCTGACTTCCCACAAATCCCACAAACTTTTCGACTCGTTCCCTCCAAACACCCACTTTTTCTCATTCAGTCGATTCCTGACACAAAAACATCACATTATAAAAGTAAAATTGACCATGAGTGGCATTTGATATCTTAACTCTGATACTTGCATAAATATTCTGTTGACGTTTTTAATTATTATATATTGTCATTGCTTCACTTTAGCAGCAGTTAATTGAATTAACTTATTCCATGATCTGTCTGAATTCTCAACAATGATTGGCTGAAAGGTATGCAATAAAATCAGCTTATTCAATCACGCACACACATACTTCACTGGCACACAGAGAGCAGATGCAGGTACGAATAATAATTCATTCATTCAAATAAATGAAATCTTCCGCATTACTTTATCTCATATCTTTAATATGTGTTTTATTCAAAGCAGCCAGAATGCTAGCTATAACTGATGAAAAAAGCCGCCAATTTGACCCTTCCAGACAAATAAGCGAGATAATCCATGGCTAGCTGTGAAGCTACTAAACGATTTTAATGCACATTACGTCGAGCGGTTCTATACATCAAAATCGTTTAATGCACAGCTGGCCGTGGATTATTCCTTACATGCTATATGTGTACAGTAACATGAACACAAAGTGTTTTAAAGCCTCCAGGTATAAAGAAAGAGCTTGTGACACGTCAGTGAACACCTCAAAATGCCCTCTTATGAAAAACAATCCCGTAGAAAAACTTTTCGAGAGTGAGTGAAATTAAATTTTAATTAAAAGTCAATTTTGTTATTTGTTGCAGAAAGAGTGAAGTAAAAAGAGAGAGAAAACAAATTTACAGGCAATTTCAGGACAGTGACAGAATTGATCAGGAGAAAAAGAGACAGACAACATCTTAATGAGAACCTTGTGTTTTCGGCCATTAAGACAGCGCTTAGAGTCTGACATCAGTCTGGAAGAAGATTGCTGGTGGTTCAAGCAAAGCAGGTTTATGACCGATTCAATAAACAGCTCAATATGGAACAGCAAAATGCGAAAGCTTGTATTACGAAACACTGGTAGAAAATGTGCAAAACTAGATCTGCTCTAGCAAAACTCCCTGCCACGATGCTATCACGAGTGTTGCGAAGGGGTGTTTACTCTCAAAGCTCTCTTATTTTCTAGGACCAGTGTCATAAACATGTCTTAAAGGGATAGTGAAAGTGAAAAGTTAAAGTTACATAAAGGCCAAGTATGGTAGCCCTTAATCAGAAATTGTCCTCTGCATTTAGCCCATCCAAGTTAGTGCACACACATTAGGAGCAGTGAGTAGGGAACACACACACACACACTGCAAACGTGGACACACACATCCGGAGCAGCGGGCAGACATTTTTGCTGTGGCACACAGGGAGTGATTGGGGGTTAGGGTGCATTGCTCAATCATTTCCTGCCAGTATTGAGAAACGAACCTGTAACCTTTGCTTTACCAGTCTGACTCCAACCATTAGGCCACGACCCCATTTTCATTATAGTTCACCCAATGAATTTTAATTTTGAGGGAAACAAGCCCTTTAAGAATAATGGGCCAAGCGGCAAACAGTATTACTTTTCAGTATCCAGCTAGAACCATCTATGTTTTTATGTAACTGGCTTAAAGTTATGAACAATCTAAAGGAAAAATATTATTATTACAACTTTTTTTTTATTTCTTTTTAGCAGTTTATGGCCCCTGCAGGTCTGTAGTTATGGCTTAATGCAAGTTTGAATGATTTTGTCATTATTTTATCATCTACCAGGTGAAAATCTGATTATTGTTAAAATAAAATAAAAACTGCAGGATTTCAATGCCCAGGACAAACGAGCTAGAAGAGAAATCTGGCTAAATTTAATACTTATGCTTAGGGTTTGTTAGTAAATATCGCTAATGACTCCAAACAAACATATCAAATATTTTCATAATATTTATACCAATAAAAACCTGCTGTTTATTTATAGAATAACAACAAAAAATTACTAATTTTAATCTCATTTTATCAACCATGAATTTATTTTAATAGTTCTTGAATGCCTGACAACTTGTATAATAATAATAGTAGTGAAAACAATAATTATATCAAATAAAAATATTAAAATGTGCAATTATATATAATGTTAAATAATAATAATAATAATAAATTGCATATGCATTATACTATATATAAGTGCATGTTAATAAAATAATTAATAATGATGCTGAATAATGAATAAAAATAATAATAATAATTCAGTTAAATAATAATAATATAGATTATAAATGAACAACAATATATGCACATAAAAACACTACCAAAAGTATATAATACGACCAATTATTCTGAGACGGCTCTTCTTCAAGTTCTTAATCATTAACATAATTGCTCTGTTCTCATCTCTGTACAGAAAACACCTTCAATTCTTCGACTTCTAATCACAAAGCAAGCACTATTTACCAGAGAAACGAGTCTCTTCCAGTGACTAACAATGACTACAAATCTCCTTGTAAAGTCATCCTTTCTACCACTCTTCCTTTAAAATACAATTAGAAGTCAAGTCAAGTCTCCTTTATTTATATTGCGCTTTATACAGTACAGAGTTTTCCAAAACAGCTCTTCAGTGATAACAGGAAAATGATTCCATCCATGCAGTCTCACACTCACCGGCTGTGTGTCAGTGTAAGAGGAGGAAGAGGAGGACTAGAGATCCACAGATCGGGCCTGTAGTTTCCTGCCCGTCCTGCAGGTCGTCAGGCTTGTTTAGTTCTCCCGAGGCTGGTGGAGACCAGCTCCAGCGGCACCCATAAATGTAACGTGTATCCAGAGAGACTTTGGGAACAGCTGCTTTTATTTCAGACCATCTTCATCCCTCCCCCCCCCCCGGGTTCAACCCTGCCCACCGCCAGCAGAGCTTTTTTTGGAGGCCTTCATGCCTTTCATGTCATGCTGGGAAGCAACAGTCTATAGGTCAAATAATCATTTTGGGTTCTTTCATTAAAATCAACTAAATGCATTATGGGATTACTACATATGCATGCTGTTTTCCATTGGTTTCACTGGCTTTCATCTGTCACACTCACTGATTAAATATGGAATAAAGGTGGCAGACGAAACGACTGCTGTTGACACTGACACTCACAAAGAATAATACATAACTCTCAGAACTGACCAAGATTGCATGACCTTTTTAGGTTTTTGATAATTCCCATGACCTTTCCAGGCCTTGAAATAAAAGTTTTGAAATCCCAGATTTGTTCAGCATCAGGAAGCATCATTTGTTCAGGAAGCTATTTGGACAAGACATCAAATTTTAGGAGTGCCACATAAGGTCATATAATGCGTCATTAATGGATTCACTCCAATAATACTGTCAATGATTGCAGTTCTGCCTCCACTTTCTTGTTTCATTAGTCACTTAAGTGCAGGAGGACAAATCCTTTTGCATGACAATTAGTGTGATACGTGGCTTTGTGCTTGCTGAGGAAAATTGGTTTGGATCAGATTCGATCAGGACAGCAGCTTGCCAATTCTTCAGAGAAAAATCTCATTGGTCACTGCCAACGCAAGTAGAGTCCTCCACGCCAATAACAGCAAATATGCTTGATGTTGTTTGGATTTGGTTGGGCCAACATTTTCGAATTTTGCAGACAATTGTATCCAAAGCGACTGGAAATCAAACCCATGACCTTGGCATTGCTCTACCATCTGAGCTACAGAAACTGCATGAACTGCCAGGCCTTCATCTGAACCCTCAGATTAAATGATGCCCTACCAACTGAGCTGAGATGCACTAAAACCTGCCTAAAAAAAGACGAGATGCTCCCCTACAAGTCAATAACATCAAAGCAGCCCAAACAATCGTGCATGCAGTGAAATGTCCAGCATGAAGCGGGGCTCTGCGGGTCAGCGTTCTGAAGGGGCTGAAGATGAGGGATGGATGTTCGGCAAACCAGGTCAGTGATGTAATAGAGAGGCTCCAGGAACTCAAACGGCACAGCAGACACCGGAGACACACAGAGACAGGGAGGGACAGATGTGGGGGGCAGATATATGAGAGACCCTGTCTCTCCGCTCCTAGCCGGGCGCCAGGGCGCCTGAACCGCACTCCCTGGCCAAAGGAAACAAGAGTGATCCAGCTTTGGGGAGCAACTAATTAAAATTAGCGATGCAAGTAATTTCAGTGCAATTTTCAGAAGTGTGACAGTAGTACATGATTTCAAGTAACAAACTAAATACAAATTAAATCAACTTCACTATAATATAAATGTTTAATATCTTTCTTTTTTTTTGTAGCTGGACTAGCAAAAGCATTAGGGTCAACTCAACAGCTAAAGAAATTGTTAAAATCCTTGGAAATACTATTGTTCTGACATGGAATGAGTTAATTTTGTATTTAAAAATTATATATATTTTTAAAGGTTATTCTAGCATGGAATTACCCAGTGTGCAAATACTTAGTACATTTTATTTGTATTTTGCATTTTTTATTTAAATAAAAATAACCCAATGTGTAAATGCTCCATAAAATATAATTTTAATTTTGCATTTAAAATGCATTTATTTATCTATTTATTTGAGTGAAATTGTTGATAATTGACTGGAAATGATTTATAATTTTTTTTTTTTTATAAAAAAACAAAAAAATTGGCAGCAGTGTTTATAGGACACATTCCTAATCCTCCATATTTCTGAGATTTTGTGATTAAACAGTTTATATTCAATAGAAAATAAATACTGAAGTCCTCCAAGGTCATTTTACTTCAATTAATAGCTTAGAGTTAGCAAGATAACACCTATTTATCTTTGTCTTGGTACAGAAATATAGACCATGCAGAGTGATCGGCATCGGCATGTTCCAAAGAGAATTGTAATAAAATCTAATATATATATATAATTTTTTTTTTTTTACTTTTGTCTCCCACCCCCCTCAGCTGCTTGACTCCTATTTACATTTAAATGATCAGTAGCTTATAGTTTGGACAACTAGAGTTTTTTCGCGAACACTGTCAGCAGTGTGACTGGGCTGTTCACCATCAGGGGAAATGACACCTCAGCCTCCTGTCACCTGTCTGCAGGAATGTGTCGGCGATATCCCCTCTCCACATCTACAGCCATACCAGGAACTCCTCAGAGAAAGAGGATCCCAGAGCCTCAGAATACCAGCATACTCCACTCCGTCATGCCCCGCGCCGTCACAGCAGGGTGGAGAGACACGAAGGTTGACAGGAGGAGGACAGCAGACACACCGCAAGAGACAGTGGAAAACCACAACACCGCACACTTGTTACAGCACTGCAGAATTCAATAGCTTTAAATAAGATCCCCACAGAATGCCAACAATCAAGTGTCACAACAACAACACCGTCATTCAGGAAGACTCAAACATGGAGGCCATAGAATAAGCTCGACCGTATGGAAACTACACTATCTCTGGGTGATAATGAACTGCCAAATTGTTAGGATGAGCCGGTTGTCAACACTAAACTTATTCATCTAAACAAGTTCAGTCATTCTATCTTTCTATCTATCTATCTATCTATCTATCTATCTATCTATCTATCTATCTATCTATCTATCTATCTATCTCTGTTTCTATCTGGCTATCTATCCATCTTTCTCTCTCTCTCTATCATCCATCCATCTATTGTTCTAATTTTCGTTCTATCTATCTTTCTATCTATCTATCTATCTATCATCCATCCATCCATCCATCTCCAAACATTTCTTAGTATTATCAATATTGAAAACAATTGTACTGCTTGATATTTTTGTTGAAAATTTGATACTTTTTTGATTCTTTAAATGTGAAATAGAAATCTTTTGAAACAATATGTTGTCTTTACTGTTGTCATTTTAATGTATTCTAGGATGAAAGCATTTATTTTGCCTTTACTTAATTAATTGTCCCTATTACTTTATTACACATTATTCTTTTGTCATAAATATTAAAGACACAAAGGTTTGAGCAGTAGTGTGTATCTACCATTCCTTCTATCCCTCTATCCATCCATCAAACCATACATCCCTCTAATAATCCATCTGTGACGGTGATTGGTTAAGCGTCATTGGCTCCGTTACAGTGATGCAGTGGGTTAAAACAGTTTGAAGTCTTCTGAAATCTGCTGTGGTCAGAAAAGACTGATCAGTAATCATATCTAGCCCTCCGGGAGAATGTTTTCCTGGCTTTTTGCTTATTTTAATCTTTCCCACACTCACTTCCCCTGCATTAAAACCCTGCTCTCTCTCACCCTTTCTTTCTCACTTTCCCTCTACACTGACAGCTGATAAGCAGTGACTTTCAAAACAATCTTTCCAATTTGATACATCTCACTGCACACATGACAAAACCAGAAGAGAAACAGAAAGTTGAAATGGTGAGAAAGAGGCTCAGTAATTAGAGCAATATGGAGAGAAAAAAAGACTGTGCTCATAGCTGGACGGGTAAGTTACATAAAGTGAACATCAGTGTAATGACATGCATCTGTATTAATGTAATGTGATTTTAGAAACATAACTTTAAATACTGACTAATCCTCTGCTGAATGAACTTGAATTGCAGGAAACTCTCCATCACTAACATTAAGTCGAAGTTGAGTAAACTATATCAGTGAATAGAAACTACAACAATGTAGCGACTGAGACTTATCAGACACAAGTATTTGTTATATTTAACAAATAATCCAGAATATCCCTCTTCCAGCAAGCAAAGCATGGGCTAGACCAGGGGTCTGCAACCTTCAAAATCAAAAGAGTCCTTTTGGCCTCTTTATCACCAAATAAAATTCACGGGAGCCGCAAAACCTATGTGATCCCTAAAATTAAAATGACACTGCATAGGAAGAGGGCCAGAGCATATTACAGTGCCTGACATTGTACTTGCGAGTTCACACACCTCTTTAATCGTATTTTTAGTGATCTCCGAATGGCGAAGTTGGACATCATTAGCGGCGACGTGAATAACAATCTCCAATCTGGTTTATATCCAGTTTGCAATACATAAAATAACTAAAGTGTGTAGCATTTATTAAATTACAGAACTACAAAAATAAAACTAATGACATTTTATTGCTGTTTGTGACAATGGAAAACATCAAAATATATATATTTTTTTAATGATTACTTCGACCTTGAAATTGAAGAGGAATACCA
This sequence comes from Rhodeus uyekii, assembly GCA_037043235.1. Classification (NCBI taxonomy): domain Eukaryota; kingdom Metazoa; phylum Chordata; class Actinopteri; order Cypriniformes; family Acheilognathidae; genus Rhodeus; species Rhodeus uyekii. The sequence continues at coordinate 1,805,156 of JAWRVZ010000108.1, read as the reverse complement.
ATGAAAAACTACAATTATTTAATAAAATACCTTATTTATTGATTCCCATATATTTTTTTCAAAGCTAGGGGAGCCTCTGCACAGGGATGAAAGAGCCGCAGGTTGCAGACCCGTGGGCTAGACTTAACACACAGGCGTCTGGACTGATAAGACAAAGGAATTTACAGAGAGTTTTCACTTAATTCTCATTAAAAAGGACAAATAAACCCTTTATATATATTCTATAGCTATCCAATTGAGAAATGTATCAAAATGTTTTCCATTTTCCCATCTCATGATTTTCCTTGGCCTACATATTAACTGTTTGGTATTGTGATGGAAATTCTACCTTTGATATGTTTTTATTTCATGATTATATTTTACTCTGTATATCCTAAGATATTAGTGAGTAGCAGCTGACTCTTTTCTCTAGTGAAACTAGTGTGAGAGTATTTGTGTAGTTGTGTTCAAGGTGTGGGAAGACTAATTTTCCCATAGAGGGTGGGAAAGTCTGTGCTGACCTTCAAGGTCAGGGAAGATATAAATGTTGATGCTGCCCTCCCTTCTTTGTCACACTCTGCAGGGCAGCTTCGGATGTCTGTATGACTGTGTCCTTTCTTTGCAAAGAAATAAACCTTTTAAAATTACAATTGGGATATTTGTCTCTTATTCAGAACTAGTAAAAGATTTTTGCCACCACAATATCTTGAACTCCAATTTTCGTTCCCTATTTGTTAATTTACGTTCCATTTTGCTAACTCTGAGACACATTAGTATTATAAGGATCTTGAAGATTCTTCTCTTAAACACCCAATGCAATTGCTAATATCCTGCTAGAGGACAAAAGGATTGCAGACTCTCCTTGTATTGTAACTGTACAGGTTGAGTTACTTTTGGCTCACTGAGAGACCATCCTCAGAGGTTAAAAATCCCGCTCTCTCTTCTGTTTGCCGTTCTGCATGGCCTCTCCGGCCCAGGGACGCCACACAGGCCTCAATCTGCAACCGACCAAGTGCTTTTTCAGAAGAGAGAGAGAGAACTCTCTCCCAGCTATAACAGTCAAACTAAGCACGAATGTTTGTCGTTTCTTCAATAAACGCAGAAGAAATCAATAGCAACTTCAACACCATTGAAGCACAGAACCATCAAACCATACTTCAGGATTCAAAACTGCTTCAACTGCAAACTATCCTACATTTAATGGGGTGCTTTGAAAATAATAAGCTGATGGTTCTTTTCATATGGTTTTATTTCCCGTTTAATCCACTTTTACATTTCCCATGTACACGTGTTTGTTTAGAATAGATATGTGGTCATGATTCATTTAATAAAACTTTATTTACATTCTTGCAAGTTGATTCTGGTCTTCTTATGAATCCATGTCAATTTCAAGATTGTGATCACAGCTACCGGCTAAGAAAGAGTTATTTCTCCTGTGACCATGAAAAATATCCTTTCTGAAGAGTTGATAGACAATCAATACTGAGTGTTCGCTGCATGAACAGATTAATTGACTGTAATGTTAATCCATCTCAATGAAGCTACTGATACAAATTAATTCTAATTAATTATTCAGATTTCAATTTTGAGCTAATTTGCTACAACAAATATTATTTTTTGCGTTCCCATTAGCTCTAATAGCCAAATAACAAAATCCATGATAGATGACTTTACAACATAAAAAAAAAATCAAGAGATTGATTACGTTGGCTACAAGAGAGAAAGATGTCAAATTTGCCTTCACTCCCTTAGCCGTTGTATTAGAAACACACAGACTTGACGCTGAGGTAACACACGGTATCATAACATGTTGTGTTATAAATGTGCATATAAAAACAAACAAAAAAACTTTGCTAAATACAAATATTAATAGGTGTGGAAATCAGTCTGTAAAAGGCTCCATACATGGTTTTACTCACATATAGTTTGAGCTCGTAGTCGGAGTGAGTTCACAGTATCATAGTCAATGTGTTGTAGAAACATAAGGAACAGTTACACTAATGTGATTCACTATAATCGCTTTCAAATGAGATGCCTCTCTTTTCAGCGACAGAAGCACTTGATTCGATTCTGATGAACAGTCTCTGTATGTTTCAATCACGTTACTGTGCAATTGAACTATTTCCTCAAAGAAAAGTGACTGATAGATGCTTTGAAATATCACAATTCATTGCAGCTAACATTAAAATAATACGCAATCGATTTTACCTCTATAAGCACATTGAAAATCTGAAATACTGAAAATCAAGCTGTTAAAAGAAATTTCCAGTTCATTCTTAAATCACAAACCTTAAGAAACTGACAAAGAGAGATGTGAAAGCAAAAAGCCAGCACATAAGTCTTTTCCTGTTCTTTAAAGCTTTGCAGTTAGCACAGAAGACATTGATATATACACATGTACTACATATTTTTCATTTATGCATTTGGCTGACTCTTTTTTCCAAAGCGACTTGCATTGCATTCAAGGAACACATCAACATTTTAATCAGTTCTTGCTTTCCCTGGGAATCAAACCCAAGACCTTGCAAATGTCACACTCTACAGTTTGAGCTACAGGAAAGCTACATTCAGAGCTCGTCCTCTGCAAGGAGTCAAAGTACTGTAGTTGAACCCATCACAGCAAATGAACACGGGACAGTGGGGGCTGAACCATTTCAATCACTTCTGTTGTGTATAGTGCGCAATTCACCCTCACAGCATTTTGACACAGATATGCAAACGCACTGGTTGATGGACCCGGCAATGTGTCACCAACATAATATCTCGTCTTATTTTTAGCACTGTGTGATCTGTAACAGAAATTCTAAATACTTGCTGAAAGAAAGAAGTGGCACCTCGGACTAAGAAGAAGGGTGGTGGACATGACAAAAACGAGTATGCAGGGGTGTTATGCATCTATTTTTTGAGAAGACACTTGTTGCAGTGCAAGACAACTGGAGAAGACATAAAATAGTCAATATATACATGTAATACTCCAGTACAGTGATTCCTAATGCAGTAAATTTCAATATACAGTAATACCTTGAGATACGAGCATCCCGACATGAATATTCCAAGATACGAGTAAGCCTTCAAGCAATTTTTTTGCTTTGATATACGAGTAAATATTTGAGATATGAGCAGCTGGGAGACGTGGACGCTAGGTGAGCCCAAGCTGCCTCACTCCTTCACTTCACTTGTTCGTTGACTTCTCTAAGCATCTCCCGCGAGTTTTCCTGTGGTGTGTGTTATATACATTTATGGGGTAATTGCATATGATCTCCACTAGAGGCAGCTTGGTTTTACAGCAGGGGTTATCGGGGGCGACGAGTGATTCACGAGTATTAAGCTGGGAGCAGCACGAGTTATGAGTGTTCAATAATAATAAATATGAGCTTCTGAGTCTATCCAATACACAACACGGGAAGAAACACTACACTTCTGTATTGTGTTTGCATTATCTACGTAATTTACGTAATCTACGTAATCCCTCCCTCCCACTCCGCACGTGCCGCTACTGTATCATCTGTCTCGAAGATAAGAACTCATAATTAAAACCATATTTTATTTTATAATAATAAGAACTAAGAGCACTAATAAGAACTTTTGTAATGAAGGGAGGCGTTAAGCCGAATAGAATCCAAGTGCAGTTTATTTTTGGGACAATCCAGATCAGAAACGATTTACCAGGCATAAGGTCAGCAACATAGGATCCGTCCAGACATAAAACAAGACATGGCATGAAACAAACAATGAACAAGAGCATGGCATGGATAACAAGAAATAGTAAAATAACACTGAAACATGACATAGCTAGACAAGGCAGGGCTAGGCATGGCATGGCATAAGCTCGACATGACACAAAACAAGGTCCAGAAGCTATGCTACCAGTAAGGTTGCTTGGCATTACCACTAGCAGTACTAGCTAAGGCTTAGTAGGGCTGTGCTACCAGCAAGGTTACGGCATTCCCATAGACAAAACTGTTCAACACGACATGACATGGAACTAAGCACAAAACATGACAAAGCAAGAAACCAAGCATAGCATAAACATGACTAGACATAAAATAACAATGAAACGAGACAACTTCCAGAGGTAGTTGAAAACGCATTCGACCGGATTGCTTTCAGAGTGTAGAAGTTCAAGTGGTCAAATGTGTTCGAACAGCCACAAAAGACCCTCTACTCTCCGTCTACTGACCTAATGCGGAAACATTATGGGATGTGCACTAGCCAAATGGGATTTAAACTTTCTCTGCTGAAGAACTAACTTTGGTTTGAAGATAAAAAATGTATTGTTTAGAAACCATTCCTGATTTCTAGCACACACTCGCAGCGTTTGACGTGGTCTTGTGAATGCAGAAATGAAAGCTGCTTCTCTCTGTACCGTCTCCGGTCGCATTTATGTGTAAATTGTGCAAGCTTATTTTCTCCATTAGATCACAAGATCTGAAAAAACCCATGCATTCCCTCGAGAAAATCAGGACAGAAATGGTTGAAAGTGAACAAAATGCGTCTCCCTTGTATACTTGTGATTTGATCGAACACAACGCATCTTAATACCAGATGTAAGAGGACCTAAAGGTCCACACCAAGGATGATAACTATAAAAATAATGAAAAAAACTCATTCTCAATATTAAAGAATAGCACAGTTCACACCACAACTATAACGATGACAGCACAGATTTTTTCCAGCTGATGACCGGTAAAAATCAAATAACAGCCAATCAGAATCCATCCTACTGTAAAAAAAAAGCTTGAGCATTTAAAGTGGCAGACAAGCGCGCGCTTATAAACGCTTATATATAAGAACAATATTGTCTGATGGTGTGGAAATACACAGTTAAAACACAGAAAAAAAACATGCAATGTTTCATGCAGAGCAAAAACACATTTTTATGCTCTAGGGCATAGGTGTCAAACTCTAGGCCCATGGGCCACATCCGGCCCGCCGTGTAATTTTATCCGCCCACGAGATCATTTTATATATTATTATCAATGGCCCAGCGATATGAAGCGCTGGTAACACAAACTACAGATCCCATAATGCAGCGCTTCAGCTGCCTTTCCGAACACTTCCAGTGTTAATCAAGTCTAGCTTATGATGCTGCAAGTTATTGCGAAGCTAGCCCTCACAATGCAGAGGAGAAAAGTTGATTCTGGAAACAGAGCCTTTAAAAACCGATGGGAGGCTGAGTATCGTATCTCCCCGCAGACGATAATCTGCACACAAAATCGTTGGCATAACCTGCACCCATAGATTGATTAACTGTTGTGTAAGTTCACATTTCGAATGTTGCTCGAATGACGTCAATTATCCGTAACTGTTCAGGCTCGGTACACAGTGCTTGTGCGCGAAATGCAAGTGTTGATCATCAGACGAGAAGAGCCCGCCCTCATGGCAGCACAGCCAATCACGTCTTCTTGCATGATTGACAGGTCAGACAGCCTATCAGCACCAGCTGTCAGAGTGAAAAAAAAAAAAAAAAATTACTTCCTTAGGGACGTAACAAATATAATTGAAATATTATTACGTGTAAAATATTTGTGATATATTTTGTAAAATCTGCTATAACCCACGGGTTATATGCGGAGAATTCCAGGTTTTGTTATGCAGCATGTTCATATTTTGAATTTGTATAATTTTCACAGGATATATTTTTATGGAGAGCAAAATCTTTTGGGATATTTGAAATGTAAGTTTTATATAAAATGACATAAGAGTGAAGAAATTTGTATGTTTGTTCTTTTAACGTTTACTTTATTTCCAACTTGTGTAATTTAGACAGGGTGTGTGTGTATATATATATACATACACACACACACGCACTTTTTTTTTGTATTTTTAAATATTTTTATAAGTTATTTAAGGTATAAGTTGATTTATTCCGGAATAATATTCCTGTCTGTTTTTATTCACATTTATGTTTAAAAAGGGTACGTTTTAAAAGTTTAGTTTTAGTGTGTTCAATAAATGTTTATCCTGTTCGGCCCGCGACCTAAAGTGTTTTTGGATTTTGGCCCCCTGTGCAATTGAGTTCGACACCCCTGCTCTAGGGTCATGCAGTCAGAACTCTCCTTTCTGAATGGCAACCAGGCATAACTAAATAAGAAATAAAATCACACAAACAATCAGAATTTTGTTGCATTTTTCACGGTTAAAAAAACACGAATTTTTACATCTTAAAATTCCTGGATGCTGCCGTTTCATTCAAAATCTGTTTGAATTGGCAAGACACTTTTGCGCATATGAATCATCACAATAGCCCATAATATTTTGGTTCTTGGCATTGCGATGGTCACAATGACAACACCAGTGTCATGATATAACACCTGTAATGAGGTGTAGTTTCGCTGTCAGGAAGAGATATACAGCCATTTGCACACATGGCGAAACATCATTACCAGGTGTTCGTACCAACAAAATGTCTCTGCAATATCAAACACAATTCACAACGGGTGTCAAATTCACAGCGGGCGGCTGCTCTGAATGGTGTGGCATAAAACCCACGTCTTTTTCTGAATGTGTCTATAACCAATGCCACAAAAGTCATTTCAAATCCACACAAACATTTTGAAGCGTGCGTTATGAGAACAAATAGAAGACGAGAAGCCTTTTCCCAGGGAAAGTGCATGTGGCAGCATTTCCCTTGTTTGTAATGGCTTTAATGACTGCTCACTCCATAATTGGATCTGTGCTAATAAAACCGCATTTGTCTGTTTAATATACATGAATAAATGTGTGCTGCTTTGTATTCAAAGTTAATGTTCTTCTGCAATCCAAATTACCCTAAATGTTTTTCCTCAATATTATGGTAATGATTGTACTGTTGTTTATCATAGTACAATCAAACAGGTTGCATCTATTGTTAATTCATAACTTGAAACAGAGACACTGCACGTACATATTTCACCGCTAATGACTTTGTGTCACGGTTCCTCTGCTAATAGCAGTCAGATAACAACCCAAGGCCTTTTTCAATTGATTTAAAACAAATTCATTTTGAGTGAAATGAAAATTTGATAATTTATGTACCTAATCCTTAGCCAACATATTAGTACATTTCCATCCTCTCTCAACTGTTGCTCCTAAACAGCAGTGGACAAATCAAGTTAAAAAAAAAAAAGAAAAAAAAAAAAAACAGTAATATCACACGTGTCTCCTAGATTTTCAAAAAGATCAAGTGAGTCTTCGATAAATGAACCCTTTTGTGATCCACTTGGCAGAAAAGGTTCAATGCTTCATGAGGCTTCATCTCGCCATCACTACCGCTCACACCGGCCCGTCTGTCAATTTTAAGAAACCAATGTGGCCCGCGAGACAAATAGTTTGCCCACCCCTGGTCTAGCAACTACTAAGAAAACCTTTGCAACTTCCCAGCAACCAAAATCTCTCTTCAAACTTTTCTCTTCTCTCTTCAATTTAAGAACAATGGCCTCCTCTGAAAGATACTGAAACCTACAATCAAATGTTGGGAATTTCAATAGCAATTCAAATATTTATGCTATCCTGAACCAGCTCAAAGAACGAAAAAACAAACAAACCCAGAAACGAATGAAATTTCAATGTAAAGAAAAATTAAAAATAAATCAAGTTTAAACGTTCTGAACAGAAACGCTTATTTGAAATGACGGCCTGTTCGTCCTGACACTTGCGCGTGTTGCTATATTATTAACATTTTTATTCAATCAAAATCAAATGGAGTTCTGAGGTTTTTCACCAAAGAATGTCAGAGATTTGTTGTTTGTCTATCATTAGATCGGTAGTAAGCTATCCTCAACTTACAGGTTACAAAAAAGGTTATTGTAGCTATGTGGTGATCAGTTTTTACTGTCATTTAATAATTTGGCAAAAAGCTTGTCAGGGTTCTTTCACTTCGGTCTTGTTTTTTAAGTGTTTGGTGACAGAGCTCTGACACTGGCCCATCGTCGTGTCTATATTCGAGTGTCTCGAGTCGCGCGCTCTCTTGTCTGTGTGCTTTCATGTGTTTCGTGTGGCGTGCAGTGGGAGGGGAGGGAGTGTTCACTAGCTTGCGCACTGTCTCGTCATTCTTGTGAACACGCAGCGATGCACATCCGCATTTTCTGCGTGTTTGTGTCTTGTCATGGTGTAACCCCGCCCGTCTTGTTCTCGTTATCCTTGATTTTTCCCAGCTGTTCTCCTCATTATCCTTCCTCCTGTGCCTATTTAATCCCTTCTGTTTGCTGTCCTGGGTCGCATCGTTGTCTCTGTTTGGTCTGTTTGTGTTTTGTTTCATTTTCATTGTAATAAATACTCTTCTCCCCTGCATATTTGAGTCCTCGCTATCTCACCCATGACAAAGCTTGAGTTATAAAATACGAAAGGTTAGGCACAAGCCGTACTGGTTATAACTAGATGGCAAATACCAGACTAAGACACTCTTCTCCCCTTCTCAAATACATAAAAACTTATCCTTTACACACATCGAGTTTTGAATAAAGAAAATGCCATACTTATTGAAAGAACCAGTTTTTATTTGCCCTTCACTGCAAACTAGCAGAGACAGTCAGTCTCCAAAATGCATGCAGGACTTCAAACAATTGAGGCAGGTGGAGATTTACTGTACTGGAATCTACTGGAGTCGAACAATAAATGATAATGTTACAGAAAGAACCCATAAACAGAAATGTAAAAATACTGATTCTGCTCGGAACCGAGGAGAAGCCTCTACACAAACAGTATGGCAACAATTGTCTCACTTGTGTCTGTTTTTATGTATCCTATAGAAGCAAGTTTTTGGGGATAAATATCTGAGAGTTCAATAGAAAACACAACTGAACATTTTTTTCCTTCGATTTTTCCTCACCTTCCATGTTTTTTGCATTATAACACAAAGGCCTCTTCTGAATCCTTGTGACTGAAAGAATAAAATACCATTTGCGTCATTTTAATCCTTTAACTGCTGCCTCCAGGAATATGACATCAGAAAACAATTTTAAAGAGCATTAAATAATCCATTGTGATTTGGAGGGTAAAGGCCAGGAATGAAATGAGAGTTTTAGGTGAAGCTCCGGTCTAAACCTGACTTCAAAATCAGTCAACCTTTCCACAAGCCTGAAGATTGCGAATATGTGACACTTAACAAATGAGGTGCTTTGAGCATATGCTTTAATTCCTCTGATCTGATGCCTCCAACTAGGCCTTTCACATCACTCTTTACAGCACTTCAGTGTCCAGGCTTGGCCATTTTCCCAGATGCAATTGGCTATTAAGAGATCGTACTTTATCACCACAGGGAATGTGGGAATTGAGAACTGATTCTTAGTCAGAATGGGTCCATGTAAGAATCACAGAAACCAAATGATTTTCATAACATTTAATGTTGTGAATGGGTTAATAACGTCTGCATTTTTCCACAGTTAAACACTGCACTATTAAATAACTTCATATGACTCAATGTAGTGTAAAAACAACCAGATTTCTCACACTTCTAGTCAAACACCATCCTACTGCCAAAACAACCACACCACAGTCCAACAAACAAGACCGCAATGCTGCTTAGCGTTTTCTTCCTCTGAATATCCCATTATAAAACAAGCGAATTTAGATTAATGTACCAAAGCAAAGGCCGCAGAATCTTTCTCAAACCTTAATGAACATAAACACCATCTGCATGGATGAATGATGCCATAATCAAAAAACAAAGCACAAAGCTTTACCTTATGCCTCTTACCAATCCAAATCCATTATATAGACACAGCTTAACATTTACTAATACTTTAGCATGAAAGACCAATTGTTTTTATCACAAACATTGTCTAGAGACAAATGGATGAGCCCACTGACTTATGATCTAAACGTAAAGCTTTTACATTAAACTTGTTTCGCACAGAAGCTCAACATGCTATAAATAAAAGTCTATTTGATTATGCCTTTATCTGATATGATTTGGTGTTTCTGGGATGTTGCTTTGGTACATTAAGCAATGAAAGGCTGTTTTCTTATCACTGTAAAAAAAATCAACAACTCTAATTAAGCAAAATGATCTGCTAATGGGGTGAAAACATTACACTTGATAAGATCTGAAAACAATTATTTTAGAATAAAATATTTAGAACTTATTTAAAAAGTTCTTAAAACAAATGTAGATATTCTAATTAGATTCAAGAAGTTCAAATGTCTTGAAACCAATGCAAAAATAGTAAAATCAAACATATATTTTTTTTTTATATGTGGTTGGTTTTACATTGGAACATAACATTAAAAACATATTTAAGACAGAATGTGCAAACATTGTTTTCTAAAATTAAGAATTATTGTGCACTTAAAATAAGAAATATATCTTGAAATTTCTGATTTCAGGATGGACTGTGACAAAATATACTTTAAAAAGAAACTTAATTCATTTAAATAATTCACCAGAATTGGCATAAGAAAATTTAGGCTAGGCTAATTAATTTATGTTAGAAGAGAAAAAAACAATATTATTATTGTGTTATTTCAAGATTTTTGTGACTTGTCAAGATTTCATTTTTTTGCAGGCTTCTATGGGGTAGAAAACATGAAAAACATTGTCTTTGTGTTTCAGTCTTTGCCTGCTTCCTGTTTTCTTTCACCTGTCGAATCAGTAATCACGTTGTTAGTCTGTGTCTAATTCCCTCATTCCTACCTTGTGTATTTAAACCCCATGTTTCTTTCAGTCTCGAAAGAGACTACTTGTCAATGTTAAACTGTAGTTCTCCCCGTCCCCGTTCTCTGTGTTCCTTCTCATGGTTTGCACAAAAGGTGCACTTTTGTTTATATTTAAAGTGTTTTGTTTTGAGTTTTGATTATTAAAACCTATTTAAGTTATTTCTTGCCTCCATGCCTTTCTCATCCTTACACCACCGTGACACTATGGCTTTTTTTGGTAGTAGATAATGTGTATTACAAGTAAGAATTCCCGTTTCTTTGAAGCGTTTTTCACATTAAGCATTTTAGATTTCCTCCTAGATTTGAGATTTCTTTAACAGCAGAAACAAAAGCAGCAGAGCTGAGCCGCTTCTAAATGTACAAAGCAACGGGGAAAAGAAATGTTTTAGCTGAGTGTTGAGCTCGCAGAGTGAATGGAAAGTGATGAGAGAGTATGATTGAGTGCTACAATCTAACACAAATAACAATAAATGGAAATGCATCTTTCTACTATTGCTGTCTTGTCCGGCTGCATGCAGCTCTGATTCACAACAAGTGACCCTGAGAAGCTTGGTTATTTTCAATGACTCATTCCTGTACTCAAACATTGCAGGTCTAATGATTCACTCATTCATTGAAACAGTAAGAGCAGTTCTTAAACCATGTTATTAAATTCTTAAGTTCTGCCATGAAACTCTGTCTGATAGGCCCTTAAATCAGTCTGCTTGCAACATACAAGCTCACAGCAGTGTGTCATGCATGTATTGGCAGTAGCAAGTCTACAATTTGCCCTGCAGCAGCAGCAGATCTATTCCTCCAAGACCAAACATGTTAACATTAGCCTTTCACACATACAGTCTTTACCGGTAAGAGATCATGTGTGAACGTGACCTTTTCAAAAATACTGGTAAATCAGTAAGGAAATTTGTAATATTACCTGTGTGCAAATGCAGAGTGAAGATTACCAGTACACTGTACAATAAATTAATTAATTATACTTACTTGCCGATTGCTTTTAAAAAGCAAAGTGAAATAGGAAAAAAGTTCACTTACACAAGACTTCTGATAACTAACCTTTACTTTAACTGGCTTTAAATAAAATATGATTGTTATCATTATTGTGTTTTGCATGCTGATTCTTGAATCTGTGTGTGACTCAAGCATGGAGGGATTATATTAACTATTATAGTATATCAATTAAAACACTCACATGGTGTTTCTGACATCAGGGATAGTAAAACATTTTTAAAAGATCACTATTCAACATGAAAAACTGACTAATTAATGATATAGTTAGAAATTAGGTCGCCTTTAAAAGCAAATTATGTCTGATTTCCCATCCTTTAAACCAAGATAACTGATTTCTTGTTGCATTGCATCAAGAGGAAGAGAATAACAATAATATAAATGAGGTTCCAATGTTCCAACATTACCAAAAGGAACATTAAATCACTATAATGGTGAGCAAAAACATTTTAGAAAAATAAACATCAATTTATGGAGTCCGCTTATGTGATGTTTTCTCATATTTTTCAGTTGTATTGATAATTCAACATTCAAGATGACTTTGGGAAATGAGTGAATGCAACTAGAGAAAGATAACATAGTATGTGAATCGTACAGACTAAGTTAAGACATTAAAGTTAACTTAAAAGTGTCAGAATAACTGTTGGACTTTACAGTATTAACATGTTAGATCTGAACATGTAGATGTATGAAGTCCGGGCCAGTCATAAAGTTCTTATGGAAATGAGGCACTGTTTACAGCCATCTTTTTAATATTTTTTTCTATGTAAAAGTGCTCTAGACTGACATCTTTGACCATGCTTTTCAATGTTGTGCTCGAGATCCTGCCTTCTTTTCCATTCATCAGCACTGTGGCTCAACGGTTGGATACTATTATGCGCGTCTTGTGCTTTTAAGAGCAAAATTGTTCTGTGTGATCATCCACTTGTTGCTCAGACATAAAAAAATGTCATCAATTTGAACAGATAGTGAAACTAAAGCACTATAGCTTCTCCTCGTGCGGTGAATGAAGTCAACAGCGCAGCGTTTAAAGATCATTTCCAATGACTGACATCACAGAATTTACCAGTATTTTGGTGTTGATGTGTGGATGGTCTCTTAATGGTAAAAAGCCAGAACACCGTTGCTTGTGTGAGCAGCATATCTGTATATTTAACGGTAAATTCATTCGGACAATTTTACGGTAATTTACCGGATTTCTGTTTGAAAGGGGCTATTGTCACATCCATTACCATGCCAAAAACTCAGAACTAACTGAACGCAAATCATAACTCAAAATGAATAGAAAATCAATTTCTTGTCACAGTGAATAGATTTAAAATGAAAGGAATAGTTCATGTTTTCTTTTGGTAAGAGCCATAAAACCATACAGAGAGATCAGTACTAAGATTTTATACAGCTGCAAGTGACTGCAAAAAGCTTCAGTAGGAGTGTACATGACTGCCACTGTATTTACTAAATAAAAAAGCAGATGAGTTGCAGGGATACCCTTGATGACTAACCCACATTCGGTTAGATGACAGCGCAGGCTTTCTAAAAGAAGTCTCCGTCAGGCCGTCCTGCGCTCTCCATCTAGGCATTGAGCCAAACCTCTCCATCTTGTTCCTCATAAAATCTCCATCACAATGCTGTTTCTGTCTGAGACGCAGAATTATACTCCTTCACATGTCAAACTAACAATACATGTCCATAAAACCCTGTCTGGTTTTATGATACTTCGTCAAACAAATGCAGGTAATTCATGATATATACATGTCGTTTATAAAGTGAAAGTGACGTGAAGGCCAAGTATGGAATCTGTCCTCTGCATTTAACCCATCCAAGTTAGTGCACACACATTAGGAGCAGTGAGTAATGAACACACACACACAGAGAAACACGACTGCCCATGTAAACCTTGTTTTAAAATGTGCAATGTAAATAACTCAATACATATAGGCAAGTATATTTACACTTTATGTAAAAGGATCAGAGGTCAAAGCATATAGGGGTATGGTATAGTACAGAAATAAAGCAGAACAGACATTTTTTTCAATAATTAGCATAATGTTATGGAAATGGTGAAACACTTAATTATCTTATAATGTATGTATTTAAAACAAAGACATACAAAAGAGGGACCATGTGACCTTGCCACTTAATATTCAACAATATTATGAGAACTGAACTGAGCTGGACGATGAAATCATTTTTTTGCAGAACTGCTTGATAGACTAAATGGGCTAATTTAACAATTAACGATCTTCACAACAGAACTGACTTCAGCTGAAATGCATAATTTACCTGTTAGCACTGTAAAGCTGCTTTCAAACAATCTGTAATGTATGAAGGTAACTTGACCTGAGAGACCGTTAGAGTGAGAAAGAGCTGATAGTTTCTAGTTTGTCTCTTGCCCATGAGAGCGTTACATCAGTGTAACATTGGAGTGTAGATCCAGTACATATGTTAGTGTGTGTGGTGTGCGTTTGAGTGATTAAATGTGATTGTGCATGTACAGTGAAACATTTATGTCAATGCACACATGTCTGCTATTCCGACAAAACAAACAAAACAGCAGTAAGGAAAATTTTGATTATAAACCTCCTCTGAATGAAACATTCAGTCCTGTTTCCGACAAAAATCAAAAGCTTATACATACATCTGTACAATGGGAGTATGCACTCATACATATTCATTAGGAAACATCAATACAAGAATCTGTTGCCATTCATATTTCATCAAAGACTTCCGTGGCAAGAATTACTTTGAGCTTTCCTAACACATTACTGTGGAAGTCAAATTCTGAGCGGCAGATGCTGATTCCCCTTGATTATCTATAAAACGAGTATAAACAAGCACAACAAAAGAACAAACAAAAATGCACATCAATGTCACGAGCAGAAATGTAAAAGATATTGGCTTCTCTTTCATTATTTTTTGGAACACTTTTCCTTAAAGATCACAATCGAAATCTGCATCTCATAAAAGAGCTGAATGAAGTAAATTAGGTTTTAGTATTTTAGTAACAAACTGCAGCAGTAATTCTATCTTTAAGGAAATAATTCACTAAAGTTTCTCTCTGAAATCTGTATTTTCTTTAATCCTACCTTTTTTTCCATACAGTAAAGGTGGACTGTGGTTATCAAAAGCACTATAAAGTACCTAATATGTAATCCATGACTCAAGAACTACGGTATATTCTGAGTCTTATAATGGCTTTGTGTGAGAAAAAGACCAAAATATACAGTAATACCTTGAGATACGAGTGTCCCGACATACAAGCATTTTGCTTTGAGATACGAGTAAATACACAACAAGGGAAGAAACACTACACTTCTGTATTGTGTTTGTATTATCTACGTTTTCTACCTAATCTATTATAATCCCTCCCTCCTCCTTCCTCCTCCTCCTCCTCCTCCTCCTCACATGCCGCTACTGTATCGTCTGTCTCAAAGGTAAGAACTCATAATTAAAACCAAATTTTACTTTATATCACATATATAAATTTCTCTGTTTTTTTCTGTACAGCAATTAAAAACAATTACATTTTTTTTTTTCCTCCAATGTTGTGAGTACTAATATGGGAGTTTTTTAGAGGGCCAGAACCATTCCCATTTCTTATGGGAAAAAAATTATTTGAGGTACGAGCAAATCTCAAAGTATTACTGTAATATGTTTTCCACACACCTTCTTCTCTTCCTCTCCAGCTCTGACAACTCATTTTTTCTCAAGGTAAATAAACTTAAGGGAAGGATGAAGTTGAGTAAAATATGACAGTTGCTTTTTATTCTCTTTGACATTGTGTGATGTGAGACACATGAATGTTTCTCACCCTCCATTCTTCCTACAGGTGCTGGTTTTGTTGATGTCTACGACCGCAGATCCACACACACACAGAACAACGTCTCACTTCCTGTAAGTCAGGAGAGAAAAGCGAGCATGTGTAATTGAGGCCTTACTCATGTTCGGCAATCAGTTAAAGCACTTCAGAACTTCATTTCATGGCACAATAGATCATTAAATCACCTCATCTCACCTCCTATACCACAAAAGAATAAACCACGGCTTCTTTTCATCTTTTCTGATGTTTCATACATGGATTCTGTGATAGAAAATACCATATATAAGACGGCAATGAGAGGTTATCAGGACAAAATGTGCCTGTGCGAATCACCATAATGGCACCAGCTTTAATGCACAATAATAGCAGTAAATTTTGAGAGTTTTATCTGGAAACATCACAACGGATACTGCAATGTTGCTGTGGCAACCAAAGGAAGCCACATCGCTAATGGAAATTGTCTGCCTCTACCTTTCATCTTTGGGAAAAAGCTAAAAAGCCAAGAAGCCATTTCACAGCGCCGCTGCTGCTTTTCAGGGCCTTCTAAAAAAAACATAACAAAACATCACACTTTTGTCCTATCAAAACTATTTGCAAATCAAATGTGATCCCATTGATGCCTCTCCATAAGATCCTCAGAGGGATTAAAGCTCCTCTAATCACCAACACAGTGAACCCGCAGCAACACTCGCACTCTGCTGAGCTTTGTTTGCCGAATTATCACGCAGAAGAAGCCCTGCTTTGACGTAAAGGACGAACACAGCAAAATTCAAATCAGCTCTTTTCAGTATTAATCTCTCCCCAAGTCAAATTATCATCTTTTCCTCACTCTGTATGTCTCTATTCCTGTAATGCATGCACTTTTTAATGCATGCACATGCACTCTTCTGATAGATCATTCTCTGCCATAATCAGACTTAGACTTCATTAGGCCCAAATCTAATAAACTGAAGAGATTCTGGAATCACATTTTTTTGTTTTTTTTTCTGTGATTGTTTGTCCAATTCTACAATTATCTCACGATCCTGAACAGACAACTAAACAAAGGTTACCAGAGGTTCTGACTAAATGTTAATGCTAATCTGAATGATTCATCCAAAATTATTCAATGACTTGTATCATTTGAAAGGGACGATTTGGAAATCCATTGCCGCCTGTATATATATTCTTTTTCTTATTTTTTACATATATTATTTTCTTTTTTCTTATTTGCACCTATATTATTTTCTTTGTCTTATTTTCATATGTTCTTTTCATTTTTCTTATTTGAATTATTTGTAAAGAGTGATTTAAAATCAAGTTAGGCATTTCTATTAGTTAAATCCTTTCTTTACTTTTCTGTGTTTTTCCGTAGAGTAAGGATGAATATTGTCAGCACTTCTCAACAGATAGAACATGTTATCAGAATGTTTTGGATAGTCTCTCTGTTGATAATTGGAGCTTGAGCCGAGTTCAGCTTTGGAGAAGGTGTGTGTTTGTGCGTGTTTGTGTGTTTGTGTGTGTGTGTGTGTGTGTGTGTGTGTGTGTGTGTGTGTGTGTGTGTGTGTGTGTGTTAATATGGTCTGTATTGGTGAGGTGATTAACTGGCACCATAAGGAGACGGAATGACTTGTTGTTCTCGACAATCTGACACCAAGAAACGCATTTCAGTCACGTGGAAGGTCACTAACCCGTCAACCATGTAATCAACGAAGATCTGCTTCAGACTGTCTGCTCTTGTGTGGAAAATTACTAGTTTTGTTTACCTTTCTTTCTTTGCCCATCAGAATCATTTAACCGTCATCATTGATAGTTAGGACTCTCTGTTAGAGTATAATTGCTGTAACAATGTTATTGTATGTGAGGCGGCCTACGAACTCCTTGTGAGACCCATCGCTTCTACTGATGAAACTGCAAACTAAACCTAACTAAAATGTCTTCTATTGACTGCACTTCTGACTCCTGCTCTTCATTCAACATATCTGCTCCTCAGGTCTTAACTGTAAATTCCCCTACACATTACTGGATGAATCTCTTGAGTTAATGACTCAATGGCAAATGTTTTAACAGTCACTTGTTTCCTCCTACTGGTGTAACAAAGTAATTGATACAATATTTATTTAAAGTATCAACTTACTTTCAAAAGGTGATTTTCTCTATATTGATTGCGATCGTAGACATCAGTGTTTATGTCCGAACTGTAAACTTTTATCTTCAATAGGCAAAAGAGAATCGTTCAATCAGCAAAGGTGCATTAAATTGATAAAAGAGTGGCAGTGAAGACTTTTGCATTGACACAAAATAAATTTTATTTCAATAAATGCTGTTATTTTGAACTTTCTTGTCCTTAAGGAATACTTAAAACCATACATATCAAAAAACGTTTTAAGCAGCAAATCAGCCTATCAGAATGATTTCTGAAGGATCATGTGACACCGAAAACTGATTAAACTGATTAAATAGTTTGAATCGAGATTGCAATCTTTAAACAATTCAGAACAACATCCTATCAAAAACTCAGAACACCCTAGCAACCTCTCCTGAAACTGCCCACACTACATAAACCCTAAACAACCTTCAGAATTCAGACAAGACTTTGTCATGCTCTTCTAGTTCTGTCCTACAATCATCTGAAATGCTTGACTTACATCTGCAGAGCTGCTGCTGTGAGGAGACACACTATAAATTCCTTCACTCTCTTTCACTCCCATATTTCAGGCACGGGCTGATCCACTGGGTTATCTATCCGGCTGGGTTTTGGATTCAATCTCTGTATGTTAGCAGGATAAATTTAGTGGTTTGTCACCGGGTCCTACAGAGAGGGGCTTTCCATCAGAGAGCTGTAAAAAAGGATCAGGCTGCCGTTAAGCAACATAAACCTCCAACAAACCCAGAGACCTCTTTCTTTATCTCAACACACCTACAGTAGTGTGTACTCATACAAACTGGCACTACAGATTCCATATATAACTCATATTTCAAGCTCACACATTTGTGTCCTAAAGATTTATTGTAACTAACAAATTTCAGCTCAAGCGGTCTTTTGACCATGCCTTCATTTATTTTTCTTTTGATTTTATATAACTGTCAAAAGCACATGAGTATCTAATGCGTGAAATGTTATGAATAGCAGCTAAGCTAATTATTTTCCATTAGCTTTTCTGTGAATTTAGACAGCTAAGTGAATTAGGGACGTGCTTGAAGTTAAAAAGTGTTATTAAGAACAATAAGCAGTGGAACTCAATGCAACGCACATGACTGACATGCAGTGTAAACGCATGCACAGAAACCTGCGTTTCAGCACGCGATCACAAAATCAGTTCTCTTTCACGTCTTATTGTGATTGAATGATAAAATACATAAACATCTGGCAAAATGCCCATGGCATGGAGTATTCACGTGAACACAACCAGTTATGTCTCAAGTGAAAGTAAACACTTGGGTGTAAACAGGGTGTGTATCAGTAATGGATCAGTGCATTTGGTCTTAAAGTGACAGCAGCCTAATATACTTTTTATTAGAATAAATGTGTTTATATATATATATATAAATAAATAAATAATGTTACGTCAGTAGTTTTTGTCTACTTCCTGTTTCCTCCCGTGATCTCCCAGTGTTTCCATTCACCTGGTCATCATCAACTACATCGTTAGTCTCGTCAGCTGTATCTAATTCCCACATTCAACCCTTGTGTATTTAAACCCTGTGTTTTCTTACTTGCTTTCATTACTTGTCTATGTTAAAGTGTGGTTCTCCACGTCCCCGTTCAAAGTATTCCTTCTCTAACGTTTTTCACAAGAAGTGCCCTTTGATTTATATTTATTTTTATTTGAGTTTTGATAATTAAAGCCTATTTAAGTTATCCCTTGCCTCCTTCCTCATCCCTGCACCATCATGACAGAAGTAATGACCTGGCTTGTCACCACCAAAGGACTATACGACTGCTAGATGGGTTTCCCCACAGTCGCTCTGCTGTAGTTGTTCGCTGGAAGAACATACCCGGGACTATCTAAATCTTGGTGCCTACATGCATTACCCGGACTGCGCGTTCAGTGGTTTCTACCGCGCCTGGCTAAGCGAGCGGTCCAAGTCAAGCGTTCCAGTGGACAGTCCTAAGGAGGACTTCATCACCTATGCGGAGTGGGTGCTGGTGAACAACGACTCACCATTCACCATCGGCCAGGCAGAGGACGACACCAGACCCACTCCACAGCCAGAGACCAGCCACCCACCAACAAGAACAATCGACAAGTGGACGGTGCATGAGCCTGCTGCAGACCATAGAGACCGGACCGCCCATTGTCTCACCATGGTGGATGGCCTGGTTTTGATCTTCATGACTGTTGAGGAGGTATTCACCCTGTATTCCCTGCTGATTCGGTTCAGCCCCGAATGGTTTTCCCCGTTAGTTTCATCCAGCCCTGAACTGTCTCCTACGCCCTCTGCCATTCCAGTTTCCCCACCCAGTCTCCCTCTCCCACCTCCTCCACCAGTCTGTTATTCAGCCTCACCTCTGCCATTGTCCAACGCCCCTTCATCAGCTCTCACCAACAACTGGGAGCCAACTCGTGTTGTCGGTCCACCAGCTTCACCCATCCCAGCTTGTGCCCATCGCTCCACCTCGGCCCGTCGAAATTTTGGCTCCACCCTGGCTCCTCCCTCCCACGGCTCTATCAAAAACCATCGGGCATACGGCTCCGCCGGGCTCCCTCGTCCCTCCAGCTCCACCTTAGTCAGTCGTTGCCCTGCCTACGCCTTTGGCTCCATCTGGCTCCACCCTCCTCCCGGCTTCGTCCTCGGTCCCACTGGCTCCGGCTCTGGCTCGGTCTCCACTGGTTCTCCTGTGGGCTCATCGGTTCGTCGGCTCTGACATAGCTGTTCGACTCCGCCCTGGGGCCTCTTCCTGGCTGGCAATATTTTAATCTTTCTGTATGAATTGTAATTACATTTACAAGTCATATTTTTGTTATACTGCATTGGTCCTATTATTTTATTCTTCTATTCGTCCAATTCTTTTTTTATATAACAGAAATTAGATATAAAACCATATTGTGATATATATAGAATTGTTGCAAAGTGAAATAAAATTTCTCAGATAGTGAAACAATAATTTCTACTTTCTACACCTCTACTCTAAACCATGACTTATTGGGCTTTATTGCCTTTATTTCCTGCAGTCCAAAAAACACATGCACGTGAAAACTATGTGGAGAGCTTTGAAATCCAAGTTCAATGACACAAAACATCCAGATACACAAAGGTCGGTGTGAAGAACAGCCTCATGATAGTCTTAAGAGTGACAGGCGGGGTGGCTGATTTGGCCGTGGGCAGCGGTCAGACCGCTGTGAGCTGGTGATTATGTTGTAGCCACAGATTTGATGGCTCAGATAAAGCAGATGTGAGATGGAGATGGAGGCGAACAGCGGGCGCATTAAGGGGGGGCGGAAGGGGGGGGGGAAATCAAGGGGATTTAGGCAAGAAGGTCTATCTCTCGCTCACAGCTTTTCCAGGGTGGCCTGTGGGAGGAGAAAGAGAGAGACATGCCGAGAGCTGACGGGAGAAGTCGCCTGTGTGTAAATCTTCATTTGGAGGAAGTGTTGGATTTAAATGGCAGGCGTTTTTGTCCTGAGGCTCATCATTTAACA
This sequence comes from Rhodeus uyekii, assembly GCA_037043235.1. Lineage (NCBI taxonomy): Eukaryota > Metazoa > Chordata > Actinopteri > Cypriniformes > Acheilognathidae > Rhodeus > Rhodeus uyekii. The sequence goes on along the minus strand of JAWRVZ010000108.1, from coordinate 1,784,093 downwards.
TATCACAGTCCCACAGGGATGGACGGCAGCTTTAGTCTTGTCACTCTTACTTATTGAAAAAGTAAGCTTGCTTTTCGATGAACTGCCCAGAGCTTCTTGATGGACAAATGAATGGACATGTCTGAATTGACAGATTCTTGTTCAGCAGATGATTTCATATTTAATATGAAAGTATCAATATATTAAGCATTAGAAATTAAGAGACAAAAAGTATTTGAAAACTAAGATAACACTAACGTTTTAACACAATAAAATATTATAGCATTATAACATAATACCACAATAAAAAATGTATACACTACCTCTCAAAAGGTTGGGGTCAGAAAGATATTTTTAACAATTTACATGTATGCATTTGGCAGACGCTTTTATCCAAAGAAACACATTGACATTCTAATCAGTTCTTGCTTTCCCTGGGAATCAAACCCAAGACCTTGGTGTTGCAAGCGCCACACTCTACTGTTTGAGCTAAAGGAAAGCATTTAAATACTTTTCTCCATGCATTAAACTGACTGTCAAAAGTGACAGTAAAAACATTTCTGAGAGATTTTTACTACAAATAAATGCTGTTCTTTTGAGGTTTCTGTTGTATGATAAATTGTATATAAATGTAGTTTCCGAGAAAATATGAAGCAGCATGACTGTTTTAAACACAGATAATAATAAAGCAATGATTCCTGAAAGATCACGTGACTGAAGACTGGAGAAGTGAGGCTGAAAATTCAGCTTTGATCACAGGAACACATTCGATTTTACAATTGTTTTTATACAAGAAAATCTACTGCAGCCTTTATATTTTTAGAAGGACGTTTCCATGGATTTAAAAAGTTGTTTGCCAGTCTGCGTCCAGAGTTTTCCAAAAATCAGCGAATCTCAGAAATCTTCAAAAAAAGAAAGAAATCAATATTCTCCTTCACCTGTGTCACCCACCCCATCGATTTCCCCTCCTCTCACTCACACCTCTGCAATGTTGCCAGCCAGCGCTGTCTACACTCTCTCTATCCTATGGCTCTCTATTTGTCATAAGATGAGAGTAGTGTGTTCGTCTGACACAATCTTTCTCCATTACAAGAAGAGATAATGTGTGTCAGGCCCACACAGACAACCTTCCACAGGAACTCTTCCGAACCTTTGATGCACACAGGTCAGAACTCTCCGGAGCCAATCGAGTGCGGCCCACACGGATGCTTCATTGCTGTTAGCGGTCTACTGAACACAGGTTGTGCACAGCTCCCTGATCTCTGGAAGGATTCAGACTCTGATCTGCAGGAGAAGAGGCTCTGGGCCACAGGCAAGAGCTTCTGGCACGTTCACCTTCTCCTCTCTGCCCGAGGCCAGTTTTGGTATGCTAATTAGATGGATACACAGAGCTCAAAGCGGTGCTTGATCTATGATTAAATGTGTTTTGTGTTTTGATTCATGCCAAGGACTGGTGAATGAAATCAGAAGAGTCGTTCAGGTTTATTTATAATTGATCAGTATACGTCTGTGCTCTTAAAAAATAAAGGGCAATGATTTCATGGAAGAACCATTTTGGCTTTAAAAAGAAAAATTAGTGCAAAGAACATTTTTATAATCTGAAAAACATCTATAAAGAGCTATAAAGAGCCTTTCACACAATAGAAAGGTTTTATTGATATATAAGATTCATTATATAATATTTCCAATATAGAAATGGTTATTTCACACATTAGAAAAATAAATATTTTAATATAAATAAATATGTGAACTGCATTTCTGATTTGTAGCTATAATGTAGCTTAAATATACACTGCCTGGCAAAAAAAGTTGCCGTTTAAATTTAAATAGGCAAATGCATAGTCTATGATTATATTAGTTACGGTAACGTAGAGAAACGAGTGTCCGATACGGATAAAACACTTTTGCCGAGTACGAGTATTATACGAGCAATACGAGTCAATATCTGTGCTCGAATTGAATAAAAATCTTCATTGGGTAGCTGACTGTGTCTGCGTTCTGTGATAGGCTAGTCACAGCGCCCCTCCCCTACACATACAGATTTGCTGTGTCCCGCTCTGCTCACTCACACACAGAACACTGAGAAGAGAACAGCTCTCTTTCTCCCTCAGTCACTCCGGTTTCACGGGTTTTTTCCATTAACGTTTAGGGTTTCTTCAGCTTCAGGTTTGTTTTTTATTTTGGTTTGCTTGAAGTACTTATTAACCAGTAGAGTTCTGGTAAATGTGGGGTTTGTTCAGACGTGGTGCTTGGTAGAACGCGACTAGCGTTGCGTCTCTGCCTGTCAGAGATTTTGTTTCCTTTTTTTAACCGTCTGCTGGCTCTAACCAGTTTTTTGACTTCACACCAAAAAAAAGTAAGTAGTGGTATAAAAACTATATTACAAATTAATTATCCACACACACACACACACACACACACACACACACACACCTGGTGTGGAAATCGAAAAAAATAAAAAATAAATAAATAAATCACACTGATCATAAAAATTAAGTTAAACGAAGAAAGTTATGTTTAGATGAAAACTTTTGTTCATTACATTTTTCTTCATAATTGCAACCGCATATGTTGTATTCATTGTTGCAAAACTTGTTCTGTATATAGTTTGTTTGTTATCGTGATCAAAACCGTTGATCTGAAGCTCAATGCTGATGCTGTCATGTAAATAGTTTTCTAATCAGCAATAAATATAACGATTTCTGATCAATCCATATCAATTGCATGATTAAAAATAACAAACCGGTTAAAGCCCCGCCCATTTCAAGACAATCCGCCCACTTCCAGGTTAGGCCCCGCCCGGTCTGAGTACAGATACAGATACTTCATATGGTTAACAGATACAGATAATGCTGTATTCGCTCATCCCTAGATTATATCATTACTGTCGCTGTGGAATATAACCATGATGTGTTTTCCTACATGCTTGTTTAAGAAATGAAAAGCTACACACTCCATCAATTAGGGTGAGAAGAACTGTTGCCAAACATAAAACATGCTAGAAACATAATATTCACTGCAATAAGGATACAATCATAGACTCTTAAGCATTTGCCTATTTGCCATTCCGAACAGCAGCTTCTTTATATGCTCAATACTATTTGTGTAAGGGTTTTTTTTTCTGGTCTCAAACTCTCAATTCATCCTTGACCACAGAAACCACAGGTGTAGTGATTTCAAAGCTCTTTCAATCTCTCTCCCACACACTCATTAGTTTAGCCACTGTTGAAGATTCATCAAGGCCAATATCCACAGAAGAAGCCTCTAAATCCAGCCCTCATTTCTTTCCTCACCTTCATATTGGCTCAAGCTTAATGAATGCAAATCTTCCCTCCACTACCTTCATCAGATGCCAGACACAGCTTATACCTCCCGAAAAATCCAAACACTTTTCCCCCTCCTACCCTCCCATATGCAGAGTATGGCTTTGCTCCAAAACCTAGTGAGCTGCCTCAGTGTTCGCTGCCTTCTTTAGCAGCACCCTAAAGCCTAAAGAATACTTTGCTTTGTTCTGCATTGAGAAAACAGCAAGCACATTAAAGCATAAGAAAAGCATTTGATAAACGTACATATGTTTACTTATAGAGCACTTTATACAATAGATTGCTTAAAATCAAACAGTTTAACCGTATCAAACATGAAAAACAGCGTCAGTTTTCATTTCATAAGAAGTACAACTTCATTTTCTATTGTGAAGCAGCTCTCCAGTGTGTTGATGTTTTCACTCGTAGACGTATGACCATGACGCACTGAACAAGAGAAATGAAGTGGAAAAGATTTCCACGTGAAAGAAAGCAGAGACTCAGCTCACACTTACCGTTACATAATCGCCACGGACTAATGGTAGTGTTTAGCAGCCAGAGCAAACTTTTCGGATTTATTTTATTTTGTTCGAAATTACTTCAATCTCACTTCAAGTACTGTATATTGGGAATAACACTTGAGTCTCAAAAGAAAACCAGTTAAGAACCACTGTCATAAAAGAAAGCAGGTTCTTTCGGTGTAGATTTTGGAGCATGACGTCTTATGTAGGCAGCTCACTGGCTATGAATGAGAGCCTCTGAGAGAGAGTGAGTGAGTGTGTGTGCGCTTATCTCCAGTGAGGACATAAGCATTATTTCAAACACCCACCGGTTCAATACAAGGGTCAAAGATGACTCAGTTCTTCCACTGGTGAAGAGGTGCTAAGTGGCAAACCAGGTTCACAGGGGCAATGCCATTTCCCATGCAGGTATTCAGAGAGAGACGGTGTGAGGAAGACTTGAAGTCTAATTATGCTGCTCTCTTGTTCCACTGTTAATATTTTACTGAGGCACAAAGATGATATGACCTTCACAATTCATTTTACATTGAAGCATTTATGCTTTCTTTCGCTCGGCTTTCTCTCCTTCACGGCTTTTCACGTTTGTCTCGAAATCCAGTTTGCCATGGCAACTGGGCTCAATTTATGAAAAGTCCTTGCTTTCACCCTGCTTTGTTCAGTATGGCTGCTTTTCACACCTTTACACAAGGATTCAAAACAGAAACATTGATATGATGACAAAGATTGATCCAACTTAAAGCCCGTAAACAAGGTTGAATCGTGTTGAGACTGAATCTTAGGGGAGTTTGACTGAACGCCCTTGCCTCTAAATGGCTCGTATGAAGTTATAATTCACCTTGTGACATGCTTTTCGATTGATTCGAGTTCATTCTGCGGCCAAAACCTTGAACGATGTGCTAGGCTGCTATGGTTAAAGCTCTAATTAGATGCAAGAATGATTATTTAGAAATAATGTGCTGGATTGTTAAAAACAAACGTAATGCAAATGCTTGGTCGACAAAATTCAATGCAATGCATTTTGCATTGCTCTGGCAGTAACAAACCTGAAGGGCGTGATAAAGCTACCTTAATTCAAATAACTAGATAAATTAAATAAATTAACTTTATTGAATTGCGTTTCACTTTGCCAAGACAGTAGTTGATCTGAAAGACAAAGCTAACTGTTGAAGAATTTGATTTATGCTAGTTGCAACATTGAGAAATAGGAATTACTGTTGCAACAATGCATAAAATCTTCCGTAGCAAGAAACAAATGCCTTCATTGAGTATTTTCTGGGCGAACCAACACAAAATCTACTGGACCAATGAAGCCGTCTACTATAGCAATAAAGTGCCACGTTTCATCATTGTAGAAAATGTTAATTGGCAATGGACTAACCAGTTATGAGTAACATCCTAGCATTCAATATTATCTAAATGAAAACAAAATGCATGACAAAAATCATTTAAAATGTTTAACAAAATATTTAATCATTTAAAGGGACAATATGTACTAATCACTATTTTTATTACCAAAGTGTATACCTTGTAACGAAACTTAAAAAAATGAGACCATCCCCGGTTTCCTAGATTGTTTATGAAAGCCTGTAGACAGATTTTGGGATATTTTGTGCACTCCCGAGACGAGGAACCTCTCTTCTGTTTAATGATACATGAAATGAACGCTTACACAATGTTCAGGATAATTCCAAAAGAACCATTCTGTACTGTAATGTCAATGTATCATGCAAAGAAAAGGGATCAAACTACAGTCTTACATAGCCAGATTTATACTCTATAGAGTTGTATAAATAACTAGATAGAGGAAGTTTATGATATAAACTTCAGTTGGCTTGAGAAAGCCTAGCCTGAAAGTTAAATTTATTTGTAAAAGCTTAAAAAGTTTTGAAAGTTTACAGATAGATAGATGGAAAGAATTAGATCTTGAGCATATATACACTTGTTAGTTATTGCCTTGCGTTTTTTCTAGGCAGTTACTAAGGTGTTGTTATGTTCTTTGATCATAATTTAATCTTTAATCAATTGATGATCAATTTTGCTAGCAAGATTTAATGTTAATTATCTTGTTGCTAGCAAGATTTAGTATGAATTCCGAAGTCATTAGCAACATTTAACATAAATAAGCATGTTGCTGGCAAGAATTCGCTGAATTAGCATATTGGTAGCAAGATTTTTCGTTAATTAGCTTGAAAAGTTTTGAGAGTTTAAACTTAAAAATAAGTTATAATTATGCTTTTTGATCCCCAAAGTGTTGGAAAATTGTAATTAGTTTATAAAAATGTTTACGGTTTAATTACATCCTTGGCTTTTAACGGTCAGTTTTCACTAATGCGAAAAATACTTTGTTTAATTTCTATTTTAAAGCTATAATTAAGCATTATTAGTATAGGCTAATCACTTTCAAAAGAGACTGCAGTTACACCACAGTTACACTAAATGTAGCCTTTTATATATACTAAATAGATGTGTATGTGTGTATATATATATATATATATATATATATATATATATATATATATATATATATATATATATATATATATATATATATATATATATATATATATAAATAAATGGTACTGTTATACTGTGAATAATACTTTGTTTTATTTCTATTTTAAAGATGTAATTAAGCATTATTTATATAGTCTTACCACTTTCAAAACAGACAGCAGTTACACTGCATGTATATGGAGCCCTTTATATTTACAATATAGATGTGTATGTAGATAGATATGCATGTATGTGTGTGAATAAACTTAGGCGCTATAAATAAACGTAGGCGCTTAGGCGTGGACGCGCGAATGCAGGAGGACGCGCATATATGGAGCCTCTAATACATACTTTTTAGATGTATATGTAAATCCTTCCTTCATGGGAAACAAACTTAAATATTAGTATTTTTAAAATAATTCCTGCTCAAGTACAATGAGGAGAGTAATGCAGTTTTTTCGAATCTCAAGCAGTTTACAGTTTGAATCGATCTGCCATGTTTTTTGCATCCTTAAACAGTAAATGAAATAAGGTTTTTAAAGTGTTCACAAAACATCGATCTATCAGCGAATCTGCTCAGGAAGCGCGTTTGAACTCGAGAACAGGAGTCAGACTTTAGTTAAAAGAATTAACACAATGTAAATATATACTCAAGAATTAGTTATAAATAACTTTGACTGTTAGACGGCGCCAGAGTTTGACTTGAATTTGAAGAGAGTCAGCGCGCGCGCTGCTCAGGGAAGCCTTTCCAATGTATATTCATGTTTCTGCATTCCCTATGTATACACGAGCGAGAGTCAGAATTCAGCAATAAAGTACATAAATAAACGTAGGCGCTTAGACGGTTATGCATTGGCGCGAGTCCAGGAGAGGACGCGCGTTTAAACTTCTTTCACTTACCTTCCCCATAGTAATGTGCTCAACAGTGAAAATCCGTCGCCACGTAAAGACGAATGAGAGTCAGAATTTGGCCATATAAGTACATAAATCTTCAAGCAAACACGCTGCAGCGGTTACTTGATAATCGGAAACAATTTCCGTTTGATCATAAACTCTCTCACATAAATCTATTTTAGGAGATTATGATCTCTCTCTTCAGCAGTCATGGCGGCTTTGAAAAGCTTTGAGGCTTTGAATTGCAGCGCTCTGATTCGTTCAAACTTCAGTGTTCTCACTGACAGGGGTGCAATTTTGTGATGTGATCTGTATGTAAAATAGAGAGATTTAACTTACTAATTAAAGTAAAAAATCGATTGTAGACCTGCAAGTTTTTTTTCAGGATTATTAAAAAAAAAGGCATGTCCATTGGAATGGACATGTTCAGACATGCTGTATTGAATTGTATTATATATCAGGTGTAATGTTGTGATCTCACCACCAGATAACATAACCACGTCTCTATGATCAGATGCTTTCTGAACTTCTGCTTTCTCACCGCTGTCGTTTTGGTTGAGTTTATTTTGTTATTTAGCGAAATGTGCACAACACATTCACATATTCTTCTAAACGTCGCTCTTAGCAGTGTGGAACGGTGTCTGTATGCTCGATAACACTATATCGCTGTAAAGGTATTTCCAACTTATTTTTACTTCTAAGAGAAGAACTAAAAATAACTTTGCTGTGAGTATATAAGGTCTTGAATCACATTCAGTCTCTTGTATGTTATGTGTGAAGAAGCACGAGCAATAAGTTGCTGCAGTTCACTTAACGGCCACCGGTGTCGCTAATAAAGGGTTTCTGATGACTATAAGTTTGTTATGAACGGGGATCGTGTGCGATGCGGCTCGAGGAGGAACGAGGAAGTAGCAGGATGAACTCAAACAGATTTTAATATAAAGGAAAACAAAAACACTATCAATAACAAAACGAAACACTTTAAATAACAAAACAGCACAGCAGACTTGTGCAAAGCTTCAGCAACAGCGAACAGGAAAGCTTCACTCCTTGCAAAGCTTCAGGAACAGCGACTTCCACACACTTCAACAACCGACAAAGACAATGGAAACACAAGAGGGTTTTATACAAAAGTAAATGAAGAACACCTGGGTAGACTAACGATGAAAGTGATTGACAAGACAGGGGCAGGAAGGGCACAGGAAGATACACAAAAGGGACCCGGAAGTGGAACGACACACCCATAGGAACAGGAAGTAAAACACGACAGACAAATGACCTTACACACAGGAAGTGGACTAAAGGTAACAAAACTGCCGCATAAATGTATTTAGAAAATAGAACAGCAAATTAATTTTCACAAAAATAATGTATAAATATGTTTGTATCAAGAGACCAGAAACTCTCTTTTAATTACATTACTATAATTTAGGTACATAATTTGTGTTCTGTTTAGTCCATTCAGATGGGAAAAATAATGTGGTTGGAGTTCATCACGACATCAACACTATTATCTGATGGTTATATATTTAGAGAATAGCTTCAGTGTAGTTTGCCACTTTTTGTTAGCAACTTCCGTAAGGAAACCCTTTCATTTTAGCTTTATTGTAAATTAACTACTTAAAATGTAGAGCATATTATAGCTTGGCTGCGGTTGCAAAACACACGCATACACTTGGCTTGCCATTGAGGAGTCAGATTAGAAATTTTAATTTGCAGAAGGCTTTGTGTCGGCGGTGAACATTTGTCTCAGACTGGAGAGAAGCAGATGAGGTCATGTCGGGTTGACGAATGACCAGTGATGACTACAAGAGACACTCTGATTGGTAGAAGTGGGAATCCTACATAAGCTCTCTCTCTCTCCCTCTAATACGCACTGAGATTTTGAGATGCAGAAGGCAAAAGAGGACAGAACATGCTGAAGGTGACAGGTGAGATATCCTGCTTTCTTTTACTTCTCATTTCTAGCCTTTCTCAGAGATGATCCTAGAGCACAGATGCTCCTTAATTACATCTTCTGTCAATTCAGAAATGGATTTTACAAAATTAAAATTTAAAATAAGGGGGAAGCTGTTCACCACACCCACTCAGAGCGATTAAAATGACACATTCAATAGGACTCTGGGACCATCTGTGGTCTGCAAGGCTGCTTTCACACTAGAGCTTTCTGGCGAGGACCCTAGTCTGTTTGACATCTGAGTTTTGATTAGTGTGAAAGTGGCTTTCCAAACTCGGTTTGGCTGGAAAAAGCGGTGTTCATATGAACTTTGATGCGGTTTGCAATCAATATGAAAGCATAACATTCCAAAACTGATTGTTATCAATCATATCGATAGATGCTTTTCTTCATACAAATGAGAAGAGCAATAGATGCAATTAAACCTGTGACTAGTCCCAGTTAGGTAGCACAGTACACATTTTATGTATTGTGTATTTTTATGAATATACAGTATAGAGAGAGGATACTAAGCGTCAGTATTAATGGGTCAAGTGTTGACGAAAACTTTAAAATAGCTCGGTCTTGGAATAGTCCAGGTAAAGGTCAGTGAAAGTGATTTTGTGCTTCTTTCGGATGATGGAGCCACAAAACGCAGTTCACATGTAAAACGCAAGCTTTTGGAGGGAACATTGCATAATAAAATGAGCCCTAAGACGCTGTGCATCACTGTGATTTTACCTTGCATAAGGGGGGAATAGGCACAACATGAAATAAAGTGTGCAATCCTCCCTAAATGTGGTAAAAACACAGTAAAAAAAACAGGTTTTAGTTGCTTACACTGCAAAACAATCATTTTCTAAATAAGCGTTTTTTGTAAATGTACTTGAGATACAAAACTATGTAAGACTAAATGGATTGTTCAAAAATCTGTCGTCATACACTCATCCTCAAGTTGTTTCTTTCTGTAAGAGTTTCTTTCTTCTTGTATTTTTTCTTACCATGGAAATCAATGGCTACCATCAACTCTCTGGTTACCAAAAGGTTCTTTAATTAAAAAACGCATTGGTATAACAGCATGTCTACACGCAGACGCAAACAACCGACAAACAAACAGTAAATATATATAAGGAAAAAAGGTTCAGCTTACAAAAAGTTGGGGAATCCCTGCATTAAATGTAAATAGGAAATTATGTGATTATGTGTTTGAAAGACAAAAGCCTTCCAGAGACAGCAAATGAGTGATAATTTAAATAATAATGAATGTGTTGGTCAGAAGTTGACTTCTGTAAATCCAGTGATCAAATGCAGTTTCTTGCTCAGTTTTCAGTTATAAGATTCATGACCAGTGGCTGGTCTATGTGTGTAATTCCACAGACCTGGAAGAGCTTCAGAATGCATATAAGCAGAAGACCTTTATAGAAAAGAACATTTAAATATAACAAAGTAGTAGAATTAATTAGTTGAATAATATATTTGTTACGTCCCTAAGGCAGTGGTTCTCAAATAGTGGGGCGCGCCCCCCGCGTGACCGTGGGGAACATGCTTTTTTTTTGTCAGGGAGTAGGTTTTCTTGCACTGAACAAGAGCAGCAGATATGAAGTTCAGATAACAAACCCTTCACCCGTTGACGTGTAGGATCATACCGGTGTTCATGTGTCACGTGATCAATCGCTAAATTCACACGTGTTTTCACGCGATATCTGACACTGATCCAAAAAAGACGCGCTCAGAGAACTTGATCATTATAAAAGGTTTTTAAGCGACAAACATTCACTTCCACATATCTGAGAATCTGAATATCAGGTAGTTGATAACAGAGCCAACAAGTTGGTGACTATTTTGAATAAAAAAGAAAAAACTAAATAAAATGTGAAACATCTATCAAACAGAGCTTTTTGTGACTGCAGTCTGTCACGTGACAAGCATGACGCGTTGCCATGGAAACAATAAAGCGAAAGTTCCAAAATAGGGGGAGGGGGGACGTGCGAAATGTTTACTTCTTCCTAGGGGGGGCGCGACAGAAAATAATTGAGAAACACTGCCCTAAGGACATAAGGGTTTTTCTCTTTTTTTGCAGTATTTTCTTTCTTGTGAGGGTTGTTGTCTCTGGCACTTGTACTATCACGCTGACAGCTGGTGCTGATTGGCTGTGCTGCATGAGGGCGGGCTCTTCTCATCTCATCCGATGATCAACACCTGTAGAATCGCTTCTTAAGGGACGAGCTGCTGCACAGCGGGAGACACTGCTTTTTCTTTTTCTTCTGATTCTGACTTGTGTTTGTTTTTTTATTGTGTGAATTTTGTGCACAAGCACTGTGTACCGAGCCTGAACAGTTATGATAATTGACGTCATGCGAGAAACATTCGAAATTCGAATGTGAACTTACACAAAAAAGTTCATAAATCTATGGGTGCGGGTTATATAAGGGTGCGGGTTATGCCAACAATTTTTACTCAAAACCCGCAGGCTATATGAGGGTGCAGATTATCTGCGTCTGCGGGTTATATGCGGGAAAATACGGTAATACAAGAACTTAATTTTTGGAAGCTAGATTACATAATCCATGTTACATGTATTCAGTTACAACATAACTTGAATCTGCTAACCCAGAAATCACTTTATTGTCCATGTGAAGGTGCAGTTATGTCATGCAGCAGAAGCACTGTCAAGCTCACTGAGCATTTGCTGTCGCGCTGCTTACGAAACAGACACAGACGGTATAACATAACAGACTCCACTGTGCTCTGTGCATGAAGGACGCTGATTTGAAACACACTAATTTCACAAGACAGCAGGACGCGATTGAGTGGTGGACAAATTACAGCGAAAACACCTTCATACACCTTCGCATTTGGAGAACTTACGTCAGGTGCTTCATTACAGCTTACACACGCTCTTCTCCTGAGATTAGCCTGACGGCTGGATGTCATGAGTTTGGCTGCCCACACACACACACACACAAAGGTGTCTCCTGCTCTCAAAGCTCAAACAAGATAACAATCTGCCATCTTCTGGAACATTCTCTGGAAAATCCTGCTGTTTTTGATGGCCGTCACACATAATGGCAAGAGACATCGATTTGAAACCACTGAATTACGGCAAACAAGATCTTTGTGACACAAAACTATAGAAGGAACAAATGGAATATAGCAGCTTTAAGCCGATCAGTCTGTGGTAGGGATGAGCAATACTGAGCTAAAACATTAAACTGGCAAAAAAAAATTAACATTTATAAATAAATAAAAAATTAATAAATAAAAAAAGCTATTTAAATCACATAAGCTTCAGAATCAAAAGGAAATTCAAGGTACTTCTACCTATACATATATACAAGGATGCATGCTAAACATGTGCATGTAAGCAGGACATGGCTTAATTCTGGACAAAAGACAACATGATGTCACTATAACAATTCCCATATTTTAATTAAAAAAAAATCATGAAAATACTCTTAATAAAGTCTCATTAGAATTGTACCTATATATGGCAATACATACTGAATCTGATATATATATGTATATATATATATATATATATATGATATATATATTATATATATATATATATATATATATATATATATATATATATATATATATATATATATATATATATATATATATATATATATATACACACACACACACACAGAGTAATCCCTCGCCACTTGGCGGTTCTAGTTTCACGGCCTCAGTGCATCACAGATTTTTCAAAAATATTTAAACAAAATTATAATAATTAAAAAAATACCGCAATCGGCAGCCGTATTGCAGAAAGCAGCGTTGTTTCATCGTGATGCGAGAGAAACGGTTTCCCAGGATGCCAGACAAAGAGAGAAACTCTCTCAGAGGCTTTGTACACGCCCACGGCACTCAGACAAGACACGTGATTGGTTCCCGGCGTGAGATCGACCAATGAGAGCACGAGTGGAGTGGGAGCCTCTTCTCCTCTCTCAGAAGCAAATGTTAAAGATCCAGAGCCGATATCTGACGATAAAGCGCTTCCCAAACAAGTTTAAAGACCTCATTATACCATGTTAGTCAGACATACAGTAAAACAGTCATTTTTAAAAACTATTATTACAATTTAACAAAGCTACGTTTAATATGTCTTAAAACGTATCCCCTGTGATCAAAACTTCATTTCTCCGGTCTTCAGTGTCACATGACCCTTCAGAAATCATTCTAAGATGCTGATTTGATAGTCAAGAAACATTTCTTATTATTATCAATGTTGAAATCAGTTGTGCTGCTTCCTATTTTTGAGAAAGGACTCTTTGATGAATAGAAAGTAATCATTTCTTACTGACCCTGATCAATACTGACCAATTTATTTAACAAAACATCCTGACAGATTTTGCATATATATATCGCCCACCTAAATTCTCTGCCAGTTCGGTTCATCACAAGTGTCGATTACTGCTCAGAGATCCCAGAATGCCTGATGCAAGAATATAAACGAACATTCATGGAGACAGAATGTATATTTAGCCTCGGCGGGTCGTAAACGACCGTCAATCCTGACACCCGATCTCAGCCCTAAAAATCTCCAAAAGAAAAGCTAAATATAACAGTCAAGTGATGAAAGAGTTATGACAAGGACCAAGACATGACCTACATACGATCTTCACACGAGGCCACAATGTGGAATAGATTCTCACAGTCTTTTATTTTTCTGATTATTGAAATGACAGAGAATATTTCGCACTACATCAGAAAGTCTAAAAGGAGTCGACGACGCGGATCCGAGAGACGTTCTGACAGAGGACATGAGACGGTTCTTATCAAAGCTCGGAGATGGCAGACACGGACAGAAACAAGACATCAGATATTGTTCTCTGGAACCAGGGAATGTGGACTTGCAAAAAAGTCATTTGTTCACATCGCTCGTTCATTTGCTTTTGCTTCCAAGACATTTACTAATGCATGCAATCAACAGCAAATCACTTAATGGACAAAACTCAGGCAGTTTTTAGAGGCTAATCAGTTTGATTTGATCATTTACAAAAATATGCCTTACAAACTCTGTCGGATGCCTGAAAGTACGTTAAGGATCTGTTACGATGCGACCAATTCATGGAGTCAATCACAACCCATTTTACTTCCATAATCTGATGGCTTTCTAAACAGGTTATTCGGAGCAAAACCATGCATGACAGGACTTGATTTTATCCATTGTGGATTGATTGGAGAGCAAATACAAATAAACAGACGTTATATACCAGAAGTGTCAGATGGTTGAAGGAGCTGAATTTATCAGTTGCTTCAGAGGCAGAGCAAGTTATTACATTTTGATTAAAGATTACAAATCTTTGGAATAGCATGAATCATGTACAATAAGGCCAAGGGTATGTATTAAAGTAAAAAGGATCAATTTTGATTTCATGTTGACTTTAAGATCTCAAGAGGCGGTGTGAAGAGCCTGAAGGCAGTCACAACAAACTATAACTAGATCATACATTTAAAATCACTCAGTACAAGAGCCTGACACATGGTTCTCACTAACGGACGAGTTTCCCACCAGGGGATGTTCTTTAAACCCAAAAATGAGTCAAAATATATGAACCGTGTGCCAAAGACACTCACAAATATCACACTGACCCCATGTGGTTGAAGTTGGAAATGCGTAGATATGCATGTAATCCTAGCCATGCTCTGGCATAAAGTCGGAGAACACAACACTATTTTCCCAGTTGAATTGTATTTTTCCATTAAAAAGTGTATTATCAGATGATACTCATTTGATTAGTAAGACCTAGAATCCATGCACAAAAAAACATGCAGAGCAGAAGTGTTAGAAGTGCTATATTGTAATTTTTTTACATAGTATAAAATAAAAATTGGCAACACTAGAGACAGAAATGACTTCACTTCATCTTTAAAGGGACAGTACACCCAAAAAATTTAATTTACTCACCCTCAAGTTGTTTCAAACCTGTATGGGTTTCTTTCTTCTAACATAAAAGTAGATATTTTGAAGAATGTGGGCAATCTGTGACTCCCATTGACTTTTTCCTACTCAAATCATCCTATCAATTGTTTTGGTTGCCCACATGCTTCAAAATATCTACTTTTGTGTTCAGCAGAAGAAACTTCTACAGCTTTGGAACAACTTAAGGGTGAGTAAATGATAGCAGAATTGTCATTTTTTGGTGAACTATCCCTATAAATGACGTCCATGTTTTCTCAGACGTTTGGACATGCAGCTTTTCACAAATGGGCACACAAACATTTCACTCTTTGAATCAGAGAAACATCCAGACTATGCAACAGCTCATCCATCCTCTGCTGCAACTAATTAACCATCGCATGACCGTGGCATTACTTTCTAATCAGAAACGAGTTAAAGTCTTGTGTTCCAGATGAACCTCTGATGAAAAAGGCGTCAGTATTAGAGATCGTCAGGCCATCATTCACTTCCTAATGCACCGTGATCCTTCACCGACCCCCATCAACCCGAACTGCTAATTTGTCTTCATTAGAACACGCTTAAAGATCCATTTCCCTCAGAAGCCGTCAATCTGAGTCACACTCACGCTCTCTGCCATGTCTCACAAATTAGAATTAATCCAGCATAATGCGCTGGCCAGACAAGAATGTGGATAAGAAAGACGGATTCATTTTCTTTGTAACACATTGTGCAGGAATTACCCCAGTCGAAAAGTCATGTTGGCACGCAATCAATGCACAGCAGGAGAAACTACAAATGTCATCAAGCTCCATTTCGGATTAACGGAGAATTCATGGCTAATGCAACGGCATACGTTTACTGGTTGCTATATCGTTTCGCCCTGTGCAATTACCATCTGGATGTCTAGATTTTCAAATCAACGACCGTGAGGCAGAAAAGTCATGGCAATCAACTGTCAGGATCGGACGGAGGAAGATAAAGCCAAAGAAACAAAAAGACAAGACAGATTGCTGCTCATTAAGATTTATGAATGAAGCAAATGAGCAGGTTTTGGGTCATAGAGCTGTATAATTGAACAGAATAAGACTGCACTCATGTTCTTATTGAAATAAATTAATGTACACTTCATAAGAGAGCCAGTGACTTCCTCTGACACTCAATAAAGACACTAATTCACTTGTAAGAAGAAAATCGTCATAAAACGCTTAAAATCAAATTGCAAATTAAAAGAGAAATGAAGCCAAAAATGTAAAGTGACATTATTTACCCCATATGGAGTTTTGGGAGTTTAATAGGCCATTGAAAAAATATATTTATAACATACACTGCTCAAAATTAAGGAAATTAACTGATAATTAAATATTTCATTCATTGAGATACAATGTGTGATTTAAGTGTTCCTTGAATTTTTTTTAGCAGAACGCTGAATATATAAAGCACACTGTAGAAAATATGATCAGTAAATAACGCAATTTTAAACTTTTTTAGAAGTTATACAAGATTCAACCCATTTTTCAGTCAGTTTAATGTCATGTAAGTTTACATGATTTAAACATCCAAGTTGATTGTACTTAATATAAGGCAGCAATGTTTTTACTTTTAACAGTGCATGAATATAGTACACTCGCATAAATCAAATCTCAACTGTGCGATTCTTTATATTGTCACAAAATGTAAAGTATATCAATATGATATATGGTATGACTATAAGGTATGAAGATATTAACATATTATAAACATAGACATCTTGGTATTTTATAAAGCTTTTATAAACCGTCATCATTGACATAGTTAGTACACTCTGTTAGAGTATAATTGCTGTAACAATGTTATTGTAAGTGGGGCGGCCTAAGAACTCCTTGTGAGACTTAAATCTTCTGCTGATGAAACTGCAAACTAAACTTAACTAAAATGTCTTTTATTGACTGCACTTCTGACTCCTGCTCTTCATTCAACATATCTGGTCCTCAGGTCTTAACTGTAAATCCCCTACATTGTGTACATTAAAATCCCTGCAGTGTAAGTTTGTAGTACTTTACTTTTCTGTCCTGCAAAGTCCTCATTGGAAGGATGACTTAAGAAGTGATAGATAAAGCTTTGTGATGCAGAAAAATTGTTTGTTTATAATTAAATTTGCTGTTTCTAACACTCCTTTATTCAAGGGTTCAACAACAGAACAGCAGTGTGATCCTCCAACAAAAACAAAATGATTACTTCAAACTGACCACAGTATCCCCTAGTTTCACAGACAAGGTCTAAGCCTATAGTCCCAGACTAAAATACTTGTTTGCGCTGAAAGCAACTTGCACTGATATATCTTAAAATATGTCAGTGCCTTTGTTTTGTCGCAAGATGCACATCAGTTTTTTTTGTGTCTAAGGCATGTTTATGAAAGCTTCTTAAATGCCCTAATTATACTAAAGCCTAACCCAGGCTTAATCTAAGCCCTGTCTGTGAAACCGGGTCGATGTGTTCCCATGGTCCCTATTAAGTGTCCTCTGCTCCCAACATTTTCAGCAGGGAATATCAATAAGAAGGCTTTTAAACAGAGCTGAAAGATTGTATTATTGTTTCTGCAAGAGAAACTAGTATTACCATAAGTGATTGACCATAAACTAATGAGTGTAATCTCCAGAGCTTACTTTTACGTTGTTATTTCAAGCTGTTAAAGTCACTTAGGAGTAGCGGTATGCTCTCTTATTGATCAGTAGACCCTTTAATTGCACCGTCCAGGAACCAGAGACAGATAAAGTAGTTGTAAAGCTCTACACTGCATGACTCTCCTGCTGTGACCATGCATTAATGATTTAAAATGGTTTGTTTCATGCCTCCTATAATAAGATTTCACTTCAAAAACACAAATGCCCCCATAAGAGCACAGAGAAATGACTAAACTTTAAAATGGCTTTAGTGAAAGTGAAGGTGCTCTGTTTCTGAAAAGGATCAATACACTTGCAAAAAAATACCCTATCAAGCAAAGTAAAAAACGACTCTTTTTGAACATTTGAACAGATTGAAGAGGAATCAATCAAAACTCAAGCAGTTCATCCTCTTACGGCTCCCATTTGGAAGAAAACAGCATCTCTTAGAACAGTTCACATTTGCTCAAACCATGTCGTTTCAAACTTAGATGCGGTTCTTTTTTTAGTGGAGAAAACTTCTTACAAAGACAGATCTCAATAAGCAAATCTCACAAGCTCCAAAAAGGAGAACCCATAATGTCACAAAGTGTCTGTAATAATCGACGATACGACAATGGATTCTCAACATAAATCTTCAATAGATCCAACTTGGAAACAGGAAAAATCACAATGAGAAGTATATAAAACAACGACACAGAACAAAGAAATGGGAGAACTAAGAGTTTGTGCTGCCTAGATGTGCTATAGGAATTATTTCCTAGTTTCCTAGTAAAAAATTGGGTATGAATGCCCTTTCAAGTCGTATTTACCACTGGGAAGATCCTCACGTTCCCAAGTTGGGCAAGATCAGAAGTGGGAGGTAGGAAATTTACAATAGCATGCGAAGGCAGCATTAAACATACAGGGTGAGATAATCAACAGAACATGAAACAGGTGTGTGTCCTTTAATCAGTAACCAGGAACAACCAGGAACACAGGCACAAAGAAAACAAACAAAATCAAATCAAAGCCCAAAGAAACTGAACGGAACTAAAATGTGCATTAAAAAAAAATCTCAATTGAGGTGGATAATTTATCATATTTGAAGATATTTGCATAAACTACGATGGAAACACATTTAACAAATAAATCCCTCGATGCGCAAAACAACCCATGTGACTTTACCTCAACAGTGGATGTGATTGGATAGCTGGATTAACCAGCGAAATAATTTCATTGCTCAGCATGCGTTCACAATCACCAGCATCTGAACAAGTTAACATGAAAATGCTTACTGCATTTTGTCTGCTCTCTCGGTTATGTAAGTCTTTTATGATGTAGGATCCACATTGGCTTCCCCGAGTGCAACAAATTATTCCCCTATTTTGTACCAATTTCCAGAAAGTGAAAATGTAGTTATCTTAAATACAAAAAAGCTTCTTTAATCATTCATGTTTTATGCGATAACAAATTAAATCTGCAACTTTGGATGGAAACATAGCTATTGAGATACTATGTAGTTTTTATTGAAATGTGTTTATTTATTTTTAAATACATTTTAATAATTAATTTTTTTAATACCTATATGGTTTTTATTAATTTCTATTTTAGTTATGTCATCAAGTTAAACTAAATTAAAATGAAAAATGTTGCATTGGCAACTATCTGAAATAAATAAATATTTATCTCAAATTTCAGTCTTTTCCTTACACAAAACTACCTTTCTTGTAAATTGTAGTATAGTGCACTAAAAGCCTTTTGAATTGCTTTTACGCCATTTTATTTTTACAGGGTGTTATTAACAGAATGTTTGTGTGGACTTTTTCTTTAAGTGAAAGATATGCAGGAGCTACAGAACCTGAATGAATAAACTCACCTCACTTCACTCTCAGCCTTGACTTAAGAGTCTTAAATGAAGCATGAACAAGAGATGTTCCTCTTTAAACTCTCGCTGAATGCCAAATCAAGGACGCAGGTCTTGACCGGAGCTTCTTTTCTCCGTTCGTCTTTCAAGTAATACTCTTGTACATTCAACGTTGTGTTAATTTGAGCTTCCATTTGTTCATACGACTCAATTTTGAGGAGTGACAAGGTCATGTCGTACCTCTGTCACAACATACACATCACTGCGCAATAATGAGGTTTTTAATTCTTGTGATTAAGAAGGGAATGATGAAAGCCTGAGACTGAGACTGAGTCTCTCTCTCTCTCGACAACCACGGAACCTGAGCTGCATTAAAATTCTACATTTCTATAAACGTTTATGGAGTTTCGCTACAATGCACCGATATTAGAGCAACATCTCCCTCAGACTCTTTGCAATGAAATCCCTCAGGAGAGGATGTGAACCGTGCTCTGGCTTGCCTTAGTTACAGCATGGTTTTATAGTCTCTGTGCAATTGGACGTGTTCTAAAGGTTTAATCAACACACTTTCCCTCTCTCCATGAGAAACACGTTTAATTGGGAAATGGGGCAAAGCATTACAGCAATGCCAGATTTAATATTATCCTGTCAAATGGTACAACAGTCCAAGCATACTGATGAGAACTACAAAGACACAAAAGCACCCATGCAAATGAAAGGAAAGTGGGATAGATAGTTGATATCTTCAGAGGCATGTACTGATATGCATATAGACACAAACATACATACTTATGTGTGTGATAGGGAGATAGAATGATAGATGGATCAATAGAGCTGAAGATGGAGAAATAGATTGAACAATAAAGCAATAGATGGAATGCCAATGATAGATGGAACAATAGATGTTTCAATAGAGCAATGCATTAAATGATAGACGGAACGTAAGATGGAATAACAGAATGATAAATGGAATGATAGAAAGATAGATGGAACAATAGATAGAAAAATAGCTCTATAGATAGAATTGAAGAACGAAAGATTGAACAATAAAGCAATAGATGGAATGCCAATGATAGATGGAACGATAGAAAGATAGATGGAACAATAGCTCTATAGATAGAATTGAAGAACGAAAGATTGAACAATAAAGCAATAGATGGAATGCCAATGATAGATGGAAAGATAGATGGAACAATAGAGCAATGGATTAAATGATAGACGGAACAATAGATGGAATGACAGAATGGTAAATGGGATGATAGAAAGATAGATGGAACGATAGATAGAATTGAAGAACGAAAGATTGAACAATAGAGCAATAGATGGAATGCCAATGATAGATGGAACGATAGATGGAAAAAAAGCTCTATAGATCAGTGGTCCCCAACCTTTTTTGTGCCGCGGACGGGTAAACGCGTGATAATTTTGCCGCGGACCAGTGGCCGCTCGAGATTGTTGACGGGGGGGGGGGGGGCACATCCTCCCCGACAAAGCAGCAGCGTCACAGCCGCTTGTAGCCGCTCACGGACCATTTCATCCACGGACCGGTCCACAAAATCGTTCCGCGGACCGGGGGTTGGGGACCACTGCTATAGATGGAACAATAGATAGAACTGAAGAACGAAAGATTGAACAATAGAGCAATAGGTGGAATGCCAATGATGGAACGATGATGGAACGATAGAGGTAACAATGGAGCAATGGATGGAATGACAAATGGAGCTATGGATAGATAAGTTAATTTTGCATTTGGCAGATGCTTTTATCCAAAGAAACTTACATTCTATTCATATTCATACAGTGTATTCATTACATTGTATTCAAGAAACACATTGACATTCTAATCAGTTCTTGCTTTCCCTGGGAATCAAACCCATGACCATGGCGTTGCAAGCAGCACTCTCTACTGTTTGAACTACAAGAAAGTTAAGTTAGCCCTGTTGTCCTCTGCATTTAACTCATCCAAGTTAGTGCAGACACATCAAGAGTAGTGAAAACACACACACTGCAAACTGTGACACTGACACACACACACACACACACAGAACAGTGGGCAACCTTTTTTGCGGTGGCGCCCAGGGAGTGATTGGGGGTTAAGTGTCTTGCTCAAGGGCACCTCAGTCATTTCCTACTGGCTCTGAGAATTAAACCAACAACCTCTGTTTTACCAGTTTGACTCTCTAACCATTAGCTGCCCCACAGATGTAACAGAGCTATAAATAAAATGATAGATGGAACAATGGAACGAAAAATGGAATGACAGAACTATAGACTGTCGGTGTCAGTTCTTGGACCACTACTCTTCTCCATGTACACCACATCACTGGTTCCCATCATATGGGCACACGGATTCTCATATCACTGCTATGTTGATGACACACAGCTCTACATATCATTTCAACCAGACTATCCCATGGTGGCTGCGAGAATCACAAGCTACCTAGAGGACATCTCGACATGGATGAAAGAGCATTATCTGCAGCTCAGAGCTTCTCGTCTTTCCTGCCAATTCGAGCTACAACATAACTTCACCATCCAGATCGGCTCCTCGACGATCACCCGATCAAGGAATCCTAAAATCTTGAGTGATCTTTGAGGACCAGTTGACCTTCAAAGATCACATCGCAAAGACGGCTCGATCATGCAGGTTTGCACTTCACAACATCAGAAGGATCAGGCCGTTCCTAACGGAGCAACACAACTTCTGGTACAGGCCATGGTCATTTCCAGGCTTGATGATTGCAATGCTCTTCTGGCTTGCTTCCTTCTACTCCAATCAAACCCCTGCAACTGATCCAGAACAGCGCAGCTTGTCTGGTCTTCAACGAACCCAAAAAGGCCCACGCCACTCCACTCTTCGTCTCTCTGCGCTGGCTCCCACTTGAGCTCGCATCAAATTCAAAGCATTGACACTTGCTTACAGATCTAACACAGACTCAGCACCCATCATACTTCCACTCGCTACTACAGATCTACACACCTTCCAGAAACCTTCAATCAATCAACGAGCAAAGACTCGTAGTTCCATCACAGAGGCAAAAAAATCACTCTCAAGAACATTTTTGTTCACCGTCTTTTGCTGGTGGAACAATCTCCCTGCCTTCATCCAGAATGCAGAATCCTTGGCAATATTAAAAAGACTGATAAAAACTCACCTTTTTCATGAGCACCTAACATGACACACACCACCTCAAACACATTTATAAAAAAAAAACTATAATTAAATCAAAAGAAACTTACTCTTAATTCTATTCCCAAGGCTTGTACTACTTGCATGTGTAATGTTTGAAACTTTGTATTGTAAGCACTCTTGTGTACTTTTGGATCTTCAGGATGAATTGCTTTCTGTATTCCTTAAGTTGTAAGTCGGTTTGGATAAAAGCGTCTGCTAAATGAATAAATGTAAATGTAGACGGAACAGAGCGATAGATGAATGCTAGATGGAATAAGAGAATAGTACATAGAAATGAAAGAACGATAGCTAAAATGAACAATATAACGATAGATGGAGCGATAGTGCAAACAACTTTACCATAAAATGCATGCCAATCCAAAAATGTAATCCAGATAGATATTCAGATAGCAACATACTAACATAAAAACACACACCTGTTTATGAAGTTGTTTTCAGTTGTTGGTAGGTCTCGGTTTAGTGTTATATTCCTATTTTCAGTCAGCCTTCCAGGCCTTCACACTCTCTCCCATCACCTCTACAACAGCAGACTCGGAAAAAGACAAAGATTAAAAAAAGAAAGTGAGAAAGAGGAGGCTGAGAGATTGGAGCTCTGATGCAATTAAAGCTGATCCATCTTGTGATTGAGTTTCCATTGTTAGGAAACCAAATCGCTCTCTCAAAGAACGCCGGTCACCTGCTGAATGTCAAGAGACAAACAAAGAGAGAGAACAGGCATTTTGCAAAAGCTCCATCAATTGTTCAGTCCGAGGAGTGTGTTTTGCTGCTGACAGGAATAAATGAAGAGTTTGATGGACGGTTCTCACAAACAGAGATGATTGAAGTGCACTAGAGAAGCTGGCTTTATCTAGCGGTGATGATTTATTCAGTAAAGCCCGTGTAATATGAGCATGTAATCCAGGTCTCCACATGCTCTCGGGTTTCTGTATCCTATTCAGGAAACCCTAATGACTCTCTCTCCTGCTAAAGAACCGCATACAGCTTCATGTCCATCACTGCTTTTCAAACAGAAGACGCCGACAGAGAAAGTGAATCATTCACTGGCTCCACAAAGACTTGATGGTTATGGTTATACAAGCAATCAATCATTTATTTGAACATACATATAATGACATGAATACTGAGGTTTTATTTTATTGATGCTGTGAAGTTACGCACCAGTCAATAGTGCCCAATTATACGATTGACCCCCAAAGCCTCAGGCCCTGGTGCTCATGGCTCCCGGGCTTCTCAGGTGAACACAGTGCAAGGTTACATTGAATAAAATAAATGCATGAACAGGGAAACATGCATTTCATTTCAAGAAAATGCAATCAATTAAAATCTGTTCACTACCAGAATTGAAAATCCCAACCTTCTCTCCCACAATGCACAATGAGCTGCATTAATCACATGCTATTTTAATAAGCGCAGATGTCAATTAACACATCATGTGATCTACAACCAACACAGTCGCCACATGTGCAAATGAAGCAGCTAAAATCATCTCACTCGTTTCCAAGGAGGAATCATGAATTAATGCATGCAGGAGAATACAGTAGTGTCATTATAAATAGATTTACAGATCATGATTCTCAAATGCATAACCTAATTTACATTCCCGTATTATGATTCACAAATGCACGTTAAACATATTATGTATATGCGTTACTTGATGCACATTCACAACATATGATGTTTGGACAGTTTTTGCTTTTTTTACTTTTAGGAATACATAACCAAATTCACATAATTTTACAATCCACAAATTGCCATTAAAAACATTATGAATACACATGCGCAAAAATATGATTCGCAAATTAAAGGATTTACAAACACAGAGCAAGCTCCTTTTTTAAAGGTTTTTACATTTAGGAATTGATTATGATTCAGTTCATAAAATATTAATCAATGCATAACATCATTCAAGTTCACATTTTACAAAAGCCCATAAAATATCACAAAACATGATTCATAAATTCAAAACATCATTCACAAACACATATTTAGGAATTGATTGTTGAATCTGCTTAAAGGAAATTATGCTTTTGTTTGTGACTTTTTGATCACAGATATCAAGAGTTTTGATTTACATTTTTACATTTTACATTCACACTTTTATCCAAAGCGACTTGCATTGCATTCAAGAAACACATTGACATTCTAATCAGTTCTTGCTTTCCCTGGGAATCGAACCCATGACCTTGGCGTTGCAAGCGCCACTCTCTACTGATTGAGCGACAGGAAAGCAGGATTTACAAAAAAGTGCTCTTTAGTCAAGAAAGTCAGACGTTTTCCAACACAGCAACTGTATGACTCACATTGTATCTCTACTGTGCGATGTCATTCATGCCGAACAACTCTGAGTCATTTATGCCATTGACGTAATAAACATTCACAACTAAATTTTAAGCGATACTCTCATGATGGCGCTTTTCAAATCAATACCTAAAATAAACAATGCAAAGAAATACCTTCATTGAAATTAAGAGTAGTTTAAGTATTTTGAGCATGTGAATGGTGTTTTGTGAGTATAATCATTGTGGGAGCAGTCTGATCCCACAGCAGTCCACCTCAGGAGAGCTCATCTGAGCTAATAAACATCACTTAAGTTGAAGAGAGTGAACCCTTTTCACTTATCATGCACAAGATGCAGCTGCGCCTTTAGCACAAACAGCGAAGAGTCAATGAACTGGGGAATACAGAGGCAGAAGACTAGAGGCAAAGTTCTGAATGGAATACTAGTTTGCTGCTTACCATATACTGTAGAGTATTCTCTGAATTAGGGTTTACATTGACATTTACATGCATGCATTCATGCTTTTATCCAAAGCGACTTGCATTGCATACAAGGTCAACATTGACATTCTAATCAGTTCTTGCTTTCCCTGGGAATCGAACCCATGACCTTGATGTTGCAAGCACCATACTCTACTGTTTGAGCTGCAGGAAAGAGTTGTCAAATGTATTATATATATATTTTTTTTTTCCATTTCTAGTTTTCATCTTCGTATTCATTTTAACAATAATATTCTTGCGGAACAAATATGCAGTCGCAAACATTTCACACATTTCTGCTACTTTTATCACTAGGGTTGCTCAATTTTCAAAGTTAGAAACTTTTCATGAGAAAACTGGAAGTTTATAACAGTAAACAAAAGCATATTGCAGTATAATCTTGGTTAAAACAACCAGATTGCAAATTCAGTTCCCGCACTACTTACAGCAATTGAACTTTTACGGCATATTTAATGGGATTTTTCTACTTTAATGGGAAAGTCCTACTTACCAAAAAAAAAAAAAAAAACTAAAGTCAAAAAAGTATTTTTTCCATGTCTGCTTATGACCAAACAAAATCTTTACATGTATGTTTGTATATTATACATTATTATGAATTATCCAAAATTTCCAATTAATTCCTGTTAAGTTTCCTACAATATTTCCTAAATTCCCTAGCTTAACTTCCCATGGAAAGTTTCTGGAAAGTTTCCGCCCCCTTGCAACCGAAGTTGTCAAATGACCTCATTTACATGTATGTTAAACTTCATGAGATGTTATTTAGCATTACATTAAAAAAACTTCAATAAAAAAACACTCAAATAAAAAAGTGCAGTTGATATACGTTACCCTATACCAGTGCTTCTCAATTATTTTCTGTCACGCCCCCTAGGAAGAGGTAAAAATTTTGCTCGCCCCCCCTGCCCCCATTTTGGGACTTTCGCCTCATTGTTTCCATGGCAACGCATCATGCTTGTCACGTGACATACCGCATTCACAAAAAGCGCTGTATAATCGATCACATTTACTTAGTTTTTTCTTTTTTCTTCAAAATAGTCACAGACTTGTTGAAACCTAAAAGAAACATTATGTGGTTGAAAACACTGAATTGTTGTGATAAATGACAAGCTCTGAGCGCATCTTTTTTTTGGATCAGTGCCAGATATCGCGTGAAAACACATGTGAATTGAGCGGTTGATCACGTGACACACATGAACACCGATGTGATCGTACATGTCAAAGGATGAGGGGACGGTTATCTGAACTTCATATATGCTGCTCTTGTTCAGTGCAAGAAAACCTACTCCTTGGCAAAAAAAGCATGTTCCCCACGGTCACGCGCGCCCCACTATTTGAGAACCACTGCCCTATACATTGGGAAACGTACAGTCTATTGAGTAGTCTATGCATAAAAAAAGTGTTTTAAAAACGCTAGACAAAAGAAATAATACAAGTAATATTGTGTTACTGTAATCCCTCGCCACTTTGCGGTTCAAGTTTCGTGGTCTCAGTGCAGCGCGGATTTAAAAATAATAATAATTCAAAAATACCGCAATCGGCAGCCGTATTGCGGAAAGCAGCGTTGCTTCATCGTGATGCGAGAGAAACGGTTTCCCAGGATGCCAAAGAGAGACTCTCTCAGAGGCTTTGTACACACCCACGGCACTCAGACAGGACACGTGATTGGTTCCCGCGCGAGATCGACCAATGAGAGCACGAGTGGAGTGGGAGCCTCTTCTCCTCTCTCAGAAGCAAATGTTGACGATCCAGCGCCAATATCTAACGATGAGGCGCTTCCCGAACTGATTTAAAGACCTCATTATACCAGTGCAGTAACACCATCATCATCACATTCATGAACCGCACAGGTCTGCCATCGTCATCATTACTGGAGTCTCAAGATACTGCTGTCACTGATGAGTGTAGAGCACCATAATACACATCGTATGAGAGAGAGAGTAAATGTATAATATTAAGGTTTTATAAATAAACATTTAAGTAAAATATATATAAAGTATAAATATACATATTTTAAACATTCTGGTACCTTCACACACATATCCGGAAATTGAAATGTGGGGCAATCCTACTTTGTGGATTTTCACCTATCCCAGAGGGGTTCCGGTCCACATTAACCGCGATAAATGAGGGATCACTGTATTTGATTCGAACACAGCCATGATGCAGAGCAGGTTCACACTGACCAGCAGGGCCAACAAATCATAGAATCGCTGACAACGCTTTACTTAGTAAAGCCATAAAACCTGTTATAGCTCCCATTAAAATGAAGCTACACTGTATAAAGCACTCACAGTTAAACAACTGACATGTCTCGTAAATTCTATAGACAAGTTGAGTTAAGATGTAGTTATTTCAGAAACTAGTTCATTGAGTCTCCAGTGTCATTGCTGGTGATTTTAGTCAGGGACGCGTGTGAGAGTTGGCAGCTCTGTTGCTAGGCATTACCTGGCATGGCACAGGTGCAGTTTCTTACTGTAGGTATTATTTTTAGCCTCTGAAATCAAAGGAAAGACACTTTTTGAACACTCAAGGTCCCAAGCAGATTAAGCATGCCAAACTGAATGTCAAATTTAAACAAAGGTAATTGGAGAACAGTGAAGTCAACCGTGACCATCCGCACAAGTGTGGCTAAATCGTTCTTTTCAGTTCAACAGATGGAACGTGAAATGAAAGGTTTGCTTAAAAACTGACTGTAAACACGGTACACACCGGCACTGAGATTATGAGGCGTCACACAGAAAGTGAATTTCAATTTTAATGAGTTCAATTTGCATAAAATAATTGTAGACAATGTAAACTAGTGTTTAATGAAATGTATAGAATGGATAATTCACACTCTGATTGGATGAGCCACATTTTAAGTATGATAAATGCACACCTGTGTGCGCACATTAAATATTAATAAGCACATTTGTGATGTTGCTTAGGAAGTGTAACCTCCTGCAATTAGACTAATGAATTTGTCAGAATTCTCATTATCAATAAAACATAACTTATTCATGAATTGAGAAATAACAATGTCTTGATCTTTTGACATGTACTATAAAAGCATGCTTATTAAAATCCTTATACAGTAATACCTTGAGATACGAGTATTCTGAGATACAAGCCATTCGTTTTGCTTTGAGATCCGAGTAAAGATTTGAGATACGAGCAGCTTACAGACGCCAACGCTAGGTGTTCGAGCACTCACTCATTCACTTCACATGTTCATCCACTTCCCTACATCTCCCGTGAGTCCTCCTGTGGTGCAGATTTATGGGGTAATTGCATATGATCTCCACTAGAGGCCACCTTGGTTTTACAGCAGTGGTTACCGGGGGCGACGAGTGATTCAGCTGGGAGTAAATATGATAAATATGAGGTTCTGACAGTGTTGCCAGATTGGGCGGATTCCTTTTGGTCACGTTCGAGCGGAAAAAAATGCATTGGGCTGGTCGATAAAAATTGGGCTTGTTTTTGATGACAAACCCGCCCAAATTTCATATATAAATGCATATAAATTCCATTAAAACAAGCCTACAAATGCATATAAATTCCACTAAAACAAGCCCCCCCCCCCAACAATCGCGTGTAGAGCTCTCTCTCAAAAATGTCTCTATAGCAATTAAAAATATGATTTTTCCATTGTTATTAGCACTAATAAGGGAGTTTTTTTAGAGGGCTGGAATGTTTCTTTTGTTGTTGTTGTTGTTGTTGTTATTTCTTATGGGGGAAAATTATTTGAGATACGAGCACCTCGAGTTACGAGCTCGATCCTGGAACAGATTGTGCTCGTATCTCAAGATACTACTGTATGGTATGACTTCCTTATAGGTCCAAAATCAGCTTTTATACAAGCCAAGCTCAGAAAATAACTAGTTGTCACATTGTCTACTTGTCACATTATGACATAATAGTGCGACGAAAAATCACTTCTGCAGAATCGGATCGACGCCTACTTCTACATCATCACGGATTTAGCTCCACCCGCTGACGTGATAGCGAGATGAGAAGGAGAAAAGAGAGATACAGGAAGATGCAACAACATGCAACAAGTGAACAAAACCATCAGTTAATGCTTACTAGGTTTAACAATGTATTATGGGACTTTGTCAAGTATTTCACTGCAACACTATCACAGTCCAGTGCAATAAACTAAACTAGGAAGCTGATTAAGACACACGTTAGCAACAACCTGGCAACCACCTTAGCATAATAGCAACAACTTGTGATTATGCAAGACTATTTTCTTAATTTGCTGAAGAATGAAGCCACAGAAAAGGATTCATTCATTGTGATAATCGAGCAGAGAAGAGAATGTATAAAGTGAATGTCAATGTCCTCGAAAACCTGCAATAAATACCATTTGAATACATTTTGTTCAGTAGCCTTTTAAACTACTAACGCTTTGGCTTGAATTGAATATTTAAAGACATGTCTGAAAATGGCTCATTATTGTACTCAAAGTCTTAATGCTCAATTAAATCTGGGGTTTAAAAGACTAGACATAAAGGGCAGTGCATTAAAGTTCAGCTGATGTTTCAGGCTGTCAACAGCAGTGAATTAAAGGTTTAAAATACCATCACCTCTAGTGTAAACTGGGAAACCTCATTACCTTACAATAACACCTATAGAGAGAGAAACA
Organism: Rhodeus uyekii; assembly: GCA_037043235.1. Classification (NCBI taxonomy): domain Eukaryota; kingdom Metazoa; phylum Chordata; class Actinopteri; order Cypriniformes; family Acheilognathidae; genus Rhodeus; species Rhodeus uyekii. Next base: position 1,753,971 of record JAWRVZ010000108.1, on the reverse strand, counting down.
GGCATTCTTACACCATACATTTACATTTGGCAGACGCTTTTATCCAAAGCGACTTACATTGCTGTCAAGGAACACATTGAATCAGTTCCAGTTCCTTACAGTTGTGATTCGGCCTCAGGTAATCATCACACACACACACACATATACATTATATATATATATAGTTATCTTCCATGGTGTGAATGGCCTTGGGGTGGGGGACAGTAGTAATAGAAAAAAATGAGAAAAAACTACTATTAAAGGGGTCATGAACTTCATTTTTTAAATTACTTTATAATATTTCTGAGGTGCACTAATAATGTTAATATGATTTTTACATCACAATTGTCATAATTTAGAAAGAAAAGGCCATTTTCTTCCATATATATATATGTGTGTGTGTGTGTGTGTGTGTGTGTGTGTGTGTGTGTGTGTGTGTGTGTGTGTGTGTGTGTACAACGGCTCAATTAATAAACTGATTTCAGTAACTTACGTTTAAATGTTAATTGGGTGTCCAGTTGATTCCAATATTTCTCCTCCGCCAAAGAAAGTAGTTTCAAAAGAAACACAAGCGTCTGTCAACACGCGAGACACCTAATAAAACCCGGACTGGATTTCCAGTGGAGCGGATGGCCTCCCCGCTCAAAGCGTTCTGTAATCACTCGGATCTGATTCCACTCCGGATCTTCAGTATCAGTTTTATTACTCGTGAAGAACAAGAGGAAACAAACGCCCTAATTGTATTTCATTAAAACAAAAACGCTTTTTGATCCAAGCAAAATAACACCGCTCCACCGCTCCACTCCAAAAACGGACCCGATGATATTTATTAAAAAAAGTAAAAAATAATAATATAAAATAATGTAAAACCGGCTAAAAAAAAACAAGCAACACACCACATCGATTCGTTGCACATGGTCTAAATTATAAACGCCATAGAGGCGGAGGGATACATAGCAACAATGACACGTGCTCATACTGTCTGCTATTCTTAATAGTTAAACAACAGACATCATTCTATAATAAAACGCTAAAGTATGCTGTTATCACATGACCCAACTTATTTACTTTTTACAAATAAGTTATCAGATGTGTGTGTGTGTGTGTGTGTGTGTGTGTACTCTTTAGGGAGGACCAATCCTTCTTTAAAGGATTCAGTGTCAAACAGCAAATTCCGCTTTTAAAAAAATTAACATTTATATCAAAACACATCACACACTAGATCAAAACAGGGTGGAAACCTTCAAAATGTATCAGGTCTATGGATACAGCATTTTCATAATCATATTCAGCTCAAACAAAGACTACAAACTTATGAAGATTGAATTTTAAAGCAGTCAAAATCCACTTGACTTCCCAATCACTCACAAAGAATTGCAAAAAAACTAAAAACCCAAATATGTAAAAAATCCTGACAGCATTCTAGGAGACAGTTAACGCCATGTGCATTTGGCAGACGCTTTTATCCAAAGCATCTAACATTGCATTCAAGATACACATCGACGTTCTAATGAGTTCTTGCTTTCCTGGCAATCAAACCCATGACCTTAGCGTTGCAAGCACTACTCTCTACTGTTTGAGCTACAGGAAAGCCTAGATAGGATAGATGGGACAGAAATCCAACAGAAGCCCTACACTCAGAATTCTGCAAACTCATTCTAAAACTACAAAGAAAAACACCAATAACGCACCCAATAACGGATGTAGGGCAGATTTAGGTCGGTTCCTATTGATTCTTAATATGCAAAAAAGATGCCTTAAATTCAAAATGCATCTAAAATCACGCCCCACAGAATCGCGACATTTGAAAGCATTACAAACTCAAGCACTGAACCCCAAAAAAAAGGGCTTTCGGTCAGCTGGTTCTGAGACTTACTAACCCAAATAACCCGTCTCAGAACAGCACTGCTTCTCACACGAGCATCAAAATAAACCACATTATCAAACAATCTAAAAATACATATCTGGAACATTGGGATCAGGAAACTAAAACACAAAGTAAATTACAATTTTATCGAACTCTAAAATCAAATTATGAATTGGAAGAATATCTCCAGAGCGTCAGAGACACAAAGCAGAGACAGATCCCGAGCAAGTGCAGGATCAGTGAGCACACACACACATGCAAGCACACACACACACACTCATGCAGACACACACGTAAACACACTCACACTCATTGAGCACAGGCTAGCCATCGAGAGCAAAGAGTGTGTGAGAGACAGAGACGCACTTCCTCCTCCACTGTCACAAATACACATCAATCAGAGACCTCTACTTACACAAATTCACAAACCTAACAAAGAAATGTACAGCCATGACTGAAACCGAACCAGTAAAGATAACATTAGGAGAGAGACAGACAGCATGATGTGTGTAATGTGTGTTTTGTGTCTGACCTCTGTGTGTTTCTCTACTCTCCGCTACGGTGAACGGGATCTCAACAAATACAACATGTTCCTGGAACAACATTTCAATTGACCAATCAGATTTGAGAGACGAGTTTAAGTGAAGTTTTATTCTTACAAGCAGGGTTATGTGTTTCTACATCAGTGTTACTCATCATCACTTCCCTCTGAATATGGGGATAACTTATGGGCTGGCTTAGGTTTAAGGGTATGATAGGGTCAGGTGACCCTCAGTACATGTGTGTGTATATAAATGTTAAAACACTGTAGTATAAAATGCTCACACATGTTCTAAATTGTTACGCCGTTTATTTATTTAAATTTGGGTTATGTTACAACATTTTCTTCATCTATATATTCTTCATATATATATATATATATATATATATATATATATATATATATATATATATATATATATATATATATATATATATATATATATATATATATATATATATATATATATATATATATATATATATATATATATATACACACACATACATACATATATATACATACATACATACATACATATATATACACACACACACACGTATATAGAAATAAATACCAAATTCAAAATTCAGAATTACTGACATGACTGTAAACAATGACATGGAATATACAAATATTTATACTTTTTAAAATTATTATTATTATTAATTTATACTGACAGTTACATTTCTTTCTTTTTTTAAAGGAACTTGAAAGGAAAAGCTCACTGTTTGCCATTCTTCTTCATTGTAAGTCAGTCCGGGACATAATGTGAGTTTAAAATGCCATGTGAGCGATTACTTTTTTTATTAGAACCAGGGTTTCAAGATTAAAGTGAGATTAGGATCATTCAGACAAAGATTCAATCCATTTAAAACAGCAGCAGATCAACAATGTGCAGCTCAATAATCAAATCAAAAAGTGCCACCGATTGTAAATGACTCATTACTGTATGCCATTTATCTTTCACATCTTTTGCTGCTCTTTGGTTGCACACTAATTACTTTGAGTCAATTTGAGTATTGATTATGGATTAGTCACCTAAACACCAAATTAGTTTCCAGTATTGGTAGTTATTCTTGAATCAGCTAATGTGAAGATGAATAAGATAAAAACATAAATGCTTGTCCATACAAGAATAATATCTGTGAAGAGATTTCATGATTTGTTGAACATCTCTTGGCAAAGAGAGAGCTAACGTAAGCATTCATATTACATTTACTCATATTAAGGGATAGTTATTTCAAATATCTATATGATTCCTCAAATGTGGAAAAAGGTGAAAGGACGTTCCAGTAGTTCAAACAATAGAGTGTGGCGCTTGCAACATCAAGGTCATGGGTTCGATTCCCAGGGAAAACAAGAACTGATTAGAATATCAATGTGTTTCTTGAATGCGATGCAGGTCGCTTTCGATAAAAGTGTCTGCCAAATGCATGAATGTAAATGTGAAGTGATCAGAATATTATGAGATCAGAATATATTGGGCTTTTAACCATCAATAACAGGATATTAATAGTTACTGGCACATTTCATGAGGAAAATGCGTGTCTGTACAATTCTTAAAACCTGCCACTAGATGTCAGTATTTACCAACCTGTAAAAAAGACGCACAGTGAGAAAGGCCTGATCTTTTTTGGCAGGTTAATCAAAATGCACACTGAAATACAGTATTTTTAATGTATCACATCATAAAAGCTCTTAGAATAATTAAGACATTATCAAGACATTAAATAATTCATTCATTATTATATCATTTTTCTGTTTTCTTATTTTAATGATCATGCTTATGTTTTGTTTGCATCTATTTTATGCTTGAAATATATTTATTATCTTATAGGGGTGTCGAGGCTATCATGAATCCTGCACCAACAGCCACACGTCTTTATGAAGAACAATTAAATTGGCCGAAACCCACGAGACACAAGCGGCCTGAGAAAACCCTGAATCCCCTCGGAAGACACTTGTGTGGCTCTCTAGTGGCCCCTGGATCACGCTCAATTCCCACTGCAGCCCATTTACGAATCCTACTACGGCGAAGATATCTTAATATTCATGAGCTCAGCCTTTGCCATTGGACGGTGAGAACAGAACGTTGACGCGATTAAATTAATATTCATGAGCCGAGTTCGCCATTGGAACGTTGCTCACGCGCGTCATCAAGTACTAATCAATATTCATGAGCTCGTCCTTGGCAGTAGTAGCCTGTCGGTTTGTGCGCTCGCCTGCACCATTGTTTCTTCTGTCGGCTCCTGCCTTTCGTGTCAGAGGTGTCGCTGCGGCAGATGCCGGTTCTGCACGAATCCAGCATTAAAATCTGCGTGGTGCGTATGATTTTCTCTTGCATATGAAAGAGTATATGATGAGAGAGGCGGCAGTGTGCGATCATCTGACGTCATTTATCAATATGAATGGTAAGTCGCTTGTTTGTTCTCTATTGTTAATTTTGCAATAATGGAAATGTGAAGGGTGTCTGCTCATAAAGCGCGTTTAAAGGCGTGTTGATCCATGCAATTACATATCGGTGTAGATCCATATTATTTTTCCCGATTATTTTAATGTTCCATTTCCAATGTGCATGACCGGTTTTTATTTATTGTTTCATTTCTTCTTTTGTTGACAGAATATAAAGTAGATTAATTATGGGACACAACAGTGAAAACGTTATAATAATAATAATAAATACCTTTATTATTATTACTATTATTATCATCATCATCATCATCAATTAGACTATTTTTAAATAACAAATATTGTTATTGTCAGCTATATTTGCACAGATCTGTAAAGTTAGCTATTAAAAATACAGTAAAAAAGAAAAACATAAAATGCATGCAAAATAACTTGAATACAGCTTTTCTGTGGCAAACATGGTTTCATTTATTTTATGTTTTTCGTTTAAATGTATAAATGTTTAGCAGGAATACAAAATACTTAAAAAAACGTTTTTTAACATAAAAATAAACATTAGCATAATCATTTTAATCCGTAAGTTTTGTTTTTATTATATTAAAATATATAAGTTACTTTACCTGTGTACAGTTTTGTTTAAATGATGCTATTTATTTGCAGGCCTAGTATTAAAAACAATAACAGATTAAGTAGAATTATTAGTGTTAGTTATAGTATCAGTAAAATAGTATTATTATATAATTTGTCAGACCAATTATAGTAACAAAAAAAAATCTTATTATTGTAATAAGACAATAAAACATTATTGTACATGCATCGTGTATGCAATCTGAATTTCCAGTTTATTTATTTATATACACATATATATATATATATATATATATATATATATATATATATATATATATATATATAAACTGGAAATTCAGATTGCAAACACACAATGTACAAGATGTACAATAATGTACATATGCAAACGTGTGTGTATGTGTATATATATATATATATATGTGTGTGTGTGTGTGTGTGTGTGTGTGTGCGCATGCTTGAGGGAGCTGTATGCCAATGATGTGTGTGACCCTCTCACAACCCTGCTCTCCTGCCACTGAAAGTCAGTGAACCAGAGCGCCAGAGAGGAGGCAGGCTGCCTTCGCATCTCTCCCTGAGAATGTGCAGCTGTGTCAGGCAGTGCTCTGCTTTGCCCCCCTCCCCTGGGAACACTCCCTCCAGTAATGAGGCAGCGTTCATAAAGGGTCTGCATCGGCCCACTCTACTGCCAGGGCTGTAATGGCTGCTCTTACCCATTATTGGAGGAAGAAAAGAAATAATAAGCAGAATGATGGTTTTCCAAAAATTGTTACATGAAATACGGGCTGTGGTTATGCTGAATTCTTTTTCCCTTTACAATCATTATTAATTACAACAATTCAGATTTTTAATAATCTTTCATTTATTTGATTTTTTTTCTGCAGAAGATTAAATCTTGTTCCATTCTGCGTTTAAGGTAAGAGAATGGATTTTTTTTCTTTTTCTCTGTTTTGTGAAATGTTCTAGGATCTCAAAGTGGTTTTTGATTATCTGTGTATTATTTGCTTGGTTGAAATCAGCTGTTGCTGCCATGCATCAATATTATCAATGCACATTTTGCAGAATCTTTTATCCAAATCAATTTACAGCTAGACATATGCATTTAACAGTTTACAAAAGCTCCCGTATGGCTCTGAATTCATGCAAATAGGATGTCACGAAGACAATGTTGCTTGATTCATGAAATCAACCAATCTAGATGTTGTGATGTCCCTATAACTCAAGAGCGAGCACGCGTTCGTTACATTCAGCTGATTTGATGTTTATAATGCCTCTGCTCAGATTAATAATTGATGAGGGTCATCAGTCATTTGTTTCAGAAGAAATGCCCTCAAGTCAGCATGAAGTCACAGCTTGCAATCCATTTTTAGCTCGATGATGTGACATTTTTAATTGAAACAGAATACACTGGGGAAAAAAATTCTGTACACTGTAAAACAAAAAAACGTTTCTACTTCAGTACTTCTAATTAAAATGTTCAGTTAAAGACAGGGTAGATGATTTGTTCCAGAAATATTTGTTATGCTGGCTGAAAGTCTCTTCAACACACCATAACCATTGTCATTTAGAAGAGATGGAAACCCGTGACGTCATACGGTTCGTGACTTGAATTCATGCAATTTCAATGGCAACACTATCAACTCTGAAATGAATCTGCAGCAGTCAGGTGATACAGGCCAGCGCTCGTTCAGCTGTTTAAGTTCATTGTTATTGAAATGTTTGCAATTAAGCTTTGAAAGAAGGACAGGATCTCATGCTTTTAAAGCTAACTCGCTATTGCTAGCCGCTCTGAAAATTGTCCACCGTACCTTAATTCAATGTGTTACTTGATGTTTGTTTGTAATTAATTGTGAGATTTACTCTCTCATTTTCTGAGAGAAGATTGTTGCAGTGCAAATTTTTTTTCTTTCAGTGTAGCAACATTTTAGATTTTTGACATTTAGCAACAACAAAATTAGGAGAAAACCGAAATAATATTTTTCTGTAAAAGTCCTCCAATAATTGTTGTATTTACAAATTCAGTTTATTTGTAATTTTTTTCAAATGTATGGAGGTGCTATTTTATTCTTTATAAATTGATTTTAATTTCTTGATGACTTTAAAGGCAGCTCTGACTCATTCTTCTGTCATACACTGAATCCGCTGAATATAATCCCATCTGTTAGACTGATTGTTCGTCCTTCGTTCACTAGAGTGAGTTTATAGCTGGCTTGTGGTCTGCAGGGACACGCATGGCGTAACTGTGTGACACTTTAACTAATTATAAGACTGTAGCAGTGCGAGGTGGAGAATGTGTGATTGGGAAAAGATTGGTCCGTAGAGGCCATGCTACGGATATTAGCAAGAGAGAGAGAGAGAAAGACACCGTGGATCTAAATGTGCCACTGCAGCTTGTTATAAACTTCCTTTGTTGCAAATCCACCAGCTTCTTTTGACATCAGGAAGAAACCAGCAGAGAATGGCAGCGCAGCACAGCATGTGCGTGTACATCCTTGCAGAGGCCTCCGTCACATCTGTTGTTCTTAAAATAAACTAATTAGGGGTTTGCTAAGGCAAGCATCATGATTGCTATTGTTCATATTTGAAGTATTAACCTCAAATCATGCTTGTTGAGGAAAGATGTGTCAGTACTTTTTCCAATTGATCAGATTTATGATTTTTGCTTAATGGATGATAAAACAGGATTTGTACTAAAACCAGATTACCATAACAACTTGCCCTAGCAACCATCCAGAACACCCTAGCAACGTGCTAAAAGCACAACTGCGTGGCAATACCCTGGCAACCACCCAGAACGCATCAGCATTGCAGCAGTGAGTTTTGCACAGATTTTTCTTCTGAAAATCTAGTTAGAATTCCCATAGACCCACCTTATATTATACACTTGGCATTTAATGTTTTTTTTTTTTCTAAGTGAGGATGAGGAAATTGAATCTGGGGATATTTTGTGGGGGGTGGGGGGGGGGCTGCAAAATCTGCCTACACAGTCTTACAGTTGATACAGTTTCAGACAATCTTCAGTAAACAAGCTGCTTTTTCTATGCAATAGAAGTGAATGATGATTTACTGCCAAACAGCATCATAATATCACAATAATAAAGATGTTTATGTTATATATTTAATTCAGTCTTCTGAAGTCATACAATAGCTTTCCTGTATCTCAAACAGTAGAGAGTGGCGCTTGCAACATCAAGGTCATGGGTTTGAGTCCCAGTGAAAGCAAGAACTGATTAGAATATCAATGTGTTTTTTTAATGCAATCCAAGTCGCTTTGGATAAAAGCGTCTGATAAATGCAGAAATTTAAATTTTTATATGAACATTAGACTTTTTTTTCCAGACAGTTTTTGTGACAATTTTCTTAGTTTTGTTGTTTTAAGATTTAAAAAAAATAGTGAGGTTTATATTTAAAGCAAGGACAGTTTAGAGACAGTGGAGTAAGAAATATAAACTTAACTTCCTCTATAAACAAATCTTAGATTGTGTCCAAAATCTCTTACTCTCTTGAGTAGGTACTTATTTTAAATAAGGACTTTGTATGCACTAAAAATGTTAAGTAACATTTTATAGCCTTTATATACAGTTTAATGTATTATAAAGGTATTCATAAAGCATGTTATAATGTAATAAGCAAAATGTTTGCAGATTCCCTGTTACATCAGAAATTGGATGTTTGTCATGTGTTTTAATGAATTATACCGTCTAAAGGTGTAACAATAGATAAGTACTATAATGTATTATAACAGGGTTTCAAATTATTTATGATACCATACAATGCATTGTAATGTGCATTACAAGGCATAATTAATGCATTAAAATACTGTGATAAAAAGGCTTTAAGTAAAGCGTTACCAAATGTTCTATACAGCTCTGGAAAAAATTAAGAGACCACTGCAATGTTTAGTTATTTTTACCAGTTGTGGCTTTCAGCAAATAAATGCTCTCAATTACAATATTCATTTGGAATTTGGGAAAAATGTTGTCAGTAGTTTACAGAATTAAAAAAAAATGTAAATTTTACCCAAACACATACCTATAAATAGTAAAACAAGAGAAATTGATCATTTTGCAGTGGTCTCTTAATTTTTTCCAGAGCTGTATAGTTTGAATGTAATCTGGACGTACTACATTCATCATGTTATAATCATGTGATCACCAGGCATCGGTTGCCATTCACAAATCCTCTCCCATGGCCTTGTGGGATAGTAAAGTGTCCATGCCATGCACACTTCAGAGTTTCTTCATAAGTAGTAGGTCATTCGGTGTACTGTGAACACTGACATACTTCTTTTGTCACTTTTTTTTAGCATGCAATTCCAGACACAGCCTTAGTATCCGATGCAATTTGTTTGGTTTTATTGATGTCTAAAAAATACCGATTGGTCAGTGAACAATGACATATACATTTTTAGTCTGACATTCAATCTGATATCTCATTTTGTCTTTCAAGGAAGATGATACAGGTCGCAATGGCACGAGGCTGTGTAAATGCTGACAGTATCCGTGTTTTGAGTGAACTATTGCTTTAATCACGATTCCAGCACGCATAGAAAAGCAGCAAAAGCTGAGCATCCAAGCCAGCTCTCTTGCCTACACACCTTTCAGATGTTTTCAGATCATGATCCAAGAGGCTCTGCGTTCACATCACTCTCGACTGCATCTGTTTATCCTTTCAAATCTTCCCCGTGGGAACATGATTTAATTACTCTATATGACACACTCAAAGGACATGGCAACATTTACAGAATGGATTTCCAGTCTGCTAGGAGGGGCTGATTAAGCTGGGTCATTTGAATAACTAAATCTTCCATGCATGGCTCTAACCCGTGCACAGATGGCAATGCTGCCAGAGTGCTGAATCCCACCCATTAAAGATTCACAGGAAAGGTGGCGTGCCGTTTTCCCTGATAACAGCCCAGCACTCTGTCTCTCTCCACATGACGTCTTCCAGCCAAATCAATTTGCTTCCTTTTTGTATAGGAATGGCTAAAATTTGCATGTGCGTTTAAATGTGACAGGGCAGTCTGTTTATATGGACTTGTAAAACACCTTGTAAAAGGTCGGGGAAGCATCGTGCCCTGGTGGAAGAGGAAAACCAGTAGCGTCGGTTTGATTGATGAACATGCTCTGTACTATAACATGCATGCATGCCTTCAGGAAAAAGAACAGAAAGCAGAAGAACGTACACCATAATCGGTTTCTGATACACAGAGCAAACGCAATGAGGAGAAACAAAGCCGTTTCCAGCAATATTGTGATGGTGAAGCGAAACGTACAGGGTGGCACTGTACCCGACACACTCGGTTCAGGGCCGTGTTTGTGTAGGCACGGGTCCATGCTTACATTTCTGTCTCTGATATGTGAATTCTTTCAGATGAGTGCTACACTCTGCATGGCTAACTTTCATTAGAAACATTCAGAACTGGGTTCAGGTTTGTATTGGCCCACTAAATAAACGGTGAAGAGCAATCCTAAGGCCGAAACTTACAAAACAAACACACTTAGCTACATGAACCTGTATATTCTTTGTCATGCATGTGTTGAGAACATTAGCGTAAAAATTAGTGGTGTCAATTTTCTCAGGGTCAACTAACTACGGTCATTGTGGAGCAACAGACAAACTTTTAACACATACTTTTATCAATGTGATTTTTGGGGTTCTTTTTTCCCACACCAGGTATGTGTGTGTGGCTAATTAATTTGTAATATAGTTTTTATACCACTACTTAATTTTTTGTGTGAAGTCAAAAAACTGGTTAGAGCCAGCAGACGGTAAAAAAAGAAAGAAAAATCTCTGACAGGCAGAGACGCAACGCTAGTCGCATTCTACAAAGCACCACATCTGAACAAACCCCACGTTTACCAGAACTCTACAGGTTAATAAGTACTTCAAGCAAACCAAAATAAAAAACAAACCTGAAGCTGAAGAAACCCTAAACGTTAACGGAAAAGACCCGCGAACCTGAGTGACTGAGGGAGAGAAAGAGAGAGAAAGAGAGCTGTTCTCTTCTCGGTGTTCTGTGTGTGAGTGAGCAGAGTGGGACACAGCAAATCTGTATGTGTAGGGGAGGGGCGCTGTGACTAGCCTATCACAGAAAGCAGACACAGTCAGCTACCCAATGAGGATTTTTATTCAATCTGAGCACAGATATTGACTCTTATAATACTCGGCAAAAGTGCTTTATCCGTACCGGATACTCGTTTCAACTGAGTAATACTCGTTTCAAATCCGGCTCAACTCTAGTATTGATGTCAAAATTGTGGCCAGTGAAGATGTTGAGTGGCTAGAAACTTTGGAAAAATTCATGTAAAAAAAGTTCATGTAAAACCCTATTTAGGACTATCTTTTTGGACAGAAATTCTGTTCCTGGATCAACAAAATATGTTAATCCAGGATTAACATACTCATTGACATTCTTGTTTTTGTATTTTTATAAAATATGTTCTCACTGTAAAATCACTTTAACGTACAACTCATGGCTTATTGCTTTATTCATACTGAATTACTGTATCAGAGGTGAAGTGGGCCATTGAAAAAAGTTCATTTTACTGTCATTGGCATCTGTATGCGATTCCTTAATACGCCGACTGTGAATTTAAATAGACAAATAATGTAGTCTGTCTTTATAAACCAGAAATTGCCCATCTAAGTTTATTTAATAGTGCCGTCAGTTGAACTGAGATGCTCATTCAGTTAGTAGAAGCTTTTTGTTGGTGACTGAAAGACTCTTAGAGATCAATTAGAGATGAGCAGTGTTTGATGCGACTCATCAGCACTCAGCAGTCCGACTCTCTCTCTCTCTCTCTCTCATATTCTGAGATTCAGCCATGACCGGTTGCCATGACGCCTGTATGGGCTGTTCAGTCCGTGTCTTGCCTATTATGAGTCTAGAGGAAAGCGCATGGGCTTTTATTCTGAGCGAGCATCGCACAATTACATGGCATATAGAGCAAACACGCACACGGACACAAATGAAATGATGGATAAAAATGTTGCCTTGACCTGCTGGTCTTCCATTTCCCTCATGCAGCAAATGATTTGATGCTTTCATATAGCGTGTTTGACTTCGGGTGATGTAGCGTTCAGGTTACTGTAGCCTCATGCTTTTCACTGTCAGCACTGTGCAGGTTTCCATGAAGCATTGCTATTGCTTATACTTAGAGTTATGCCTTTGAATAAACCCTTAACCCTAAATATTAAACTTTGGATTGCATTGGACTTGCATTGTTTGCGTTACGAACGAAAACGAGACCCTCAGTTTTGTGGATGTTTGAGGACAAGTGTGCTATGACCACCATCTAAATCACCCCTTAAATCCTCAGATAGGGCTCTGTTTGAGAGGACAGCCATTTGTAGTGGTGTCCGAAACAATAGTGGGCGTTATTGAGTGCACTCATTCAATCCCATAATGCACCTCAGTAACAAATAACAAACAGCAGCACAAACTAATGGTAAATCGACAGCTCTTCCATCACACTCTCTAGTTTTAGTCTATATTTGTGGAGTAATGTAGGGAACAGTGTGTGAGGCTATGCTGGTTTCGGACACATCACTAGCATCCTTCCTGGAGAAGGCAAATCCTTAATGCATTGCGAGAAGGTCAGTGAAACATTGTTTGCTGAAGCGACTCAAATAACAAATATAAAATCGTTAAATCTAATTTAAAAAAACATCTATATTGTGTGTATTTTCAGTGGCAATAATTTAGCAACATGCAACAAAACACCATTTGTGAATTGTTGTCTATAGAAAAGCAGCCAAATTTGCCTTAGAAATATATATATATATATATATATATATATATATATACACACATACATATATACACACACACACGGTCATTGATTATTGATTCGTTTTGACACTCAAACTCGCTTTACACAAGCAAAACAACACAAATTAAAAGAAAACGTAAGAAAAAATTAAAACAAGCAAGTACAATTAAAATTAATAAAGTAAATAACAGGAGAACATAAGAAGGACAGAGAGACAAATATAAAATAATGGGAATAATCAGACTAGCAAAGCAAATGCGGAAAATATAGACTGATAAAAGAATCGTTGACCTAGAGCTATGATGAGGAACACCCAGACCTAGCAACGACCTAACAACCACCCAGAAACCTCATAGCAACACCCTGGCAACCATCCAGAACACCTTAGCATTGCCATCAGAATATGTTAAAGTCTAGTTAATTACACTGCAGTGAGATCCTAAACTCATGCTTTTATAAACAGGAAGTTAGGGAGTCTCGTCACCTCTCGATCTACGTAGAGTTAATTACAGCTCTCTAAATGACATCATTGAAATTCAATAGAGCAGCATTGAGGGCCATCATCATTAAAGGTGTGACAGTTTATCTCAACGTCTGGAAGGCCGTCGCAGGGGATGTCACAACACACGCAGCCTTTTGTTTCCAAGCATAAGCGAGATGCATTAATAAATCTTGAGCTGCTTTTTAATTATCGTACTTCTCATTTTAAAAAGCAGCCTGGTCAGGGTTTTTAGCACGTGCCCGAATTGCTAAGTGAAATGCACTTGTTGTTATGATTTAAATATCATAGCTATGATTGTGTTAATTAAAAACTGATGCAAATTGTATTTTATATATATATATATATATATATATATATATATATATATATATATATATATATATATATAACAATTTGCATCATTTTTTAATTAATATATTTTTTAAATAATATAATATGATTTATTTAGTTATTTAATATATATTTTTATTTATTGATTGATTGATGTATATATATACACACACATGTATATTACGTGTGTGTGTGTGTGTGTATTATTTATATATATTATACACACACACATATACACACACACATACATACATACACATCCATCAATAAATAAATATATTTATAAATTAATAAATGTAAAAAAAAAAAATTCTTCCCCTAGTTAGATTTACTTATTAAAAGATATTAGAAATTGCACAAATATGAAAGTAAAATTAATCTTTGTGTTCTCAAAGCACATTCATTTTTGTTGACACACAAAGCAGAATGCTGCAGTGTACTGTGAAGCACACGGACAGCACAATGCTTTATTAAATTTCAGCCTTTTGTGGCTTCATAATCAATTTTAATTGATGTGTGTACAAACTCAGAGCTATAACACACACGCTGACTGTAAAAGCAAAGAGTGAGAGAGAAAGGGAAGAAGAGAGGAAAATTGATCGGTGAAACACGAATGCTTTGAAGTTTATGATATATGATGTAATCATCAAAGGCGTCATATATTTTATATGCACACTAGATATATATATAGCTTACTTTCTTAAAGTGATAGTTCACTCAAAAATGCAAATTCTGTCATTAATTACTCACCCTCAAAATTTTTGATAAAATCTGAGATTTTTGTCCCTCCACTGACACTTTGATGCTTTAAAAAAATCCAGATGAGTAGTTTTATATAATTATATAATAATAATAATAATAATAATACTAATAATATACATGCTTATTATTGCTTTTTACTGCTCCCAACCTGCACCAATCACTATGGAAACCAATTTTAATACAAGGAGAAAAAATGATATGGCAAGACAGTTGCCATATGTTGATATCTGTGCTAGTGACAAGCAAGACGCAGAAATGAGTGACTAACATGCTAATTGGCTCTGTCTACCAGAGCTGGACCGATGTGCCAGTGATGTTAAAACTGGCAGATCATTTGTTATAAATCATAATTAGCCATCAGTTCTTAGGAAAGAGATTACAACTGTCTTCACTGCATCACAGTTTATGGTTTACCGTTGATGTTTAAGACAGATCCAGACTGATCTATATATCCATCTATCTATCTATCCATCCATTCGTCCATCTGTCTATCTATCCATCCATCCATCTGTCTGTCTATCCATCCATCCATCTATCTGTCTGTCAAATATCTGTCTATCCATCCATCCACCCGTCCGTCTATCTCTCTATCCATCCATCCAACTATCTATCCATCCATCTATCCATCCAGAACATTTTACTTTTCTCTAATTTTTCGTTCAAATAAGGCTTCCAAACCTTGCTTTTCTAATGAAGAAAAAAGTTAAAACGACAGCTAAATGAATTTCTATTTATTTTAATTCTATTTCCGGTTTCCAACCTTAATTCAAATTCAATACACCACAAATAAAAGCAGCGAGTTTTAGGTTCCCACAAGTAAGTAAATAAACTACGGACAGACTTCAAAAGAAAATCCACAATTAAACTTCTGCAAAGCAACGAAACACCGCGCGCGTCTCTCGCGGGATCATCCGGTGAGGTAATGGCTTGAAATGGTTGTGATGTTTGACAGAATCGGGTTACAGGCAGAAACGCACCCGCCGCCAGTAGAAAGGGAACGTCATTAGACGCTCATCACTCTAAATGCCACATCTCTATTCACACAGAGGGTGCCACGGCAACTGCGCATCTGCCTAATATCCCAGATAAGAAACTGCCGCCGTTACACTTCTAATTAATATTGAGCAGAACCCTCATGAGTAAATCTTCCTTTGAGCACTTTTTTTCCGCTTGTGGTAAACAATGAAGCGGGCTTGTTGATTATCAGCTGTCCGGAAACTCTGACTGGTCGGGTTGTTCAGTTCGACTGCGCTTCTCTGGCATGAATGACGGGTTAGTCATCTTTGTGTGACACACGCTCACTGTCTCAACCCACACAGACACGCGTCTAATTTTAGACCGCACGCACTCTGTCTGTGAGGTAGCTGCCAATCAGCGATGGAAGCCTCCGTTACAGCTCTTACATGACAGATGCTGAATAGTAATTGTGTGGCGTGTGGCATAACATATGCGATAGACTCATTTTAAGGGAGTTATTATCTTACCAAAGGGAATTTTCAACTTGTGCATCATCAAGTATTATGGTGTGTTCAAGTAAAGATCATGTTTATGAGTTAAACACACAGGAATGTCACCACAATGTCGTAAAAACAAGATTTTCATTTATGCATTTGGCAGACGTTTTTATCCAAAGCAACTTCCATTGCATTCAAGGAACACATTGAATCAGTTCTTGCTCTCCCTGGGATCGAACCCATGACCATGGCGTTGCAAGCACCAATGCTCTACATATTTGATCTACATTAAGCCCCGATCTTTACAAGTTGGCGACGCGTCAGTGAGAAAAATGGAGGAATAGCACAACACTTAAAAAGGATTTAGCGGTGATATAGTCAGGCTATTCTATTCTAAGCTAATTGCTTGCACAAAATATGACAATATAATATGTAACGATGATTCACAATGACCTTTGTAAATGAATTAAAAACATAAAACACACCTGCACATTTCTTTGTTCTTCATGTCTGTCGGGTCTTTGTCACTTCCAGTTGGTGAGGTCTTGGGAACACTTCCTGTCTGTCGTGTCATCTGTGCACTTCTTGTCTGTAAGGTCATTGTTTCACTCCCTGCACCTGTCTTGTGATCACTTACTCGTTAGTCCCTACAGGTGTTTGTCATTCCCTTGTGTATAAAACACTCTTGTGTTTCCCTTGTCTTTGTCGGTTATTTAAGTTGTAATGTCTTTGTGGTCCTGATCTGCTAAGTTTTCAGTGTTTTAAGTTCAGTTTAATGCATGTGCTTCTTTGTTTTGTTATTTAAAGTGTTTTGTTTTTGTTTATTATTATTAAAAATGGATTCTGAGTTATATCCTGCTGCTTCCTTGTTCCTCCTTGAGCCACATCGTTACAGAATCAAGAGAAAATTCACCGCCATCTTATTCCAACTCCTAAGTGATTTAAATAATTTTCATGTTTAAGTATCCAATAAAAAAACACGCAGAGCCGAATATAGTTCTCTTTGACAGAATAATATTTTAATCACTCACGAGTCGTCACTGACCTGTGAAACAACCCGCTTTACGAGACTAATATTGTGTTATGTAACAAAAAAGAAAAAAAGGATAATTCATGCAAGAAACTCATTTAATTATCTAGCTACTTTACTTTTGAACAATGTTTCCTGTTACATTGTTGTGTGCTATTTTAAAAGACTCACTAGATGGGGATAAGTTTGATATTTAACAACCAATAACATTTGAAGTGGAAAAATTGTGTAGAATTAATGAATATGATTCTCTTTTTTTATGTAAACGTTAAAGACTAACCATGAAGTGTTTTATAGTATTTCATATTTTGAATTTTCAGTGATTTTGTGCTATTGTTATGTCAGTTTTAGTAATTTTACTACTTCAACGTAGAAGTTTTAGTTCTAACAATCCTGGCTTTTTTTAAGGGACTGGTAAAATATAATTTTTTTTATTATGACCGATGCTGAGACCGGGGTGAATTGGCATCTCTGAGTCCAGGCCTTAAAATATGATGCACTTCTTGATGGAAATAACAACTCAACATTTATTTCCTTCAAGAGCTCATGAGTTTTTGGTCCAGATCTTGTGTTGTCAATGCAAGAGTCCATCACTCTGTAAAGTTCCTCCAGCACATCCCAAACACTCTCAGTGAATTTAAGCTCTGGACTCAGAGTGAAAATGATTCTTCATGCTCCTCCCAACCGTTCGTTCACAGTTTGAGCCGGATGAATCTTAACATTGTCATCCTGGAATATAACCGTGATGTGTCTCTTCCTACATGATTGTTTAAGAAATAAAAAGCTACACACTTTCAATTAGGGTTAGAAGAAATGTTGCCAAATGAACCAGTCACGGACTATTAAGCATTTGCCCGATTAAATATAAACAACTTTTTCTTTGTTTTTTGGCCGGGCAGTTTATATACAATATAGTGTATGTGTGTGTGTATATATATATATATATATTTGGATGTCCCCTGCATTAAAAGGTTTGAATACACCTGTTTTCTTTTGAAGGGAGACACAACAAAATGTTTGTGTTTCTGTGCGCCATGAACGAGACCATTTCTTTTGTTCCAGAGAAATAAACTAGAGTTGTTTGATAGATCCTCCCAGACATCACAGCGAAGCGTTTTACATATGAAAATACCAGAAGATGTATTGGAGACAGTGAATGAATAATGAGACTGTGTGTGTGTGTGAGAGAGAGAGAGAAGCTTGCATAAACCCCCGACACCCTCAGCCTCCCAACGCTTGTATTAAAGATGAAAGCCTCGCTTGCTTTGCGAGGTGCTGTGCATCTCTGTCTGTCAGAGACCTCGGCTTCCTCCAACTTTTTTCGGTGGCATGGGGGAAATACAGACATAAATAAAATATAGTTTAATGAATAATTCAGGTGTGCATTGTGATTGACATGAGGGTGAAAGTACCTGATTATGCCACAGACGTACGTGATTGGAATGAGCTCTCGAGCAGAGCAGATCAGCGGAGCTGCAAAGTTCAAACTCCTTCTCTGCATCTCTGTAAGATCGAATTACAGCCCGAGTGAGGAAATCAGACCTGCCCCGAATGTGTACATTTCCAATCAGTTCCTTCCTTTTGCTCTTCTGCCATTTTCAGCGTGTGGAAAATGTGCTTATTGAATTTGGCCCGTCTAGACTAGTGGATCTCAACCTTTTGTAAGCGCTGGACTCCCATCAACCTTCAGATCTTTCGTTTCCCAGCAGTGTCTTAAAAGAGAATGAATAAGGATAACATGTCCTTATCAAAAAATAAATCCTGACATACAATAAGTGATAAATTTATATATATATATAAAATCAAATATAAATATATATAAATATATATTTATATATATATATATATATATAAATATAAATATAATATATATATATATTATAAATATAAATATATATATATATATAATAAATATATATATAATATAATAATATTATCTATAAAAATATAATAATATTATCTATATAATAATAGAAATATAATAATTCAATATATATATAAATATAAATTTATCATTTATTTTATGTCAGGATTTTTTATTTTTGGTAAAGTTTAACATGGTGTGTTTGCGCATATATATATATATATATATATATATATATATATATATATATATATATATATATACCATGTTAAACTTTAGTTTAAGTAGAGCCTCTGAATCAAGTACAATTTACTGAAACAATATTACAATTAATTAAACCATACCTTCATTACTTAAATGTCTAAGTAAATAATACAGTATTGTGTTGATATTATTTCTACACAACAAAAATAATGTGATATCCAGCCGAACAAAGAGATCTCAATGTTTGCTACACAATACCGGTGGCATTCGTTGGATCATTTTTGAGTATGAATGTGTCATTTTGGCTAGAAAATTAACTCCTGATGTCACAAAACAGCAAGTTACTAAACCAAACAACAAAACCAATGATAAAACAGTGTAAATACAGCTGGAAAACAATGCAGAATGTAACCTTATTAATTATTCACACCCCAGTGCATGATGGGAACACCAGTATCAGAAAGTTGATTAGGTTTAAGTTTGATAGATTTTGATGACATTTACGCTTTAATTTCTGGATGGATGGATGGATGGGTAGATGGATATGGAAATACATTATTTCATATATTTAAACTCAATTTCTTAAAAAAAAAAAAATTACTTATCTTACCTCACAATTTAACATCCAGGTATTTTGTCAGTCTCTTAATGTTATCAGGAAATCAAAATTTGTAGCTTGAAGTTCAGGCCATCTGCTGGCATTTTCCTAAAAGGTGATAAAACGCACTTATTAACTTGCAAAAATTTGCAAAAAGGCAAATCACGGTGTTGTTCTTTCAGGAAAGCAGACCAAAATATTGATGACATCATCTTGTACTTGTATATGCAGGTTTTAGTCCAATCCAAACGTGACTGTGTACTTTCAAAACTTCCTGCACTGAAAAAACAAAAAATGTACAATTTTTTTTAAACAAATGTTTAAATTTTTTATTTAAAATGTATTTATATTATTATTATTTTAAATTATTTGTATTTATTTTTAGTATTATTTAAATATTATTATGAAATATGATTAGCTGTGAAACCAAATCTGTTAATTTTAGTAAATTAATCAACATAGTGTGTAAATCTAACAATTATTTTACACAAAAATAAATAATAATTTCTAAATCAATTATGAATTAATTTATAAGTAAAATGCATTTCAATCATTGTATGTAAAATGAATTAAATGTAAATTAAAAGTGTGGATAGGGTATTTTCACATTGATTCACTTAACAGTTCTTAAAAGAACCATTTTCTTCTGTGTGAAGAACATTTTAACAATATAAAGAACCTTTTGTTCAATGGAAAGGTTCTTCGAAGAACTTTTAAATCTAAGAAATGTTTAGTCTCTGTTAACATTGCAGATTGTTGTGATGTAAGACTGAATCTAAAATATATCTATTTTACCACCTTGCATGTGATATTGAAACCAATATAAAACAAAAAAAACAACAGAAACATGCAAATAAGAAATTCGTTACACAAAACGCCAACATTGGAAATAAACCATTTCACAGGCTTATAGCAGCAGAACTGAACAGAAGTTCAAGCGCAGATCCTGGATCAGACTCCATATGCTCGTCATTTCAGTTCACAGCTTCAGTTTGCACTCGCCGACTGATGGAAGAACAGTGTGTTTTTTCCAGCGTTGTGCTGGGGAGGATGAGAAGATCAATGCGAGCTGCAGTAGTCTGCTCCGTGTGCAGGGTACTGAATAGCAGCCAGATATGTCTTCCTTCTTTCATGTGTGTGTGTGTGTGTGTGCGCGCTGATGTCTACTGCCTCAGGCAACAGCAAGTTAACAAATGTACAAAGCGGGAATGATGCCTCATTTCCATAAAGCACCCACTGTAGTAGAGTGTCTATTTAAATGGGCTCCTTTGTTTCTAATTGTGTTCTGCTTTCTTGCTTGTTGTTCTCCAAAAAAGTCCTCCACAAACAGAGACTGATTTGTCTTTTCAAGAAAGCATCTGTGTTTTTACAGTTTAATTAATAAACTATCTTTTAATGACAGCTGCTCAACCCAAAAGATCTTCACAACACAATAGCAAAGACTTTTTTTGGCAATCTGTGTACATTTATTGGAATTGCGGGATTCTGAATTACGGATTCTTCAGAGAAAGTGGATCTAAAGATATAATAGAGCAATAATCAGTGCAGTAAAATAGGGAAATAGACTAATTATCACAAGAGTGTATATCAGATGTGTTGTGTATATCATTTTAACTATGCACAAAATGAACTGTCATAATAGCATATGTTAGGTCAGTTCAATCTCAAGACATTGAATTGATTTTGCCTCTAAAGCATCTTACAGTTCATCTTTTTCTGATGGTATTAATATACTTTGATACAAACCCCCACGGTACTGTAAAAGAGTGCGTCATGTTTGAAGAAAGGTTAATAAATGCCAGTCACTCCACCTATACTCGTTGCATTAGCTGGTAGACCATGCTTAAACTGCAGATAAATTTGGTTGTCAATTCACATTTTAGTGCTTATTCCCGTTCTTAATCCTTAATTTATAGGAGTGACAACTGCATTCTACAAAAGAATAAACTCCCGAAAAATTCAGGTAGTGATTTCCACATTTACAGAAATTCTAGTTGTATCAAAGTTCTGTCTCTCCTCTTCTTTATGTGCAAGAAATCACAGTGAAAGAGGTACGTTTTGGCTCAGCGTTGCCAGATCTTGCTAAAAGAAACAAGCAGCAATATCGTGACTTGCACCTGCCTACTTTATTAACGCCATAAAACGGATGGCTTTATGAGCCAAACAAGCCCAAAGATGCTTAATAAGCGTTGTTTAGTTAAAATGGCCATATTTAATGAGTTACTTATGGTTACAATTTAGAATGGTGTCAGTCAAAACATTTTCGAGAGCAAGTTATGTTCCGTACACACACAAAACTATGATGTAGGGGATTCACGGCCATATTTACATAGGGCCGTCACTCCTGAAAATTTACAGTGTGTACATGGCCGTATTAATGTAATAATTCACCAGCAACTATGAGGGAGTCTCACGGAAAACATTTCCATATGTTACACCAGAACTACATTATAATATGTATTAGACAGACAGACGGATGGACGGATGGAAACCGAGAACGATGGATAGATGGATGGATGGACTTAAAAACAGGCTTTTTCACTTTCTTAAATATAATACTTTTAAAAGTGACAGTAAAGACATTTATAATGTTCCAAAATTCAATTTCAAATAAATTTTGGGTTACACTTTATATTTTAAAGTGATTTAGTTACAATGTACTTACTCAAGTAATATAAATGAACTTCATGTTCTTACTAGTTACAATAACTATGCATAATTTACTCTTAAATTACATAATTTACTTACTATTGTTATAGTAAGTAAATGTAGTCACTACATCACCTTAAACAAGTAGTGTTACCAAAATTTCCTTTTTTGAACTTTCAATTCATCAAAGAATCCTGAATTTTTTTATCACAGTATTACTGTTTTTACTGTATTTTTGACCAAATAAATGCAACCTTGGTGAGCAAAAAAATATTAGAATATAATCCACAATATTCACATTAAATACAAATTTTATATTTCACCTCAAAAACAAATGCATGCTTTATCATTTGTTTTTAAGGTGAAATATAAAATTAGTATTTAATGTGTATATTGTGTTTTATATTCTAATATGTATTTTTTTTTTATTATCTGTGCGTGACAGGTTTTATAATCAGGAATGTCATTCATATTCAATTAGCATTTCATACAAACTCTCTAATTCCGCTTTGTGTTTACAGTAAATTACAGTCTCCAACAACTGTAATGAAAATTTCAGTGCAGTCCTTACTTTAAATGGATCTGTTTGCATGGACAACAAGGACACCGCGGTGAACAGCACTGTATAATTCACACACAACAGCAGCGCCTCGAGTACGTCTGCTTTATGAACGCTGCCCGTGACCTTTTACAAACATATTCTTCTTATTTTGGCATTTTCAGAGGCCTGTGACTCTTCCTAACATTGATGTGGAGTATGGAATATATCAAAGCTGGGTTTACGTTTACGTAGCCACACACAACGGCAGAATGACATCAGCTTCAGATATATAATTATTCCCGGCTACAGTTCCTGTCTGTGGGGCTGCAGATGAGACCTGGCGCTCTCAAGGTTGCTCTTTATGGCTCAGCGTGACACATGATTTATGAGGTTAAACACAACCTTTGCGGTGTTTTGGGGAAGCTACTGGCTCTTCTCATCATTTACATTTAAACTAACAATCAAGTGTAGCTTTTAATAAAAGGTAAACATTATGTTACTAACAAAATGAGTCACAATGCGTCACAATTCGCATACTATCCGTCCTAAATAGTACTCAAAATGAGAATTCATGTGTCACAATTTTCCGGTTAGAATCAGAAATGCACACACATTTTCTTATCAGTTATGTCGATTATTTTATGTCGCCGAACCCTAATATCTCGAGCACAAAAGAGGGACAATTTCACCACTTCACATGGTTATCTCGTGACTAATGATGGTACCGAGTTCACTGAGCATGCGCTGAGTTCGCGTTGCACGTCATGCCATGACCATTTTTGGTCTTTCCTGTCCATCCGGTCGCTTTACATTTGCTCTGTCAGATTGTGATTGTCATGTCATCATGTATGTTGTGTAATTGATGTTTCATGTTATATAATTGTGACCAAGAAGCACTTTTGTGATATACACAATCATTGATTATTTTTCTTCTTTGAAATTATTTTCTTTACCTTAATCTTCTCTTTCTTTCACAGCGCGTTGTGTATTGCTGTGCACGCTGTTTTCATTGCTTCAGAGTCCTAAAACTTATGTGTTACTCCAGTGATCCAATAAATGACATTGATAGGACGAATGCTGGTGTTCAAGAGTGATTACGAAATTACACAACGCAGATTACACACCTACAGAGGCGCAGTAGTTCCCAGATTACATTGACATCGACAAAGACGTAGTTACTGATAAAAGCTTAGAAGCATTTGTTTTCCAGCAGACCGTTAAAGGCAAAAAGCAACAAAGCATTTTAGACTTTGTAAAGAAACCATATTAACCGCGTGTGCAATATTATCAGAACTGTGTCCGAGTGAAATGACTGTGTTATGAGCGAATGTGCGAATGTGTGTAGTGACTGTTTACGCTGTGAGTGAAATTGTGTTTGCAATGTTGGAGAATATAATTAAAGGTTTGTATGGAGAAATGAAGGTGTTTTTTTATTGTATACTGGTAAATCTCTGCTGTTAGTTGGTGCACATATGCCTTTTGTTGTTAACAAACATATACAGTGTGTGTACATTTTTATAGCATGCCGATCGCTTCATCAAACAAATCGCCATATTGGCTGTTGGTTATCTCGATTCTCGGTTATCTCGACGCTTTTTTGCAAACCCCGAAGGCCGTCGACATAACCGGGTTCCACTGTATTGTGATTGCACATTGGAAAAGGACACAAATAAAAAGTGTTAAAAAACTACAAACATGGGAGTCCGAGGATTAGGTAGAGAGGTTTTGAGTGATTAATTATCAGTATCTAACCTGATTAAAATGTTATACACATTATATTTCATCTGCAACAGCATTGTTGACTTTTAGTCCGTTAAAGATGACGAAGTAGTTTGTCCCAAAGTCCTCTTCTGCTACACACTAAAAAGTATATATTAGTATAATAAAGGATAATACTGTACTTGCTTTTAGGGAAAGTAAAAGTAGGCGATTTGGGATTTAGCATAAGTGTACAACTTTGGGATACAAAAAACAAAAATGTTTTTCCTTTGTTTTTTTTTCCGCAAATGGATGCAATGTTGTCAAAATGATCCATGCATGTTCACGCAGAAACGATTAAAAACACTGTGTTCTGCTGCCAGGCCACTAGTTGGCGCTGTCACTTTGTAAAGAAACACTACATACCTATAGACTGAACATCTAATACGCATGACGTAACCGTTTTCACAAATTCGTGTTTTAGCAGTTTAATAACGGTATTGTTTTTGAAACTCATGTAAATGAGCAGCCAAAAGCCATACAACATTTTTGTTGAAAACGGTCGCTAAATATTAGATTAACCAAACAGGATCACAATTTAATCATTCATTTAAACTACTGTAGTTTGTTTACACCTTCCGAAAATATTGATTCTTTAACACTCGCCTTTGCAAAACACAGAGAGACATCTTGAAAAAAAATGTAAATGATGTACCATATTAACATTACTTGATACTGTAAAATGATTCTGGGTTACGCTTTATTTCTATACATTCTATAAATTAGAATCTTTATTTCTATACATTCTATAAATTAGAAACTTTACAACCACATGTAAACTAATACTCTTTAATTTTTTAACTACATGTCAACTAACTCTCATTAAAGTATGAGTAGGCTGATAGGTTAGAGTTAGAAAAATGAATAAACATTTCACTTTTAGTTAGTAGAATGTCAAAAGTCGACCATCAAAATAAAGTGAAACTATATTCAGTTTTAAAAGAGCTAAACAAAAACAAAATCTGTAGTTAAATTAGGAGTGTCAATCCTTCCTGCTAGTTAAACACAGCATTGTTATTGTTAACTAAACTATTCAAATTCATTTTGTTCTGAAATTCATTCTAACCTACACTTACACTTAAAAACCTAAACAAATGTTAGAAATGAAGCTGAAATCAAATAAGCTCAAGTTGAGGTACTAAAAAAAACTAAAAGGAAGGCTTATAAAGAAACTAATAAAAATATGTCATAAGCACATGAACATAGAAGATCTAAAATGGTCACAGTTTCTCAAACAGTCTGTTTACTGAAACCCTGATATTTTAGCAAGCATTTTATGTTCCTATATTCTACATTCTATACATGAACATTCAAGCTACAAGGATAATCCAGGAAGCCAATAGTAAAAATCCAAACCTTGAAGACACAGGAGACACAACAGCTTTACATTGAGGTGTATCGATCGACAATCAAGGACTGAAACACGGGTACAAACACACAGGGAAACAAGAGGATGACAAGGATCAGATGAAGGTGATCGCACAGCAAGACAAAAGAGTATCAAAATAAAAGTCCTGAAACATAAAACACAGGGGAAACATGATGACAGTACAGCAGTAAAAACAGCTCATTTTGAGCTGTCTCAGGCTGGCCGGATATCTTTCACTCTATAATTCATTTTCCAAACCTTACTGTCTAGTCCAGGGGTGGGCAAACTACGGCCCGCGGGCCAAATCCGGCCCGCCGAACTCGCCGAACTTGAAAATCTCCTTCATTTGACATTTCCCTGTGACGTCATTCTGTCGCGACTGCAAGCGGCAGTGATGCTGAAGCTTTTGTGGAGAGTAGGCGCGCCCCTGTCAACAATCGCGCATCACGCTCACCCCAGTTCCTCTGTCCATTTTAAGAAACCAATGTGGCCCGAACTTATACAGTAATACCTTGAGATATGAGCGTCTCGACATACGAGTATTCCAAGATACTTGCAAACTTTTCAAGCAAATTTTTGCTTTGAGATATGAGCAGCTTACAGACGCTGACGCTAGAGGTGTTCAGCACTCGGAGCAGCTCAAGCGCCTCGTTTATGGGGTAATTGCATATGATCTCCACTAGAGGAAGCTGGGTTTTACAGCGGGAGGTTACCGGGGGCGACGAGAGAATCACGAGTATTAAGCTGGGAGCAGCACGAGTTATGAGAGTTCAATAATAATAAATATGAGCTTCTGAGGCGATCCAATGCACAACACGGGAAGAAACACTACACTTCCATATTGTGTTTGCGTTATCTACGTAATCCCTCCCTCCTCCTCCTCCGCACATGCCGTCATTAGCCGCTACTGTATCGTCTGTCTCGAAGGTAAGAACTCATAATTAAAACCTAATTTTATTTTATAATCACAGGAATCCTTATATACAATAATTTTTTTGTGCGTGTGTCGCTATAGCAATTAAAAACATGTTTTTTCCATTGTTATTAGTACTAATAAGGGAATTTTTTAGAGAGAAATTACTTTTTTTCTGTTATTTCTTATGGGAAAAAATTATTTGAGATATGAGCAATTTGAGTTACGAGCTCAGTCCTAGAACGGATTATGCTTGTATCTCAAGGTATTTAATTGATTTCAGTAGAGTTTGCATGCAGTTTCTGGGTACGTGAACAACATGATATTGTAATGTGCCTAAAAACATAACATAATAGTATATATATATATATATATATATATATATATATATATATATATATATATATATTTACTATTTATATATATTATATAAATACATTTCTGCATTTGGCAGACGCTTTTATCCAAAGCGACTTGCATTGCATTCAAGAAACACATTGACATTCTAATCAGTTCTTTCTCTGGGAATCGAACCCATGACCTTGGCATTGCAAGCGCCAATGCTCTGCTAAATGAGTTACAGGAAAGCTTTTATGTTAGATGCAATTTGACAGCACTAATATATATTATCATAATCATTTCAGTCACTTCACTTTTTTATGAATTTTGTAGCAAGAGTCACTTCTCTGATAAATGCATCTTAAGGAATGTTTATATATTTGTACTGGTGAACTAGAATATCCTTTTGTGCACAAGATGGGCTTTCAATAAAACTTGGCTGTTTATGCAGTAAAAATGCATTTGAAAATATAGCTGCAATCAGCAACTAACAGGGTTCAAGAGTTTTCAGACCATTATGTCATATCTGTATAACACCATTTTCAGGTTTCACATTAACCATAATGTGGCACCACAATCATAACTGATACCCAAGAAAAAATTACGTTTTAAACTTAAATGTGATTGTAAATGTTTTAATCTCCACTAAAGTAAGACATGTTAAATCCAAGTGTAATTGGAATTGTGAAATACAATTGTGAAAATCTCTTTTAATGTCTATGAGTATTTCACAAATACCTTTGTAAACAAATTCTAGTCTAGCATGTAATACTACTACCATCTGATGAAGTTTCAAGTCTCTAAGCCTTGCGGGTTGGTCTTTTATGGCAGAATAATAAGAATAAAAATCCTTACAATTACAATAGTGTTTCAGGGCTTCACTACGGCATTTCTTTTTTGCTCAAAACTTTAACACCCATAATGCACCTTTGATTTTGCCATCTGTCGATCTGATTGTCCATGGGTGTCCATGACGTTCTAGATTTATTGAGCTTTTAAGCTGTCAAAAGTCCACTGGATGATGCAAATAATGTATTTCACGTCATCCGGAGGACTTCTGGATGCAGGTAACGCAGAGAAGGAGTTCATTTACATATACTACTGACATTGCAACAATTCAAAGCAAACACTTTAAGTGCCAGCTCACTATGTTTTGGAACAGAGCCTTTGTGCTCATTCTCTCGGCACCCTCCCTCCCCCCTCCCTCCCTCCCTCCCCCTCTGTAATTTCCTCCCTGTCTGAGCTCTTGCATGTTCTCTCTGTCTCTGGCTCCAGTGAGACTGTGTGCTCACTGTACTTTGCGGTTGCCCTGGCTTTCCCTCTCGGCAGGCTGCAGTAAAAGAGAGAGAGAGAGAGAGAGAGAGATGGGGAGGGAGTCGCTCTGACGTGCCTGTCATGCACTGATGTGACCCCTGCTTCTGTATCCCTGTGTCCCCTCAGTGTCTAACAGTAAAACACCACAACATAAGCAGTACTGGGTGTAATGCATTACCAAGGAATTAATTACTGCAGTTGAAAAAGTAAGAGATTACTCTTAATTATTTTGTACTTTAGTTACTTCTGATGTAATTGCTTTCAAGACCAGATGTCTATTAGATGACTAGATTGCTTTCAAAATTTGATGTTTAATGCTCAAAAGTATATTTTTAATGTAACCTTCTCTCTTTAAATACTTTGGCCAGTTCAAGAATTATACGCAATATTATATATAATGTTTTGAAATAATTAAAAGAGCAGTTCTATGTCTACCCTTGTATTTTTCAGATGGTTGAGGTTGATATGGGATTTAGAA
This sequence comes from Rhodeus uyekii, assembly GCA_037043235.1. Taxonomy (NCBI): domain Eukaryota; kingdom Metazoa; phylum Chordata; class Actinopteri; order Cypriniformes; family Acheilognathidae; genus Rhodeus; species Rhodeus uyekii. The sequence goes on along the minus strand of JAWRVZ010000108.1, from coordinate 1,724,704 downwards.
ATTAATTAGTAATAAGTAATGCAGTACTCTTGACAGAGAGAGTATAGTAATTTAATTAATTAATGATTAATTTACTAGCTAGTAATTAATTACTTTTTATAGTACTTACCCAACATTGAACATAAGATGGCAAAATGCATTTCATCAGAGTAAAACTAAATGAACAGTTTAGCTAAAAATAGACATTCTGCCATTTTTTTACTCAAACTATATGGCTTTTTTTACTAAGCACATGAGGTGAAGAATCGTTATGCAATTTATATTGACCACCACACCTGTTAAGCTCCAAAAAGGACAAAAACACCATGAAAAAGAAGTGAAATATACGCTGGATATCTTCCATGCTGCAGCTCTCAAATCAAATATGATGCCGTTAGATGTCACATCATATTTGATGTCACAAAATGTGAATTTCTGAGGTTTAAGACATACATTTATTTTTTATCTAACCAAATCCAGCAGTGGTTCCAGCAGGGATTTTTTTTTTTGTACAATTTCTACCTGATAGTTTATTTTAATTTTTTTTTTACCTTGGCATGCCTTTGTGAAGATTTTATTAATTTACATGACTTTTCCAGGTCAGGTCTTTTAGAAATCACACTTAAAATTAGGCTACATGTTTCTTCCATTACATGATATTTCCAAGTAAAACAGGATATTGTATGCATGTATGCATACACACACACACATATATACATATACACATACACATACACATATACATATATATACACACATACATATACATACACACATATTATATATATATATATATATATATATATATATATATATATATATATATATATATTTCTTGGCTCCGTCTGTCTAGATAGACAATGGATGTGCCCGGTTTAGGTCAATCTGATGGTGAACAGCGTCGGCTGTGGCTAAACAGGCCGATCCGTGAATGGCAGTCTTTAGCACACTTCCTACACTGAAAGTCTGATGACTGCGGCTGGTATGTCATAGTTTTCACTTTCCTACATTCTCTCCTGTCCGACCACAGTTTGAGTCTCTTTCCCTCAGCAGTGTTGAGACCAGCACGTACTATGCTTCGCCATGCGTCGCGGTCTGCAGCAACCTCTTCCCACTTGCCGACGCTGATGTCAGCCGATTTCAGGTCACGCTTACAGACGTCTTTGTAGCGCAGTGTGGGACGTCCTTTTGGCCGGGAACCTGTAGCCAGTTCTCCGTAGAACATGTCTTTGGGGATGCGACCATCCTTCATGCGATGGACATGTCCTAGCCATCGTAGGCGGCGTTGTGAGAGGAGGGTGAACATGCTGGGCAGCTTTACTCTGTCAAGAACCTCTGCGTTGGTCACTCTGTCTTGCCATGTAATGCCCAGGATCCTCCTCAGGCACCGCAGATGGAAGCTGTTCAGGCGGTGCTCTTGTCGTGAGTAGGTGGTCCAGGACTCGCTGCCGTAGAGCAGTGTGCTCAGAACGCAGGCTCTGTACACTGCAACCTTGGTGACTGTGGTCAGCTTGTTATTTTCCCACACTCTCTTTGTCAGCTTGGACATGGCAGCAGCAGCTTTTCCTATGCGTTTGTTGAGCTCAGGATCCAGCGAGAGGATGCTTGTAACAGTTGAGCCCAAATAGGTGAACTGCTCTACCACCTGCAGCGTGTGGTCCCCGATGTTGATGATGGGAGTTTCGCTGACGTCCTGCCCCATGATCTCTGTCTTCTTTAGACTGATGGTCAGGCCGAATTCTCTGCATGCATGTGCCATGCGGTCGATTTGCCTCTGGAGCCCTGACTGTGTGTGAGAAACAAGGGCGGCATCGTCAGCAAAGAGCATTTCCTGGATCAGGATGCGGCGCACTTTGGTCTTCGCTCGGAGGCGTGCCAGATTGAAGAGTTTGCAGTCTGATCTGGTTTGTAGGTAGACTCCATCATCAGATTCTCGGAACGCGTACGACAATACGAGGGAAAAGAAGATTCCAAAGAGTGTCGGGGCGAGAACGCAGCCTTGCTTTACACCGCTGCGAATAGGGAAAGGTGCAGAGGATGAACCATCAAAGTTTACTGTGCCCTGCATGTCTTTGTGGAAGGACGTAACTATGCTGAGCAACTTTGGGGGGCACCCAATCCTTTCAAGGAGCGTGAAGAGGCCCTTCCTGCTCACTAGGTCAAACGCCTTGGTAAGATCAATAAAGGCAATGTATAGGGGCTGTTGTTGCTCTCTGCTTTTCTCCTGTAGTTGTCTTAAGGAGAATATCATGTCTGTGGTAGATCTCTCTGCTCTGAAACCACACTGGGATTCTGGATAGACTCTCTCAGCAAGTGCTTGTAGTCTCTTTAGTACCACCTTGGCGAAGGCCTTGCCGATGATGCTGAGTAGGGATATTCCTCTGTAGTTGTTACAATCGCTGCGGTCGCCTTTGTTCTTGTACAGCGTGACGATGTCCGCATCTCGCATGTCTTGGGGAACCGTCCCTTCCATCCAACACTGGCAGAGTAGCTCATGAAGGTGGTTAAGTAGAGCTGGCTTTCCGCACTGAATCACCTCTGCTGGAATGCCGTCTGAGCCTGGTGCTTTCCCATGCGCCAGCGAGTCGATGGCTTTGCTAAGCTCTTCCACTGATGGGGGTAAGTCTAGCTCTTCCATGACAGGCATGGGTGGGATGTTGTTGACAGCTTTTTCGGTGACAATGGTCTCTGTAGAGTAGAGGTCTTGGTAGTGTTCGGCCCACCTCTCCATCTGCTTGTCACGGTCACTGATGACTTCACCGTCCCTGGACTTGAGTGGAGCGATCTTGCTGATGGTGGGGCCGAAAGCTTTCTTTATTCCTTCGTACATGCCATGTATGTTACCTCTGTCAGCGCAGGTCTGGATTATCTGACACAGGTTCTGCCAGTAGTCATTTGCACATCGTCTTGCAATCCTCTGAGTGTTGTTTCTGGCTGTTCTTAGAGCTGCGAGGTTCCTTGCAGATGGATCATTTTTATAGGCAATCAGGGCTTCTCTTTTGGCTGTGGTGGCAGGTTCCATTTCTGCCTGGTGAGTTTCAAACCAGTCCTGATTTTTTCTTTCTTTCTTTCCCCAGACTTGAATGGCGGTGTTGTAGACTGCATTTCGTATCCGCTGCCATTTCTCTTCTAGTGTTAGGGCTGTGTTGCCTTCCAGGGCATCTTGTAACTGGGCGACAAGTTTTGTGCGTGACTCAGGGTTTGACGCTCGCGCGATATTGATACGAGGGCGGCCTTTCTGCTTGGTGTGGTGGATCTTCTTTGGTAGTAATCTCAGTTTGCTACACACCAAGGAATGGTCTGTGTCGCAGTCGGCGCTCTGGTAACTACGTGTGACGAGCACACTGTTAAGCACAGCTCTTCTGGTGATGATCATGTCCAGTTGGTGCCAGTGTCCGGATCTTGGATGCCGCCAGGAGACCTTGTGTTGGGGCTTTGTGTTGAAGAACGTGTTGGTGATACACAGCTTGCGAAAGGAGCAAAGCTTAAATATATATATATATATATACATATACAGTGGTACCTCGAGATATGAAATTAATCCGTTCCGAGGCAGCCTTCGTATAATGAGTTTTTCGTATCTTGGAACACATTTTACATATAAAATGGCTAATCCGTTCCAAGCCCTCCAAAAACACCCCATTAAATTTCATAATAAAGCTACATTGACCTATAAACAATGAAATAACGTAAAATGTCGAAGCTTACCTTTTCGAGTGAGGCTATCTCCGAAAGTGGCGGCAGAGGAGGAGGAGGACAAACGGCAGATAACGTACGTATGTACACTTAACTTTACGAAAACACATAAAAAATGTAAAGTTTCGGGTGCGGAGTGGCTGAGCTAAAGCACGCCAGCACGTACGTATAGAAGATGCATGATGGGAGGGATGCTGTCCAATTAGAGAGAAGGATCTCATGGCTTGGCTAGCATCAGGAACCAATGGGAGAGCAGGAGGATGGTGGCGAGTCTACTATAACTAAGATGGCGGCGTGCGGCGCGAGTTTCAAAATTGTTATGGGGCGAATCTCTGACTTTCAGAAACCTTTCGTATCTTGAAAACTTTTCGTATGTAGAGCAGTACAATTTTTCATCTTTGCTTTCATAACTTGGATTTTTCGTTAGTTGAGCCTTTCGTATCTTGAGGTACTACTGTATATACATATACACACACACACACATACATATACATACACACATATTATATATCCTCCTCCTCCTCAATCTATTTTGGAAACATACAATAAGACCATCAACATGAAGTAAGAAAGTAAATAGGGTTACGCTTTATCTTGATAGTTCTGCTAACCGTTTGCAACTACATGTCATTCGACTGTTATTGGACTGTTAGAATAGAATAGTAGAATAAGTAGAATAAGTTGCCAAGCTACTTCTAGTCACTAGAATGTCTAAAGTTGACCATCAATATAGTCAAATAATAGTGTTGATGTTATGTTGACTTTTACCAATGGATCCAATTTCATTTGGACACAATGCGTGTAAATATATGGAAAGTTGAATTCACACCCTTTGGGTCCAATTATGGGTGTGACTTACTTAAGATCATCTTCCAGCAATTGGTTAGTGTGAAAGCTGCAGGGCCGACTGGCACGAATGACCGAGTGTGCTGATTTCCCAGGCTTAAGGGCGGACAGAGGTCAGGATGCTGCTAATTACAGGCCTCAGAACTACTAACATCCTATAAAACATTCAGAAGGGAAGCACAGACAGAGAATGAGGGTGCCGTGGTTCAAAAGCAAGTTATCCAAGAGAAAAATTCAAAGGTTACATCCTCCACATCCTCAAGGCTGGGACGCGTTACCTTTCTGATGGTCATTGTGTCTTCAATACTGATTGTTTTGAGCAGCCTCCACAGACCTCTCAGTTGCAGACTATTGGTTTTGTTCTCCGAGTTCAAACGGAGCCACGAAACGACATTATCTGTAAAGCGCTCGTAAACTTTAATCACTGCAACCGAGTCGTTGCTTTAGGCTCTGAATGAGTAGTTGTTTGAGAATGACATATGATTGTTTTTTTCATTCCGTCAGTCAGGACTCGGGTTATTGTTCTTCCGTGGAAGTTTATCAGCAACACTAGCACCAGAAAATAGCGTGCTAAAAGCCATCCAGTTATTACAAAGCGCTTTTAAACTCCTCAGGCAGCAGAAATAATGACTTTTTTTGGCTGCGGCTTTCCATTTTTTCATGCCGCCGTCACAGCCAATGATTTGATTTGGAACCAGACTCCTCATTTGCATATGGCCTGAATATAGTCAGAGATGCACACAAAGCGCAATATATTTACATTCTCTATATTTCCATATGCACAAAATCCCAGAATAGGACTTGAAAACAAGTGTTCAAGCAATACAGTCACGGTCTGTTACAAAATCTAGCGATCTGCCTACATGGCAGAAACATGCAAATAACTATTATTATGCACATTTATTTCTATTCAAACAGTACAAATAGGGTCAGAGGTCAAGTTTTGAATTATTATACAAAGCAGCGATAAGAAATAATTATAAAAAAATAAAGCAAACACAGGGGATTCATAATTATGCTATTTTTTTAAACTCGACTTTTTTAAATGAATCCCTTGTGTTTGTATATATATATATATATATATATATATATATATATATATATATATATATATATATATATATATATATATATAAATACAAATTTTTTACATTGAAACAAGCATTTGCTGTAAAGCTGATATGAAACAATTTGTATTATAAAAAGCAATATTAAAAAAAAAAAATGAAGTAAACTTTGAATGTATTCCTTGTTGTCGAATCGGATTGGCTGAGAGCCTTGCCATGCGATATTTTACTAAACTGTTTCACAACGTGTCATTCTGCTCATTTCTACCGGATCTATACTGGTACTGGCAGCATTTCTCACAGTGAGAGTCAATGGCAGAGCAGCAAACCCAGTATAATTCTACAAATGCTACTGTTATTGTGTCTCAAAATGAGTTAACTTAAATGACTGACTACATTGACTTCTGCACCAAGGACACATGCTTAAGACAGTCTCTTAAAAGACAATATATGCATGCTTTTCAGAACAACCTTCGCGTTAAGAGCACTTAAAATGTAACCCACGCTCACTATGTTTTGGAACTGAGCCCCAGTGTGTGTGCGTGTGTGTGTGTGTGTGTGTGTGTGTATGAGCGTCGGCCACCAGTCATACGTTTTGCATCTTTACATAATAGAGCTCCTGGTATGATATCCCATAAGAAAGAGAGGGAATGCAAATTAGATATGACTGTTATTCAATAGGCAGCATTCCAAGATGAAGAGGAAACGAGGGGAAATAATTAGATTTTTCTGGTAAAATCAAGTAATGATCCATTCATGACTGTCAGCTCTGTTCTCTGATGGGTCACGGACCCGCAAGGCCATAGATTCGAGTCGGGATCAACAATTTATATGGAAAGAAAGTCATTTTCAGCAGACAGGCAGGAATTGTGCGCTACTGTAACACAGCAAAGGCTTTTAATGTTTTGTTTTCCACAAATCAGATCATAACGCGGAGGCTATACGCTGTCCCTCAAGATGTTTTCCAAAAGAAAACCAGGTCCAGGATAAATCCATCTGCGTCCAGAATCACAGTCAGAGCTCAGATTTAAACCTTTATTAAACCCAAAACACACATACAAGCTCTTTCCTCCCGAAGCCAGCTGCCTTTCCACTAAAACGCTCATAAATGCTTTAAAACACACACTATGAAATATGTTATAGGTGGGATTAAGCACTTTAAAAGGAACGATCAGTGCTTAAATAATCTTTATTTGAAGGATTTGGTGATTTAGAGGCTTCTCACACAATAATAGGTCTATCCTTGTTTTAAGCAAGTGGAAATACAGTATAACCGACAGGAATTAGATGGCATGAAAATGAACAATTACAGCAGGAATTATCCTTTCTGTTGCGGAGAGGTATTGGTATATTGACAGAGCTACATACCGTTTGCCATTTTTAATTGGTGGACTTTACTTATTACTTGAGAGAGTCTAATAAGCAGAGATTTTTATATACAGTAATTACAGGAGGTCCGAACGGCTCGGTGAGCAGAGGACAAGTCGTCGCGCACCGGTCTCACTGCAGTGCCGTCACACGACGCCGCGAGCAATAATCAAAGTGTTTTGACACAGCATTCATTCAGGCTTTAATGGCTGGACGGCCACACACTCTTTGTGTTGTTCTGTGCCGATTATGTGCCGTCAAGTGGAAGAATTTCCTGAAGCAAGAACTGTAATGTTAACTTCACAGCTCTACTCCCAGAAGCCTTCCAGACTAATTGAGGTGGACTCTTAATCCAAATATCTGCTTTATTTACTGATCATGAGGGGATGGATGGAGCTATATTGATTATATTACTTATATTATAGATCACTGATTCATTCAGAAGTTCATTAATGCAAAATACAATAAAAAAGAATTGTAAATAAAAGAACGCAAGAAAGAATCATTCATGTATATGGACCGATGTACGTATATAAATAATAAAAAGCAAGTTAATAGTATGAATATTTAATACTGTAGTATAAATTAACAATGTTTACGGACGTATATTGTTTATTAAAACATTTTAATATATGAAAAATTGATTTTTGTGAAGAAATGATTCATGAGGTTCTAACACTGTTTTTGCTACTGAAGTTTAATTCAGAGACGTTATTAAAATTCAGTTTTAAAAATCATCAGACTAGAAATATTCAGTGAATTAGTCAAAACTTATTCTCAATATTGCATCATTTAAACCACCAGCAAAAATCATCCCATGAATATTACATAATCACGTCTTTTAATTTTTTATTCTGAACAGTTGTTTTTCGTGCTTATTTTTTTTAATTTAATGAGCAAAACCTTAAATGACACTATTGTTGTACTCAATAGTGTGTTTTTGATTGGATGAGCCACATTCAAAGCCAACCTTTAAAAAAAATTGTATCACGGTTTCCTCAAATATATGAAGCAGCACGACTGTTTTCAGCATTGATAATAATCCGAAATGTTAGAATGATTTGACGACTGGAGTGATGATGCTGAAAATTTTACATGCAACGATTGCTTATATTCAGTTGTGCCATCCAGCTTTATTGTTCAGTGTGAAGTGAAGTGCAGCACAAGTTCATTAGCACAAATCCCACTGAGCCCAAGCGTGTGTGTTTGACTGTTTCTATAACTGTTTTTGGCTCATTTGTGGGCGCCCTCATTCACCTCTACAGATTATGGTGCTGTGCCGGCTATCGACTGTCTCTCCGCTGTCTGTTTTCCCTCTCTCCCTCCCTCTCTTGATGGTAAAAATATCTGCAGACAGCAGGAACACAGGCACAGCTCTCTCTCCCTCTCCCTCGCTCTCTCTCTCCCACCCATGTGATCTCTCAGGCAGGCGTCGCTGTGCACAATCTCCAGCCCTCCGCCGGCTGCAGCTAATGAGTCTTTGTGTGGCTCGAGCGAATGAGAGCAAGTCTTGGGTCTGTTTTAGACCGGAGCGTATGCTAACAGCAGTGGAGACCGGGAGCGCACGCTTTACCTCTCTCGCCTCGGTCTCCTCTCCAGTCCGAGTGAAATGAAGGGCCATCATTCAGCACATCTCATCTGGCTCTGAAAAGGCTCCTCTGAGAGAAGTGCCGTGGTGAGAGGGAGGAGAGTAACGCGGCAGAGGACACAGGTTGGTGCATTTTGAAGCCAAAGCATGACTCGTGCCCTGTTTCTGTTCTGATGTGTCACGCCTGGCCTGATGGGAAATCTGAGGTCAGGTTCCTTGAGCGCTCGCCTCCTTAACCTGCAGTATTTGGGGGAAGCGCTGGGTGAGACGCCGGTAGAAATGTGTCAACTGATTTAGCAATTATAAAGAGGCAGATTTGTACTAGTCAAGACAAGGAACTTCATGTCAAGTTAACTGTTTACGGTTGCCAAGCAACACTGCAGCCTGCTGCATTAATAATATAATATACAATTTGATTGATGTGCGTCACAGGTCTACGCGTCAGAAAACTGATGTATTAGATTAATATAATTATATATGTATTTTGTGTGTAAAAAAACAAAATGATTTAATATATATATATATATATATATAAAAATTATTTACTGTTTTTAAAATAAGTGTTTTATAATTTGAAGCTTTACTGATTTATCATTCGTTTTGAATTCCAGGTAAAAAAAAGAGAAAACAGTCAACTGAAATTAAACATTTGTTAAAAATAAATATATCAATATAGATTATCCCAAAACATATTTTACCACATGATTGTGTTTATATATAAACCCTTTAGCTATATTAAATATAGATTTTCCCAAAATATGTATATGATTGTATTAATAAAAAAACTTTTTTATATGAATTAAATGTGTGAATATATATTTCCCCAAAATATGCATTAACACATGATTGTATAAATATACAAATCTTTTTTAGAGATGAATTAAATATAATGTTAGTGTTAGACTTTTTATAGATTAATTAATTATTAATAACTAGTAAATTAACAGATTTTCCTAAAATATGTATTAAGGTATATATATATAAGCATTTATTATGTATTAATTAAATATATCAAATATAAATGATCCCAAAATCAATTTTGATAAATTAATTAAACATAGAGATTATCCCAAAATGTACTTTTTTACTACGTATTAATACATTATTAACATTTATTCATATGTGAAATATATAAAATATAGATCCTAAAATTGGTTTTATTAATATATAATAAAATCTATTTCCACAGTAAAAATAAATAAATGATATATATTAATATATACAGTTAGTGTGACTAGTATTGTGATATAAGATGTGGTCGTGCAGCCCAGCCCTCTCTAGAGCTCCTCACAGCGCTCAGCATCCGCTGCCAAGAAGTATTGATTGCTATAGGTTGTCAGTGCGGCATTGGCGATGTTAAAGTACATGCATATTATTTATTATTACATGTGCGTGTTGGTATCGTACAAAGCTCGTCCGGGGAGTGGCTGTTTTTGTCTCTTCTGGTTTTTTGCTGCAGGATTTTCACTTGTATCTTACTGCAAGTGTTCTGTGGAAAACTACAGCAGCTAAGAGAAGACAAAGGGAGCGAGGGAGAGGCAGAGCTAGAGATGTAGAGGAGAAATAACTAGCTGTGTGTGGGGAGTCCGTCTCTAGTACAGCAGTCAGCTCCTGTTACCTCAGGTTAGCTGGAGATGTCATGACGATTCATTGTGTCAAGAAATGGGAAAAGTTGCTTCTCTCGCTGTAGTCTCCTTCGCAAGCGCAGGATCTTCAACATCCACTGTTTTCAAGCTGCAAATAGCATCTGCTGTAAGAAAACAGAATAATAAAGATATTTTCCCATGTAAGTGTAGACCCGAAAGATGTTCTTTCACAGTTATTTCATCAATGAATCCCCTTTGATTACAGATGCGACATTGCATGAACGTTTAGATCTTGAGGATGTGTGTGTGTGTGTGTGTGTGTGTGTGTGTGTGTGTGTGTGTGTGTGTGTGTGCAGTAGATGCCCCACAAATGAAAAAAAAACACAAATAAATGACTCTCAAATGTGAAATTCACTATTTGTGCAAGTGTATTAGCGTCTCCATGGCAACCGCTTTGGGTATCGCAGAGCAGCGCGGCATCCGCTGTGGACGGAAAATGCGAATGGATTTTCAACAAGGGGAACTAATTATGATGATTACGAGAAAATTGACTTGCATTGTGTCTCCAAAACTAGAGAAGCCTTTTCCAATTATTGCGAGCCTCCTGCATCTGGCTGGACCGCTGCGGGAAACAGCGGGATTCAAACGGATCTGGGGTTTAGATCAAGGGAATTTTTGGTGCTTTCAGGAACGATCCAGTCCTTGAAAGCGGGGAAAGTCTATAACATCTGGAGAAAGATAACGGTTCGCTTTTTTATTCATCTCAAAGGTGGCGAACGCGCAACACAACCTGCCATCTTTGCTTCATGGCCATCTACTTTTTCACTTATTGTATCGCCTACAAAAATGCTAAATCTGATCAACTAAGTGTGTGTTCGCACTTGGCAGGTTTGGTGTGATTGAAACAAACCCTGCTGCGATTGCTCTGTTAGTGCGGTTCATTTGAATAAGTGTGAAAGCTGCCATCCGAACCCTGATGTCCAGCAAACAAGTGGACTGAAAAACTGGGGCTCGCTCTGCATCAAATGAACTCATGAACTCAATGCTACGTGTAAACGAACCAACAACGGTACATGACGTGACCCTAAAAAGGACAGAATGCTGAAGCATGTTTTTTCTCGTCTTAGTTGCGATGTTGTCCATCACAGTTCGGTACAGGCGTCAGAATCGAGCCTCCTCACAGCAGATCTTCATTTGTGTGTGTGACGGAGGGATTCCTGACACTGTTTTGACTCATTTACACATTTTATATTCTTCTAAGATACGGATTTCCTGTAGCTCAACCAGTAGAGCATTGGTGTTTACAACGCCAAGGTCATGGGTTCGATTCCCAGGGAAAGCAAGAACTGATTAGAATGTCAATGTGTTTCTTGAATGCAATGCAAGTCGCTTTGGCTAAAAGTGTCTGATAAATGCATGAATATAAGTGTAAATACCATCATATGTAGCTACACACATAGAAGCGCATTTAACCCAGAACATGGTTCGGTGAGTTCTGTCAAGAAATAAACATAATAAAAGCCAACCAATCAGGTTGTGAACATATTCCTATGCCTTTAGGTTTTGGTATATTTAGTTTTGGTGTTAAAATGACAATATAAACGCTAAGCAAACTAAACCTAAATGTTTGGTTTTTTTAGTCCGGACCAAATGAACTAAAAAAATCCACACTTTTTCTCAGTTTAGTTGAGCATTAATCACACATGAAATTCACTTTACAGCTGTGCACTAATAAAGAAATTAAATTCATTAAAAATACCTGAAATATTTAAAAAAAAATCAGCCTAGATTATTTAAGAAACAATTCTTATCCAGCAATCACAAATCACTAGAAAGGTCATGAGAATTCATTGGTCAAAAACTGTGGAACGGGAACCAGCATTATTTTAGCATCATTGAGGTACTGTTATTGTTTTATTCATATTTTGGATGTTTTTAACTTTTAGTATAAAACAATTCAAATCATCTTTTCTAAATTTGTCTATATTTATAGTTATATTTTACATTTATGCATTTGGCATATGCTTTTATCCAAAGCGACTTGCATTGCATTCAAGAAACACATTGACATTCTAATCAGTTCTTGCTTTCCCTGGGAATCGAACCCATGACCTTGGCGTTGCAGGCATCAGTCGCTACTGTTTGAGCTATTTAAATTAAATAAAACGCTTAAAAAGTAAACTATTTCACTTACCATTTATTATATTACAACCAACACTTTTTTGGGGGGTTTAGTAAACTAATAATAACCCATGGTCATGGGTTCGATTCCCAGGGAAAGCAAGAACTGATTAGAATGCAACTGTGTTTCTTGAATGCAATGCAAGTCGTTTTGGATAAAAGCGTCTGACAAATGCATAAATGTACATGTAAAACCCAAGTGGGAACATTACCTATCAAATCAAATAATTTCAAGACGACCATTGAGATGCCGCAGCCTTAAAGTTACTCTAGCATGTGTCCCTGCAGTGCATACTGTAGTACAGTTTTCAGTGGATTCTGTTGCTCCAAAGGTTCAGAGTAGGTGCTTTCAGTTTGTCTGTAAAGAGAACAGAGCCGTGTTCTGTCCTTATAGGAGGGAGACACATTCCGCAGCGCTGCTGTGGTTTGGAGGTTCTCCAGCTGCTGTGTTCACCGCACACACACACACACACACATAGGAACAATAGGCCTCAGCTGAGACCCATGGAGCCTGCGGGCCGGCGCTGGTCTTGCCCAGGGGTTAAACGAGGCCGGAACAAGCAGGAGCAGCGCTCCGGTGTCATGCAAGACTCTATCTTGCTGCAGATTCCAACCATTTATGAACCCAGAGGGATTTTAAAACATTTAAACATTTCGGCAGACGCTTTTATCCAAAGCGACTTGCATTGCATTCAAGAAACACATTGACATTCTAATCAATTCTTGCTTTCACTGGGAATCGAACCCATGACCTCGGCGTTGCAAGTAACATGCTCTACTGCCTAAGCTACAGGAAAGCAGATTTATATTTTTCTTTACATATATTTATATTTTATTGTGTTCTTAATGATTACTGGATTAGAAATACAGCAAAGTTGCTTTATGATATGTAAATATGATATAAGTACTCCACTCTAGGGCTTTCCACAGTACGCTTAACTCTGGGTTGTCGTCAATCGAAACCTTGCTTTTAACCATTTAACCCTGGTTAAATTTCACGCTTGTAATTTAGAAGCGGGGTTAGCACCGCATTTTGCCCGGGGTAATGAAACCCTGCTCCAGAGCACTAGCTTTTGCACTCTTGACCCCACATTGCAGTGCCGAACGTGTTCGGAGTGATACGATACGGTCTTAGAATATTACCACTACATACTTAGAGTGCCTTATATTGAGGGGAAAAATGTCAAATAGTGACAGAAAATATTACAGTTGAAATGAAGAAGAGACCGTTTCCACTCTTATCTTTATAGTCTGAATATAGAGTATATTCAGGATCAACTTGATAGTACAGTCGGCAATATACACTCACCTAAAGGATTATTAGGAACACATGTTCAATTTCTCATTAATGCAATTATAACCACTCGTTACAACCGAGGTATGCAGCAAAGCATTTGTGAAGCCACAACACGCACAACCTTGAGACGGATGGGCTACAACAGCAGAAGACCCCACCGGGTACCACTCATCTCCAGTACAAATAGGAAAAAAAGAGGCACAATTTGCACGAGCTCATCAAAATTGGACAGTTGAAGACTAGAAAAATGTTACCTGGTCTGATGAGTCTCGATTTCTGTTGAGACATTCAGATGGTAGAGTCAGAATTTGGCTTAAACAGAATGCGAACATGGATTAATCATGCCTTGTTACCACTGTGCAGGCTGGTGGTGGTGGTGGTGTAATGGTGTGGGGGATGTTTTCTTGGCACACTTTAGGCCCCTTAGTGCCAATTGGGCATCGTTTAAATGCCACGGCCTACCTGAGCATTGTTTCTGACCATGTCCATCCCTTAATGACCACCATGTGCCCATCCTCTGATGCCGCTTCCAGCAGGATAATGCACCGTGTCACAAAGCTCGAATCATTTAAAATTGGTTTCTTGAACATGACAATGAGTTCACTGCACTAAAATGGCCCACAGTCACCAGATCTCAACCCAATAGAGCATGTTTGGGATGTGGTGGAACGGGAGCTTTGTGCCCTGGATGTGCATCCCACAAATCCCCATCAACTGCAAGATGCTCCTATCAATATGGGCCAACATTTCTAAAGAATGCTTTCAGCTCCTTGTTGAATCAATGCCACGTAGAATTAAGGCAGTTCTGAAGGCGAAAGGGGGTCAAACACAGTACAGTGGAGTTCACTTATCTCGACCTCGGTTAATTCGCCAACCCTATTATATCGACATTTTTGAAGTGGAACCGCCAAACTCCCTATTTGTCTTAGCATTTTCTTTTCTGTTATGTCGATTATTTTATGTCGCCGAACCCTAATATCTTGATTACAAAAGGGGGACAAATTCGCCACTTCAGATGGTTACCTCGTGACTAATGATCATACCTAGATCACTGCACATGCGCTGAGTTTGCGTTGCACGTGGATTGCGGTCCGTATGGTCACTCTGTCAGTGACACTTCATTCACAGTGCCACGCAGCCGCAGAAGAACTCGCGGAAGTGGCAGAAAAATCAAGCCTTACAGATGCTATCATGGAAGAGCAGGAGTTCGCCATCACTGTCCAGGAATTCCCAGATTACATTGACATCGACAAAGACGTCGTACCTGATAGAAGCTTAGAAGCATTTGTTTTCAAGCAGACCGTTCAAGGCAAAAAGCAACAAAGCATTTTAGATTTTGTAAAGAAACCATAGTAACCGCGTGTGCAATACTTTCAGAACTGTGTCAGAGCGAAATGACTGTGTTTTGAGCGAATGTGTTTATGTGTGTTGTGACTGTTTATGCTGTGAGTGAAATTGTGTTTGCAATGTTGGAGAATATAATTAAAGGTTTGTATGGAGAATCAAAGGTGTTTTTTATTGTATACTAGTAAATCTCTGCTGTTGGTTGGTGCAACTGCGCCGCAAGAGTGAGTGAAGCGTCATTGGAGTGAGCGACCGTACGGACCGTGATGCACATGCAACGCAAACTCAGCGCATGCGCAGTGAACTCGGTACTATTGTTAGTCATGCGGATCAGGTAATCGATGTGAAGTGGCGAATTTGTCCCTCTTTTGTGCTCGAGATATCAGGGTTCGGCGACATAAAAGAATCGACGTAACCGATAAGAAATGAGGGAATTTGGCGGTTCCACTTCAAAAACGTCGACATCATAGGGTTAGCGAGTTAACTGAGATAAATGGGTTCCACTGGGTTCCATAATGCAACACGACTGAGATGGAGGTAAATAATGGTGCAAATGCCAGTAAATTGACTAGCACAAACCTTAGTAAATCATCCTTCATGATTTATTTAAATACTCTCATTTTTCACTGCATGTCTTTAGTAAATCCTGAAACTAGTTTTTAACTTCAAAAGAAGGTTTGCACTGACGCAAGCTGTTAGTAAAGCTGACCCCAAGTGATCCAGGGCTTAGGGCGTTTCATTTAAACACATCGCAAGGGTTCTGCCAGTAGTGGATGCTCGCGCAACGTAAGCAATGGCGTATATCCGAGTGAACGAGGAGGGAAGTTAACGAGGAAAAAGCATAACAATTTTTGACTTAAACGCAGCCCAGAATTTAGTATTCCTTTACCTCCAAAATCCCAGTTCATCAGCCGCTCTGCTGGGGCTTCAGAGACCCGAAGGCTCTGAGAGACTTGCAGTGTGAAACAACACATTCCCTCCTTCAGTAATGAGGCTGCCAGCCAGTCTTCCTCTCTCTGGTGCACTGCGTTGAGTGTGTGTGTGTGTGTGCGTGCGTGTGTGTGTGTGTGTGTGTGTGTGTGTGTGTGCATGTTTCACTCTTCTCATTTCTGGCTCAATTGTTGCAACAGAAATAAGCAGGAGACGAGAGGGAAAAGAGACTGTGAGGATGTGCTGCTGCTGCTTCAGGTTTAGGATATGTGTGTGAAATCCAACCAATCAAACAGGTTGAACAAAACAAGAACGGGTTTATTACATGCAAAAGCAGAAATCTTTCACATTTTCTGGAGAAAGTGAAACTGTTGGTTACAGTGCTTGTGAAAATCTTTCCTGTAGCTCAATCAGTAGTAGAGCATTGGTGCTTGCAACGCCAAGGTCATGGGTTCGATCCCAGTGAAAGCAAGAACTGATTCAATGTGTTTCTTGAATGCAATGTAAGTCGCTCTGGATAAAAGCGTCTGCCAAATGCATAAATGTAAAAACTCACCATCGCCGCGCTGCGGGGTTGAGGATGGTTGCCAGTGCGTTGCTTCATGGTTGCTTTAGTGTTACACAAGATGTATTTAAAGACATTGCAAACATATTGTGACGCACATTCTATATTAATGCATCATGTTGCTTGGCAACCATAAATATCCTTCAGGCTCTTTTTAATTACAATTATTCAATGTCTCTTAGCTATCACACATAGTAAAAATTTGTGATTTAAAAAAAACTGTTTTGAAGACCCAACTTATTTTTACAGCCGTCTACCGAACATTTCTTTCCAAGTGGCATTGAGCTTTGCGTCTGATTTAATTTTATTTTCAGTCATGCTGCGTCCTTGTACTCTGATTAATAAATTCCTGAAGCTGGTTTATGAGTGCAACTCTGAAAACTCATCTCAAGTTTCGCGTTTGTTTTCTTTCCTGAAGACACTATCAAACAAAGACAAAATGGACTTCCTGGAAGGTTGAGGTAGAATTCAATTAGTCGTTTTTTTCCTCTGCTTCCATCTGTGGTCCTGTGAGGCCTGGTGATCAATGGCAGCGAGGAGGAGAGGAGGATGTGTGTTCTAACGCTTATCACTAATTGAGTGCTTTGAGGATCGGAGCGAATGGAAGCTGGATATAGAGCAACAAAGGCTGGACACTTTTTCAGGGGCCTGGGTTCTGAGATGAATTATATTATAAAGTTTATGTTTTATTTGAAACACAGAAAAGCATTTTAAAATCAGGAAAAGTATTTCATCAGGGAATGCAAAGCCAATGATGGAATTGAGTCGAAATTAATGCAACATTACACACATATATATTTATGTTGTATCATCATTTTCGGCTCAAATTTCATCATTCACTTTGCTTCACAGGATTTTATATATATATATAAATAGAGCATTGGTGTCAATATACACAGGATTTTATTTATATATATATATATATATATATATATAAAAGAAAAATACTTATGAAACTTATCAAACTAAACTGATATTTTGATTTTAAATAGTATATTTTGCTTTGGATGCTAAATGCATTATTATAATAATATAGTAAATGACATAATATAGTAAATACAAACACATACACACACACACACACACACACACACACTTATGGGGACTTTGCATAGACATAATGATTTTTATACTTTACAAACTGTATGTTCTACACTAACCCAACCATAACAGAAAACTTTGAAAACTAGCATTTTTACATTTCCAAAAAATGGGTCTGATTCATAAGCAGTTTTCCAAAAATGACCAGAGAACCAAAAAATGTCCCCACAAGGACAAGGATTTTGGAAATTGTCATCTTTGCGGGGACATTTTGTATAGTAGGGTATATTTCACCGTAGGGTTTATCTTAACCACACACATACACACACACACACACACTTATGCATTTGCATTAGAGTGGCGCTTGCAACATCAAGGTCATGGATTCGATTCCCAGGGAAAGCAAGAACTGATTAGAATGTCAATGTGTTTCTTGAATGCAATGCAAGTCGCTTTGGATAAAAGTGTCTGATAAATGCATGAATGTAAAATGTAAATTGTAAATATAATTTATTATTTTTAAATATTTATTTTATTGTAGAATATACCTATATTCATACATATATACAAACATAAGAATAAATGATTAATCATATCTAACACAAGTTTGTAAATATATGTGTGTGTGAATATATATATATATATATATATATATATATATATATATATACATACATATACACACACACATTATTAACAAACTTTTATGTTAGATTATTTTATGCTAGAATTTGACAGCACTACGATATATAATATAATTAAAAATAGGAGGGTTTGGGGGACCTGATTTCATTCCTGATTTGCAATCACATGAATCATTAAAACGCAGTTACCGCTGAAATAACACAATATATCATTGAAATGTTAAAAATCGAATGCAATATTTACGTCTTTCTCTCTTTTCTCTCTCTCATGCAGCCATGAGTGGGATTCTGAAGAGGAAGTTTGAGGAGGTGGAGGGGGCGTCTCCCTGCTCGTCACTGAGGGAGTCAGAGGAGGAGGAGATATCGAGCACTGAGAGCGGAGACAGCAGCGACAGCGTCAACCCATCGGCCTCGCACTTCACCCATGCTTCATCAGCATCATCCTCTTCATCAGCAACACACATGCTGCAGCGGACAGGTGAGACAGACACAAATTCTCACTCATTTCACAAAGAACACTGAATTAAACAACATTGTTAACTAGAAAGACTGAAATGGTCTTTTATTGTAATCTTAGTTTAATATACACAGTAAAAAGATGTAAATTAAACAGTTTTAGGTTAAATATTGAGATGGGAAGCTGACACAGATATCATTGTATTATTACTGATTGAATATTTAAAAGAATGAGAAAAGTAGACTTTTAAAAAGAGAAAGGTTGCCAAGTAATATAACATTATATAATTTTTGGGTGCACAATTCCTTTTTGCAGTTTTATTACTTAGCAACCTTTCTCTTTAAAACATTTTTAAAAGTATAAATAAAAATTATATACAATTATTTAAAATTAAATTATAAAAAATATATATAAAATATTAAAAATGTATATATATATAAATTATTTATAATTTTAAAAAATGTTTTAAAGACAAAGGTTGCCAAGTAATAAAACTGCAAAAAGGAATTGCGCACCCAAAAAAAAAGTATATATATATGTATGTATATATATATATATATATATATATATATATATATATATATATATATATATATATATATATATATATATATATATATATATATATATAATATTATAATTTTTGTAATTGTATTATTTGTATTAACTTTTGGGTGCACAATTCCTTTTTGTACTTTTATGACTCATTCTTTTAAATATTCAATCAGTAATAATACTATGATACCTATGTCAGCTTTTTGTCAGAAAAATACCTGTGTATTTTTCAAGCTTTTCAGTAAAAAAAAAAAATGATGTCGAACACAAAATGTTTTCTGTCGAACACAAAATGAAACTTTACCAATCACACTACATTGACCACATATGAAAAGCTTGAAAAATAAGCATAAAAGTATCAGATCGTCTCATTGCTTTAAAGCACAGAACTGTGCGTATACGACATGGAAGTTGGGAAATACCGTTTCCCTGAGAACGGCTCCAGGGAAAACGCTAGCATGAAATTGGTAGCAGAAAATAGAAAATGGCCCTTTGAAAGGAAAATTCATCACTGAGATTTGATATTGATCGTCATCACGCTGTCTGAAGGGGGCTTGAGAAAATATCCATCATCGCAATAAACAGAAAACATCTGGCCTCGTGCTGCTAACCGTGAAGAAGCCGAAGCGCGCATGAGCCGGCGTTTGACTTCATAATAAAGCACTCAAGAGCAGTTCACCTGAAAAGAGTCAGCCTCCATTTCTAGAAAGATCCACATCCAGAGTTTGGGAAGCTGCTGTCAAACTACCCATACAGTCGCTGATTGTTTGTTGGTTAACATTGCATTAACTAATGTTAACAAATACAACTTTTGCTTTCCACATTAACATTAACTAAGATTAATAAATGCTGTAGAAGTGCAGTTCTAATATAGAAACTAATGCTAAGCAATGAAATGTTGTTACTTTTAGTGTTACCCAAAAAATCATAATAATTTTGTTGTTAAGCAAATAATAAGCCATAAAAAGTAACAAGATATAGTAAAAGAATACCACAGTGTTACCATTGCACATCTAACAAAACCTGTCAAGAACATGTCTGGGTGATATTTCACATGTAATTTTGAAAGATAAATGCATGAAGTTATTTTTGCATAGATATTGAAGCCTGTTTTAAGACTCTTTTGCACTGAGACATTGTTTTCATAATATTACCTAATTATAATGATGAGAATCTCTATTGAGAATTACAAAGAAAGTCCAAAAGTGAAACATTTAGGGGTCGTTTTACATTACATCATTTTTAAAATTGGAAAACATTTTAGGCTTGCGAGCTACTTATAAAATGACCAAGTCAAATTGATCGACCTACTATAAAAAATACAAAACATACATTTACTTCTGAATAACCTAATTATTCTTCATCGCTTTGAAACCTGTTTGCAGTAAAGGTTGCTGCTTCAGTCACACAGGGTAACTTTTTCCTGTCATAAAGCAAATAATGCGCCATAAAAAGTGACCACTTTTAAAGTAAACGCAGATAAAAAAGGCTGTTCTGTGAAAGGTTGTTTCAGTTCTCCTCACCATGTCAGTCATTCCCGATTCTCTTCAGCTCTTTGCCCCCGTTAAATCCGAGCTCTCCATCACCTCTCTGAGGTCTTTAATGTTTTGTGACGCTCATCCACTTTGATTCCATCATTAAAAATAATTAGAAGTTTATGTACACCAGATGTCTGTGGATGACCCGCAGAGCAGCGAGTCCCAGAGGACGTCCGTTTCCTCCTTTAGAAAGCTGCTCAGCTTCAGAGAGAGGTTACATCTACATTAAGACGTGAAATGTAGCTCATAATCGTAAATTACCCACATTCAAATCAGCCTTCTGAGCTGGATTCCTGGAACTGTTTTCTGCAAAGGAAACCTGATGAAAAGTCAGATGCAAAAAAAGAAAAAAGATAATGCACATGGTACTAAAATCCTTGCCGTACTCATATACCTTGGCATGCACATGATACTGCAATGTACAGTGGCAAGACTAAACTAAATCTCTTCAGAGCAATCGAGTCTCTTCAGAAAATTTGGACTGAACCGCTCAATTCATATGGATTAGTTTTATGATCCATTTATGAACTTTTTGAAGTAGCTCTGAATGGAAGGAGAGAAATCTCTCAGATTTCCTTAAAAAGATCTTCATTTGTGTTCCAAAGATGAACGAAGGCCTTATGGGTTTGGAACGACATGAGAGTGTGTAATTAATGACTAGGTGAAAATATAACCTTGAGCTGCATGTTCTGTTTGCTTGAGACACATAGTACCTCTAAAGAAAAAAGCCTCGTATCAGGACTCTCATGCAAAATTGAAATTGCCTTTCAAGTCATTTTCTCAACCTAATTCTTCTCCTGCACGCAGAAAGCCCTGTTTGCAGTAGAAGCGCTCGGCTTCAGTTCTGCTGGAGTTCCTGAGTCAGACTAGGTTAAGCGCAGTGCACACATTCATGTGTGTGTGTGTAATGTATTCTGCTGGTGGTTCTGGGTGGGGGACCGGCAGCAGCAGATGGTTCTTATTTGTCCTGTTTGTGTCAGACATGAAGGGAGCTGTGGGAGAGAGTATCAGGGAAACTCCACTCTTGTGGAGGCCAAAACTGGAGATATTTATACAGGCTATATTTACCCCATCCCCCTTTAAAGGCCGAACAATAGGAGCCAGAGGCGCGCAGAGCACTGTACGACCACTAGAGGAGCCTAATACTGCTGTGATACACTCCTTTCTGTCGTTTAGAAACTCCCCCCAAAAAGGAGCAATGTTTCCAAGCAGCACGACTGTTTCCAACAATTATAATAATCAGAAATAGTTTTGGATCATCAAATCATCAAATCAGAATGATTTGTGAAGGATCGTGTGACATTGAAGACTGGAGGAATGATGCTGAAAATTCAGCTTTGATCACAGGAATAAATTACATTTTAAAATATATTCACATAGAAAACAGTTGTTTTAAATAATGAAAAATATTCCACAATATTACTGTTTGATTTGGAACAAAGGAGAGTTCAGCCAAACCACCTTAATCCAGTAAACTGCTTTTTTCCCCCAGCTGGGAATCTAGTTAAAAAGAATAAAATTGACACTTTTCCACTAAATGAACAAATGAAGGAAATATTTTTGTTTTTCAGTTTTGTTTTTTAAACAAGCAGTGTTCGGTTGAGAGTTAAGTAGTAAAGTAGTAAAGTATACTAGTAAAGTAACCCATTACTTTTTAAATTTGATGGTTTGGATTGTGTAAATATTGGACATTTTATCTCATCATCAGCCCTATTTTCTAGTCCCCAAATCACTGTGCTATTAAGGAAATTTCATATCAATGTCTTTCAAATTGAATAATAATAATACATTTTATTTGTAGTGCGCCTTTCTCAAACAAATTTTTTTACAGTTAATATAATTAATTACAGTTAAAATTATAACCATCAAGATTTCATATAAATACCAATTAATAATTGACAATTAAACTAAAAAAATATTTGACAATTTACTGTAACGCACTTTATCTTTGAGTCGCTGCTGGTGTGAAGGAGACGAGAGGAGGGTTTTACTGCTTACAGGGAGAATTTCATCCCTTCTTTCTTACTCATCTTGAGCTCATTGTCTTTATGCTGTACTGTACGTATATATTTCACTACGTGAACAATAGCGATCACAATTAATGTTAACAACACGAGGTAAAACCGCTGTAAATCACTTATAAAAGTATCACTGTGGTGAATGATGAAACCAAACCGAGCGACGCTGAGAGAATGAACGAGTGAAGGGGGGATAGGCTTTATGAGAGGCTGTCGTTAGGATATTTCCAGTAAAAATGCGCACGAAGATGCTGAGCGTTAGGACGAATCCACAAAAAAATGAGCATGGTCGAGGGAAAAATGTTCTCGCACTCCGATACAATGCTCGTATCACCGATATGACTTTCCATGCTCGCACACCGATTTGCTTGTATACAAAGTCACTCGTAAACCGAGGTATTACTGTAATACAAAATTGCAAAACAATGCAAAACAATAAAGAAGAAAAACAACATCAAAAACAGAAAGAAAAAGAAAGAAAATACACAATTTATTATACTTGACTAAAAAGATGTTTTAAGACGCTGCAGATGATGAATTCCACAACTTGGGTACATTGTAGGAAAAACAAACTGTAACTTTATTCATCTTTAATTCCTTCCGTTTGTAGCATCCTCGATACTGAAGCGAGAGAAGAGGATGAGGACAAGAAGGGTGCACTTTGAGAAGGTGACTGTGTATTACTTCAGCCGGAGGCAGGGATTCACCAGCGTGCCCAGCCAGGGTGGCAGTACGCTGGGCATGTCCAGCAGGCACAGCTGCGTTCGGCAGTACTCGCTGGGAGAGTTCGCCATGGAGCAGGAGAGGATCCACAGAGACATGCTCCGAGACCACTTGAAAGAGGAGAAACTCAACTCTATCCGGCTGCGGGTACGCAAAGAAAAGACTTTTGCTACTGGATATATTGCTGTGTGAATGTAGAATATACGGTAGCTTTCCTGTTGCTCAGGCAGTAGAGCATGGCGTTTGCAACGTTCAATTGCGGGTTTGATTCCCAGGGAAAGCAAGAACTGATTAGAATGTCAATGTGTTTCTTGAAATAAATGCAAGTTGCTTTGGATAAAAGGCGTCTGCCAAACGCATTAATGCAAATGCAATGTCTTCAAAATTTCCTCAGTTGACGAAGAACGGCTCGGTGGAGTCTGACGAGGCCACCGCTCTCACGCTGGACGACATCTCTGACGATGATCTTGACATTGATAACACAGAGGTGGACGAATACTTCTTTCTTCAGCCTCTGACCACAAAGAAGCGGCGTTCTCTACTGCGCTCCTCTGGCGTCAAGAAGATCGACGTGGAGGAGAAACACGAGCTACGAGCCATCAGGGTGTCCAGGGAGGACTGCGGCTGTGACTGCAGACTCTTCTGTGACCCTGAGACCTGCACATGCAGCCTCGCCGGCATCAAGTGTCAGGTATGATGAGCAAACACACACATTATACGTGTTAAACACGTGTCATTACAGCTGGGGAATTCTAGTTCTAGATCATTATTTAGATAGTAATTTAATAAATGGTTGCACTATTTTACAGTACGCTTACTAGGGGTTAAACTAGGGATGTGTGAGTGTAGTCGACTACACGGTACAGGGTGCCACTAGTTGACACCAAAAACACTAGTCGACTACACGAGAAAAAAAAACCCACAAGATTTTGTTCAAATGACATTTTAACCTTACATGTAACCCTCTGACGTGCGCGATTGCACGTGGGATTAGAACGACCCGTGCGTCTTGTGATCAATTGCTAAATTCAAACGTGTTTTCGCGCGTTGGCTGGCGCTGCGGTCACGACGGCCGCACTCAGTGTTTGTCATATCACAGCTATTCAGTTTTCAACCACGTACCTTTATTTTAGGTTTCAGACGTTTAAAACCTCATAAGTACTGGCAAAAAAATACATTTATAGTTTGAAAAATACACACCGATGTCGGAAAGCGGAAATAACAATGCAATAAATTATAAACTGACAAGGTGTTTTATTCATATCAGATACACATTGCATAGGTTAATATAAACTTCATATTCTTCTCCCGCTTCACTGGACACTTACTGTCATGTATTTCGAGCAGATTCTCAGAAAAGTGTTTTATAAACTGTTCCACTGGATCACAGACACAGAAATGTTTGGAGAGACGAGCCGAAACAGCCAAATCATCGCGCAATTTACTACAACTGTCCGTCACTGTGATCACGTTCAGCTTAAAGAAATATATAGATGTATACTTTTTTATTCTTTACCTGTTTTATGAACTCATTGTCACGGGTTTCACCATGGGAACCGACACACACGCCTCTCGCTATGTAGTAAAGCTGTAGTTTTGAGACTCCAGAAGGAAAAGCGCGCCGCAGAAAAGTGACCTTATTTCTAACGGCATTACTTTTAGACTAGTCGACTACAAAATTTTCGTTTAAACGACTAACAAATTAGGCGAAAGGCACATCCCTAGGTTAAACTACTTCAGATTTTTAAAAGTTGACATTTATGTGATGAAAGTCGAGTGAAAGTCGATGAAAGTTCTTTTGTCTTTGGGTTGATACATTTCTCACAGACTTCTGCTCCTACAGAAAAAGTCGCTCAGTAAAGATTATTTTTATATGAATGCATTAGTGAGAGAGTGATTGCATGTGATTATACTTGGCAGTGTCTCTCTACTAATAGCGAAGCTGTAGGTTTTAGTTACTAAGAAATATACGCTAGAATTGTTCAGTCACAGAGCAGTGTTTACAATACATTTCTGCGTTACAGAACGATTCTCTGCGAGCGCGAGCTACTGTCTGTGTGCGTTTTCATTACAATGCAGCAATGCATTCATTTTCTGAGGCGATTAACTTACATGTACAATAAACTGTTTAAAACACGCATTCACCCGATCGATTTTGAGCATCCAGATGGTGTAATCTAACTTATCTTGTGGCGTGCTCTTTAGATTAGATTCTCACTAATATACTTTATATTTTTACAGTATATCTATTTTGCAATACAGTGTTTTAAATGATAAAGACGACTATGTCCATGAAGTATAAACATTTGACAATGTAAATGTTCAAAATATTGCTTTTTGCTTAATATGTGTGTGTTTTATTTATGCATGCATGCATATATATATATATATATATATACACACACACGCACGCATATATATACATACATACACACACACATACATGCATAAATGACAATGTAAGGGTTATAATAACATACATGCATAAGACAATTTAAGGGTTATAAAAATAAGGGTAATAATTAGATAGATAGATAATTTAGTTTATTAATTAATAACTTCTCACGGAACAGAAATGACAAATTGAAGTAAAATGTGCTTAACTGTCATAAGAAATGCAAAACAACCTTTCACAGTTATTTAGAACAGGCCTCTCTAAACCATTTTATTTTGAGGTGAACTATGACGGCAAAATGTTCTTGAGACTCACCCAGTTGTTAGAACCACATCAGGTTTTGATTTGCATCCCTTTAAGAGAGTCCTCCTTCCCCGTACTGTAGTAAAGCAAAGCCTATCAAAGAAATCTAACATAGCAGGCTAACAAGCAAAAATGGGGAGGTATGCCCTGTATGCCCAAGCAAGAATGGAGGTATGCCCTGTTAAAACTGATTAAGATGTTAGACAGCAGATGTAGATGCATACAGCTGGTTGCATTTTACACGGGACATCACGTCCTCAGATGAGAGAGAAGCTTTATTTAGATCATTCCTGCTGTAATTCAAACCATCCTGACCTGGCCTGTGCTCAAATGTTCTTGGATGTCCACAGGTGGACCGCATGTCATTCCCGTGTGGCTGCACAAAAGAGGGCTGCAGCAACGCAGCCGGCAGGATTGAGTTTAACCCCATCCGAGTGCGGACTCACTTCCTGCACACCATCATGAAGCTGGAACTCGAGAAGAACCGTGAACAGCAGCAGAACTCCGGTGCCGCGGCGACAGCCAGCAACGGTTTCCACGGTGACCCAAACGGTCACTGCAGCCCGTTGGCAACGGGTCAGCATTCACTGGAATACGCAATCCCGGATACTGTCCCGCCGACCAGCATCATGCATCTGCAGGCTGGCGATGACATGGACGAAGCCTTGGAAGAGGAGGAGGAAGAGGAGGAAGATGAAGAGGAGGATGATGAAGATGATGAAGAAGATGATGAAGATGAGGAGAACGAAGATGACGAGGATGAGAGCAGCAGTCTGTGCAGTCTGTCTGACTCCAGCACGCAGAGTTTGGCGAATAGCGACTCTGAGGAGGAAGACGACGACGAGGACGAAGACAAGACGGAGGAGTTTGACGCAGGATTGACCAATAGCGAGGTGGCTCCTCCTCCCTCCGTGATGCGTTACTCAGAGAATACGGTCACGTCGGACAACCAAACGAATGGCAACTCCTACTTCATCAACTCCACCACAGAGTACTACCCGATGGAAAACGCTACTCCACCCGCACTTTTAGCCTCCGCCAACCAATCGAATGAGCCCTACATAGGGGACACGGCCTCCTATCAAGACAGAGTCAATGACTCCAGTCGGGTCATGTCTCAGGGTCCCTTCAATGTGACTGCTGACCAATACACAGACTACTCACAGCAGCCCGAGCAGCCATACGCCAATCACCACTTGGCCGTGATTGGCTGTTGCGCTCCAGAGCCAGATAAAAGCGTCCAATCCAAAGGAACCTTCCTCAGCCAATCGGGAGAGCTGAACCAGATGGAATTCCAAAACTATCTGAACAACAATACGCAGGATAACGGTTACAACGCCAATGGGAACTGTTACGTAGCTGAACAGCCAAAGGAGATCTCTCGCAATCTGCCCGACGTTTCGCTAGCGGACAACACAAAAGGACCGACTTTACTGGACGCTTTCCCTGAGCCCACTCCGGTTTAGATTCAGAAAGCGACAAGAGTATAAACGCAGCCTTTGATGTTCAGTTTCCTGTTTGACGTTTGGGGGGACGGATCCAAAAATACGTATTTTTACTGAACTTTGCGAAGAACAAAAACGATTTAAACTGCAAAATCAGAGAGTATGATAAGCTTTCGGTTGGAAACATACTCTACGCAAGTACAAAAACGCAAATGCTTTAAGCTACTATACATTA
Organism: Rhodeus uyekii; assembly: GCA_037043235.1. Taxonomy (NCBI): domain Eukaryota; kingdom Metazoa; phylum Chordata; class Actinopteri; order Cypriniformes; family Acheilognathidae; genus Rhodeus; species Rhodeus uyekii. The sequence continues at coordinate 1,696,903 of JAWRVZ010000108.1, read as the reverse complement.
ACACAGTGGGTCTCATTCACTAATATCTGCGTGGATTATTTCGTTTTTGTACGCACAGAAGAATGTCTTACGAAATGGCTGCCTGATTCAAAATATGTTCATATCTCAGCCTCATTGTAATGTTAATCAATTTGGAGCATTCTAGATGAGACCATTTTCATAAAACTTATTATAGGCCAAATTATCTCCATATAGGCCCTGTTTACACCTGGTATTAAGATGTGTTTTGGTTGATTGGATCACAAGTAGACGAGAGAGACACATATCCGTTTGCACCTGGTGTTTTAATCCGTCTCTTTTGTTGACTTTCAATCACTTCTTCAAGGTGAGTAAATGCATGGGCTTTTTCCATATCTTTCATCTAAATGGACAAAATAAGCTTGTGCAATTTTCATACAGACGTGTCCGGAGACGATGGAAGAGCATCAGCTTTCGTTAAGACCATGCTGAACACTCAGAGTGTGTGCTGGAAACCAGGAATGGCAAGAGAACGTTGTTCTTGGCACTTTTTCATCTTCAAACCAAAGTTTAATTCCCGTCTGGTTCGCGCACTTCCCATAATGTTTCCGCATTAGGTCAGTAGTCGGAGAGTAGAGGGTCTTTTGTGGCTGTTTGAATGCATTTGACCACGTGTACTTCTACACTCCGAAAGCAATCCGGTCGAATGCGTTTTCAACTACCTCTGGAAGTGGTTGAAAGTAGACAAGATCATAACGTTTACACCTGTATTTACAAGTCATCACGTATTTGACCATGTTTACACTTGTATTTAGCGTCGTCCACTTATGATCTGATCGGCCAAAACACATCTTAACACCAGGAGTAAACAGGGCCTTAATTGCTTCCTGTACAACACTTTCTTTTACTGCCTTTCATCACTCTCAGCAAACATATGAAGCTTTCTAAGGACACGGGTTCACCTGAGAGCCACGTAGTCTTCATATGCATATCTGCGTTGTTATGCAGAGAAACCTTGCAACTTGGGCTATAATGCGGGTCTTCTTACTTTTTCATTGTATATGATGAAACATATTTAAGATGACATATGGCCACTCTAGCCAATTCTAAGGCCACTCAGAGTAAGGTTTTTTTTTGCACACATTTATATTTAGCTTAAGTTGTTAATTTTCTAGTAAATTTAGAATTTTTATATGAACATTTGTGATTTGTTCATGGAAACATTTGTGATTTAACGCGCTTAGTGAAGGAGACCCATTGTTTTTAGCGCAACCGAAGTTATTCTAGCACCACCTTGAGTTTTGTTTCCTCTAGAATGAGAATTTAAAGGGATAGTACACCAATTTAATCACCATCATGTCATTCCAAACCTGTTTGACTCTCTTTCTTCTGTGGAGAACAATATCTTTGGTCAGTGAGCTCCAATGTTGCTTGGATTTCAACGTTACAATATCTTCTTTTGTGTTCTGCGGAAGAAACTAATGCAAGTTTGAAATGGCATGTGGGTGAATAATTAATGATGCAAGAATCTTAATTTGCGAGTTGGCCAAGCGTTTGCGTTTACATACTCGCGTGAAGCGTATTCCCGATCTTAGGCTCGTGCAATGTTTCTTGTACTTTCAAAAGTTCTAGTTTTGAGCAGAAATGTGGATAGAACTTTTCTATGTATCTGTGTTTCCGTGGTGCAAAAAAGAAAAGAGAAAAAAGATTGTTGCTGTTAGTGTTCTGAAGTAAGTGTATCTTATCTAAATGTTTGATAAAAGCATGTTTTTTATTTAGCTTTCATCGCCGGTTTATGGTTTTGTAAGAGTTCGATGTACTGTAAAAGAGAAAAGAATACTGTTGCGTTTTCGTACACATACTTCATGCTTTTAAAGAGTTGGTGAAAGCATGAAAACGGCTCTTAAAATGTGTGCTGTTCATTTGCCTTTGCTTACAAAACCAAAACCATGATATTTAAGTTGTGAACACGATACATTTCCTCAACATTATTGCACTTTCCCATTGGCTGATTTTACACAGAACCGTAACCAATCGTTACCTGAGCACTGAGGGGGGTGGGGGGGGGGGGGGGGTATCTGGTCCTGTGCCATGTCTATGACCGTGTTCTGAATGGAATACTTGCTTACTACTTATTAAACAATACTAGCTACTTTTCTTTTCTTTTTAAAGGTTCGTTCAGATATTTTCATATAGGTCCTATATGAACAATGTTTTCGGGAGACGGCACGACATGCATTAAACACACAGTAGTATGTTGGCATGCCATTCCGAACACTGCCTTAGATTATGTTTTTACAACATATCTCCAAGTTTTTAGTGGAGACACGAAGGATGTTTTTTTCCACGACACTGATGAGAAAATGATATATCACATCTATCTGCATTTGCTCTTGGAAAAAGCAGATAGAAAACAAAGTAGTTAGATAACAGATTTAACTTTTTAAACCAGAGTAAGATAACGAAAATGGTCAAACTCTCTGAGATACTGAAGTCTTACATTATCTTTGGGATTATGCAGGGATTTCTGATGAAATGCACTTTGAAATGCATCGAGTTACTCCGTTTCCGTCAGGAGAAGATGATTTTAAAAAGCGTTTAGAAAACAAAATAACTAATATTAGGTTTGTACAAGGTAATAGTTTAAAGCATTGAAAGGATGGAAGTCAGGAAGGTGAACGGATGTTTCTCAATTTATAGAAAATAATTTATGGCATGACTCAATAACTGCTTAAGACTCTAAGAAAATCATTCTTGTCACGTTGATTTCATTTAAAGATAAGCTATGACTGAACAAATTCTGAAGAGTTATTTGTTAAGTGCAATAGTTAAAGCTAATGTTCATTCAAAGGAGTGATTTCAAGCTCATCTAAACATAAAAATTGGCATCATTTACTCACCATATCCATGTCGTTTCAAACCTGAATGTTATTCGTTTCCCCTAATAAAGAGAATTTTTGGACAAATCTTAAAACAACAGATATACAGTATATTTAAAATGACGTGAGGGTGTTTAAATGATCACTTAATATTCATCTTTGTGTGAATTATTACCTTAAAGCACTGACGAGTTTAGATATAAAGCTGTTTTAACGCACAAACTGTCAGTTTGTTTATCGTCTTGATGAAGCGAGAGTCACTGTCTGATGGAGAATGTCCCTCAATAAGCTCAAGACAGGACAATCAAATGCCTTTTATGCCATCAGTTTGTAGCGTGACCTCGTGGGGCGGTAATGAAATAATATTGTCGTTTAAAAATTACATTTTGATCTTAATATCAAGATACAACTGTAAGACCGTTTACCCTCGTGCATTAACACAGACAGCGACTGTTTGTGCTACAGACATGAACTACAGGGTATATGATTACTTTTCCCTATGGAGGCCCATTTGCGGCACATAAAAAAAGTAATAATTGTATAAACGGAAATGACATTAATTCAAAGTTGTAACTGTGAGGCAAGTTAAGATTATTACATAGTCATAATTATGAGATCAAAAGTTAAAGTCATGAGTCGTAAATGTCAAAATTATGACAGTCAAAATTAAAATGTCATAATTCAAAGCCATTCAAAGATTCTGAGTTAGACTTTTTGTCACTTTCGGCGACATTGTTTTTGACATTTTCAATCATAATTCTGCCTGTTTATCATATAATTAAGACTTAGTATGTCAATTTGAAGCATCTACCCTAACAACCGCTTATATAACAACTGGGATCAACTAAAGCGAAGAGAGAAGACGTGTTTCCGGTGAATGTTGTAATCGGATCACTGCCTTGGCGGAAGTGACGAGTGGTTTACTTAAACGCGAATGCCTTCATTCTCAAATTGATTTTTGCCATTGTTTTCGATTCTATGAAAGGCAAATTCACACTGTTTTGCCTTCTAGAAATGATCTCCTGGACCGTGGTCCAGATTTGTCTTTAAATCACCTCTTGACTTACACACACAGTGCTGGTACAACAGACCTCAATCGCTGATGCATTATGGGATATGAAAGACACGTGTACAGATATAATGTGACTGAGCCTGATCAACTGGCAGCAGACAGGAGTCTTCATATCATGTTACCAGTTAGAATCGCAGTTCTCCTTCTGTTTTCAGTATTTCTTATGAATGATCTATTATAATGTGTATTTATTGTGCGTTAATTAAACGGTATGTATTGAATAAAAATTCTCTTTGTTAAAGCGCTCCTTGTGGGGTCATAAATCTCTAAGTGGGAAAAAGTTTGAAAAAAGAAACCCTTGCCATAAAAAGTCATCGGATGGAGAGAGAGAGAGACGGACAGATAGACAAACAGATGGATGGATGGATGGATATGTAGATAGATAGGAAGATGGATGGATGGATAAACAGACGGACGGATGAATAGACACAGCGAGTTGGAGATTGATAGACACAAATAACAGCAGCAGAAAAAATTACATTTCTCCATCTTTA